>OY998125.1:1208376-1808376 GCA_963921985.1 Agrilus biguttatus
ACGGATTACTTATTTCTGTTGTATCTACTTATTCTAATATTAACTAATTACTTACATAATATTAAATTCAACAATAATAAATCATTTTTATATTTCCATATCTATATGTATAACGTTATTAATACATATGCCGCAGAGATGTGATAAGGGAGGTGTTAAAATGATGATTTGATATTGCCATTTCCTTAAAGAAGTGAAGGGATTTGATCAAGCGATTTAGTGAATTGACAAAATATTAAAAGTATTTATTTAATAAACCACACATTAATTATTTAGTGATACAACAATGGTCATTCAAAACATAAATTATTCATTCTTAACGAGTTGTCCAGGACATTTTGTGGCGTATTTTGGCGTTGGAGTTTGAGCTATCCAGTTTGTTCTACAACTCCGCCAAAGTTTCCAGCATTTTTTGATCCTTAACGAGTTAACAAAAGGAATACTTTAGGGTCACCAAAAAGTATACTTTTTAATGGAATTTAACATTTCTGGATGATGAAATTTTATTATAATGTTCATTTTTTTTTTTAATTAAAACAAGTTGTGGATTTGTGGCATTTCTAGAGGCACGCACACCTATTTCTTTTGATTTTTACTTTGTATTTTTCATAGCAACCCTTGACCTCCAAATAACTATAATTTTCCTACAATGTCACGCAGATTTATTAGCTTTTTATTAGGTTAGAGCAAGTCCTAATTGGTTTATTTCATCTTTTCACTAATTTGATCAAATCCTTAGTTTTTTTAACGAAATGACCCTATAGGGTTTTTATTTAGGCATCTCCCGTGAACTAATCAAATATCTTACGGATTTGATCATTTTCTCTGCGACACATACACCTACCATAACTTTTTATTTTTTATTTTGCAATATTTATTATATTCCCATTATAACATTGCTTTATGCACTAATAATTCCTACAAGTGAGCTTGAGCATTCACTAGCTTTTTACGTTATTATTTTTGAGATAATAATTAAACATTTTTCCAAATAGTTATCTGCATTAATAAACATAAAGTTATCGTTTATTATTCAAAGGACAATTGTTTTTTTTTTGCTTATTACGATGCAGTGGCGTATCGTGCGGATAATAATTTAATTTATTTACTTATTACCTTCTCGTATACTAATTTTGTTCTAATTTTTATAATAGGGTGCTGTGGAAACTACAGAACAAACTGTTGCAGTTCGCATTAACTTTTTTAACAACCGCTTTTAATTTTTGCTGCTTCTTAGTGCCAGCGTATAGGTAGGTTGGTTTTTAATTAACAAAGAAAATAATAATCGTAATCAAAATTACTTACTTACTACTTCTACCATAAAACAGAAATTGTGTGAAATTCTAATTTTTTTTAAATAAAACAAAATTGAGAAATTTATTCTACAGATTTCGTTTGTTTTTGTTTTTCTTTTCTTTTTCTTTTTTTTTGATAGGCTTGATATGAACAATGATCTGATGTCATTACACATAGGGGACAGAATTTTAGAAATAAATGGAATTCCAGTCAAAGCAACGTCCTTAGAAAACGTAGAAAATTTATTAAAATATTCCGATACCGTTTTACAGGTACGATCACTTGTCATTTTCTTTTACGAATTAATTCAGATGTTATTGCAATTTCAATTGTTTTCAGCTCACGATAGAGCACGATCCGGAAGCAGTGTCCCGTCGAAAACTGTCATTGGCGAAGCCCAAATTGTCCCTACCACTATCGACCACCTTAAGTGATACCAACATTCCAACAAAAATCGAACAACCCGTACCTGAACCTCACTTGCCACAAAGTGACCGCGAAATATCAAGGAGTAACGATGACTTTATAGAAAATGCCATAATTCTACCTAATAATAAAGACAAGACTGCAGATGATCCCAAAACTGACGAAAATTTCAATAAACCAAAATCAAACAAAGAAAGACTTTTTAAAAGAAAAGACGAAGGCTACATGAGCGGCACAAGATCAAGACAGCTGAGAAAAAAGAATAACGAACTAGAAACAAGACAATCGCTTGACAAAGAGAGAAGTTCTTCAATGAGTAGACTCCTGGACGAGTAAGTCTCTCTCTACGTACAAACAAAAAAAAAATTTTTTCTTTATTTATTTTACATTAATTCGTCTTTCTTCAGCCTTACAAATTCGAAACGTTGTAACGATTTGTCGAGAGCCCATTCGTTCCTGGAACCCCGTCCCCAACAAAGGGTTTTCAGGGCATCGGACCTTGTAAAAGGCGAGCTTTTGGGTCAAGGTTTTTTCGGTCAGGTGTACAAAGTCACGACAAAGGACACCTCCGAAGTAATGGTACTCAAGGAGCTTTACAGGGTCGACGAAGAAGCCCAGAAGAATTTTCTTAAAGAGGTACCTACACTAACAACAAACACACGAACAATCAGTGCCCGTTTTCTAACGTTTCGTTTGCTCGAAGGTGGCCGTCCTCCGGAGTCTTCATCATACCAACGTTCTAAGGTTCATCGGTGTTCTGTACAAAGAGAGGAGGCTCCATTTGGTGACGGAATACATCGCCGGGGGTACCCTGAGGGAATTAATACACGACTTATCCCAGCCTATCCCGTGGGAACAGCGAGTTTCCTTCGCAAAAGACATTGCTGCAGGCATGGCGTACCTCCATTCCATGAATATTATCCACAGGGATCTCAATTCTCACAATTGTTTAGTTAGAGAGGTAAGTTATATGTCAGAAACAGAGACGTGATTGTAATATGGACCTAGCGTAAGCAATATTCTCTGTACTAGAATATGATGTACTTTGGGTATGTAACCAACAATGCACATTCGGGGACACATATTTAAGTTTCCCATGCGCTAAACGGAAATTTACGGACTTTAAAGATTGAAAATCATTTACAATTGCATTTAACATACAAACCAAATATATTGAAAACATAATTAAACTTCTTTAAAAAAACAATAATACTGTTGTTTACAATAATATATGTGCTATAAGTGAAAATAAAGTTAATTAGTAACGCAAGTAGATTTCTCGTTGTGTGAATGATTGGTGTATGAAGTTGATAAAAAAGATGTGATGACTGTGATTAAAATAATGTATATTAACGGTACACTACTACTATTTACATGTATTATACAAAATCTGATTTTATGGTTTAAATAATAGTTGGTAATATTGAATTTGATAAAATATGTTTCGTAAAAAAATGTAAGGAAAGTTAGAAATTACAAATGTATCAGTGTGTCTTATGTTTAAATTGTACTTACACATGAAATGAAATGGAAGAACCTTTAGAACTCTTTTCACGGCAACCGTATGCACAACAATATGTAACCATATTGTTCTAATATTAAACTAGTTTTATATTAATTATTGAAATAACTACACTCAACACTTCAACAGCCTCGAACTTTCTGAGTGATATTACGAGCGTTCTTAATAATTCTCGCGTTTCCGTCCCATAATTCGCAAAATGTGTTGCCTACCCAAATGGTATCACTTTATAAACGCAAGGCGCAGTCTAGTTATAATCACATTCGTTTGTTTGTTAGGATAAAACGGTGATAGTGGCAGACTTCGGTTTGGCACGCATCGTGTCTCATGACACCGGAAGCGCACGTAAAAATTCGCCAAAAGGCGGCACCCACGGAGCGAAGAAACAAGAGAGGAAGAAGAGATACACCGTGGTGGGAAATCCCTACTGGATGGCTCCCGAAATGATGAAAGGGAACAAATACGACGAAAAAGTTGACATCTTCAGTTTCGGAATCGTTCTTTGCGAGGTAAGCATTCAATTATTCAATCTGCTTTGTCATTTATTGTATTTGTATTGTAACAATATCAAATGGGTGCCCCTATGTGTGTGTGTTTATTATATATGTGTGTTGTTTTTTCTTCTCCCACTAATCTTCCTATGTCCGCTTTTTAAAGATAATCGGGAGGGTCCAAGCAGATCCCGATTATCTCCCTAGATCCAACGACTTCGGCTTGAACCAAGCAGCTTTCAAAGAAAAATTTTGCTCCACGTGTCCCGAACCCTTTTATAAAATTGCATTCCTCTGCACAGATCTGAATCCAGATAAAAGGCAAGTAAATTTATCATCAATCAATCAATCAATCAAATCAACCAACCAATCGATAATATCGATTTTCATAGTAAATCTCTCCATAGGCCTCCATTTGACGTAACAGAAGTATGGTTGGAGTCCTTGTCCATGCATCTATCCGTTGGTATGCCCTTGCCAGCCGATCTGGTCTTCGACATAGACCATTATAGGGGTCAAAGTTCCAGTTCTTCGGGCAGCACGACTCCCGATGGTCTGGCATCAGGTCATAGAAGTCCCGTGCTCCTGCCCATATGCGAGGACAAGTTGAACCTCTCCCATAAAGACGACGACGACACCAAAATTGTTCTCAGTGCAGAAAACCTCAAACCCATAATCAAGGTTTCCAGTTCCGACAACCTGTTACGTAGCAACGGTACGAAATCGATACTAAAAACCCCAGGGACCGGGAATATGAGCAAAAGTTGCGAAAATTGCAGCAAGGAAATGAAGGATTTAAACAAAGGCGAAGGAGCCAAAAGTTGCGAGAACTTCGGTACCAAGGGACTCGAAGTTAAGGTCTTGGAGAAAGTGCCATGTTCAGAAAACTTGACCAAAAAACCCCAACAGAGCAAAGAACAAGTCGAGTGGACTTTTGACGTAACCAAAAGACTCTTACCCCTGTTAGCTACGAAGCATTCGCCAGAAGCTGACACGATTCCTTGCAGGACACATGCCCGAAAATTAACCAGAAAGCAGGTCCTTAAAGAACAAGGGAAAATGACAAAAAACCCGGAAAAACCTACCAGCCTCAGTATACAAAGTATGAATTTAAAACATGTCACCCCGTCGGATGTCACCCAAAAGTTCGTAAGCAATTTCAAACCGAAACCCTTGATCAGCATAAAACCTTACGAACCAAAACAAAAAGATCCTCCAGAAATGGTTTCCTACAAGCCTAAAACCGAAATTCCTACACCATTCCATTCTCATTTTGGGGTTAGAAAAGAACAAGTCTCACAGTCAGTCATTCCAAAAAGTTCCAATTTAGTCCAAGAGCAAGCGAAAAAATCGGTCAACTTGAACTCGTTGAATGGTACAAACAGAAATGTTTTCACCAAACCAGTTACTAGTCCAACCCCGTCAAGGTCCGAAAACGGCGAAAACAAACGATTCTTCAGCATCTCACCGGAATGGTCGTCATCAAAAAGAACACTAGAAATCGCTTGTAAGAAACCGGAAACTTTCAGGCCTTCATCGAGCAGTTTGGAAGAGCAAAGGAAAATCTTTGGAAGCCCGGGATTCTTTAGGCGTCGCATAGACGACAACTGTCCGGGACGATCCCCTAGCCTTGTACGCAACATAATCAACACCCTCAATAAGAGGGATAATAAAGAATTATTCTTCGATGGGAGGCAAACTTTTGGGAGAAGTTCGATGAAAGCGGTGGGAAGTCCGAGATTCGAAAAAACCCAGCCTACGAGAAGTTGCAGCCCCCTTGAATTTACCGCACTCTAAATTACTTAGTAAATTAATTAATAAAGGTAAGAATTTGCCAAGTATTATAAGGACCGTACTCCAAACATTTTCTTTGCCAAATGACAAACACAAATTTATTTTTATTATTTTTTTTCGTACTTTTTTCTAAAGAATATCATTTATTTATATTTATAGTAGTAATCTAATTATTATTATTCCCATTATAATTGATTTTTGAATCAAAATATTGCCTCGAATTTTTGTAACTCTTAGGGTGCTTCTATCTAGGTGACTAGACTATACAGACTATATAAAGACAAATAAATATTTATTGTAAATAGACATTTAGCGTACTTAATCTTCTTTGGACAACAAAGAATACATAATTATAATAAATTGATCAAACTACAGCCAAAAATCTATGTACAAAAAAACTAAGTTCTTAAATTTATAATTTATATGTTTAGGTGTCAAAAATACATCATAGATTTTTGGGTCAAAAATTAAAAAAAAAATTATGTGCAATTGTTTTTTTTCTTTGCAAATTTTCAATAGCAATTTATTTATGTTGGTTGGTAAAATATTTACATGAATTCAATTTTTTTTTCTTGTATGACGAAAAACTTTTAAAAAAAGGAAATTGCAAAGAATTAACAAACTTTAACAATTAAAATGATGAAAGTGTCTTAAAAAACTGTAGGTATTTTTACAAATAGCAACAATATTATTTTGCACAATTTTTTTTTTATTTGACAATGAACAACTGTTTCTAATACATCTTTTTCTAAATAATAATTAAATCAATCAGTAACCACCTCCCCTATAACAAAGTATTATAACCGCATACCGTATATTGTATTTCTCGTAAAAAAAGTTTATACTAATTTACTGTGATAGTATAGCAAATAAGTTGTATTTGTACGCTTGTAGATATAAAAATATTACTTATTGAATTTTGTATCATTTGCACATTTATATTTTGTCATTGTAAATATATTTTTTATAGTACAAAAAAAAGACTTTTTTTATTGCTACAAACTATGAATCCAGGGGAGCATTAAGAGGAAAATTGTCATTTAATGAATGCAAACCAAATGAAAAGAAAGAAAATGTATGTGTGGTTGCCTAATAGTTATAAATATAGTAGTCTCATTAATATTTATTTAAATGTAATTCATGGGAAGGTCGAATAAAACAAAAGTTACCTAAGTGTAGAACATCTGACGTAAGTGAAAACAACTAACAATACAAATGAATCTAGTGACCTTGCATGTAGGTAGAATATATTTTTTAATTTTATTATATTTTATACAGGTAACGCACCGTTATAATTCACAGTCATTTACAAAATTTATCGTTTAATGAACATGCAAATATACATTATTTATTTATTTAATACATAATAAAAATGATATTCGCGATAGGCTGTTTTAAATAAATTAAGAAAACGTATGATTCCCGCTTAATTTCGAAAACATATATCTGATAGAAAAGGTAAAATGTTTGTATTGATCCTTCTGTATGCGTATTCACGAGACAACCGCATTGTAGTTTTAAAATTTCGCGACCGTACCTACACCAACCAACAACTACAAATGGCACAGATATCAAAAATTTAAAATCGATGGTGTCATAATAAAATTTGAAGACCAAACAAACGAATTTGGAACAGCAAACCAAACCAGCACTAGATTTTTTTATAATTTATTAATACCGAAAAAGGTATGTAGTAAATGAATCAAATTAACACCCCGTATGATCCGTACGTTTTCTTTTCTTTCTTTTTTTATGAATTCGAATTATTTGTAGAGCTTTGAACACACACGTATATTCTTAAATGTTTAATTTTAAAAATTTTTATCACAGTTGTTTTTCTACTTAATTTCCAAACATTTGTTTTTTGTTTCTATTTGAAACGATACGATCTAGGTGAGGTAATCAGTGACAAAAATTATTAATTTCCTATTAAATCATTTCGTAAAATGGCTGCCCACAATGAATAAATTACACTTAATTTTTTAAAATATTTTTATAATTATGTACGGTATGCATGTTTGATATTGTTTGTTATTTTTGTTTTTCTTTTTTGATTGTATGCTTTTTAGCACAATTCTTCACCATCACATGTCTGAGAGTGTAACAGCTGAATTTGTTGACAACATTCAGTTCGCTATTCGTTGGTAAAATATGTTTTACACAATTTCTTCCCAATCTATGCACCAAAATTAAGTATTTCTCTCATTATAGCTACATATAATATTGTATATTAGAACCCAAACGCTTTATTTCCTACGGTTAGCTGTTAATTTGAGCTTTTAGTATCATTCATTACCATAATACAAATATCATAATTTATCAAGTTAATCAAGACAAACGATGGCAAATATTTACGTATCAAAATTGTGTGTGTGCATTGATAATGAAAATTAAGTCGTTAGTAGCCGTTTTCATTGTTTATAAAGTAATTAAATGATAAAATTAGAACGTACATCTTTCCATTTGATAAAATACCTATTTATTTAAAACGAAAATTTTCGAAATATGAAATGATTGATAAATATTCGAGTACGGTCCTGCTGTCTACCCTTGGCCAGAAACCTCTGCCAGAAGACTCAGAAAACGCCCAATGAAATGCAAGCTATCGTTTGATTTACTTTATCTTCGCGAAGGAGCGGTGAAATAGTTGAACGTCGGGATTTTCAACAAAATCAAAAAATTTAAAAAAGACATTTTCCGAAACACGTCAGTAGCCCAGTTTTTTGCGAGTTTAGCAGTTTTCTTTTAAATTTCACGTAAGTAAATTTTATGTTTACTTAATTTAAAGATATTTTGGCAAACATCTGATGTTCACCTTCATAACCTAGTTGGACATTTAGAATTTTATGAAGAGCCTATAGACAAGACAAGGTTTACTTAATGTATTTTCGATTAGTATTGCATGCAAACCATTTCCGAAAATATTGATAAAACCGGGAGCATGGCTGTACCAGTTTTTATCAAATGGCAGAGCTTGTTGCACATGCTACAGTTAAAATACGTGATATAAATATTATAACAACAAGGTTGTTTGATGAATACGTTTTTTTTTTTTATTTTTTCTTTTTTTGCGACACTGTCAATATCGTAATATTCGAAATTTTAATTATCCATCACTTGGAAACACTTTAATATATTTGTTAGACACAATAAATAAAAACTAAATATCTTAGTTATCTTTGAAAATTTTACATTTTATTATTTTAAACAAACGTCAAAATTTTATAGTTTTTTTTGTATGCGTATAACTTTCTTTTAAAATTCCTACTAATTGCCAGGTAATTTAATAATGAGTTATATAAGTTATTTACGTTTCTAATTGTAGGACATTTTTTTATTTTATTACTTTTATGTGCACCCTCCCTGGTTTTTGAAAAATTTTGATTTTTTTTAAAAGTTTTATAGTTAGATTTTGCGATAAATATATATTTTTTAATCGATATAATAGTAAACGTGTTATTACAGGTCGAAAAACCAAGAGGGATCCAAAATGACTGACCGCAAGGCCGTTATCAAGAACGCTGATATGAGCGAAGACATGCAACAGGATGCTGTAGATTGTGCTACTCAAGCAATCGAAAAATACAACATAGAAAAGGTAAATATTTAAATTAGCATCAAAATATCGGAACTTTTTCCCAGTGACGTATCAATCGCACAGTAATTTTGTTCGAAAAATTATTTAAAAAATCCCAAATACAGTCCTGCCTATTCACCGTGAGAAACAAAAATAATTTGAACCTTAACTTTATAAAAAAATCTTTTCATTAATCTTCTTCCAGTGGCGTATCACAAAAATTACACTCAATTTAAATGTAAAGATACCCACAAACATCCCTCTCTATTTATGATAAGACGAAGGCGACTTTCATTCCTAACTTTATCAAAATTCCTTTAACATTCCCCGCAGTGGCGTATCACAAACATTAGGCTAGAAAGAATAAAATTTTCAGCTTGTTTTTCGTGACTAATATTTTGTTTATTTCGTTTAGGACATTGCTGCATATATAAAGAAGGAATTCGACAAAAAATACAACCCAACATGGCACTGCATAGTGGGTCGTAACTTTGGATCGTACGTCACCCACGAAACACGTCACTTTATCTATTTCTACTTGGGTCAAGTGGCGATTTTGCTCTTTAAGAGCGGTTAAGTTTTCTGTTAACTTTCCGAGATTCCTTTAAAAAAAATTTTCAAACAAAAAAAAGTCAACAACTGCAACCCCCCCCCCCTTATTTTTCGGACGCTACAAGTATTATTAATATTAAAATATGATAATTGGACAATTTTAGCAGAGAGCAGAAACAGCAACGTAACTACTACAACTATTATTAGATCCCTTTATTAATCTAATTATTACTTATAACTATTCCAGTGTTTTTCTTCTTTTTTTTTATTATTATTAAGTTTTTTCAGTAGATAAAAATATTAATTTCTCTGTGAATTAAAAGCAAGAAAAACCACTAAGTTTGATTTTCTAAAGTAACAGATGCGTCACAATGTATGCAATGCAATCAATAATCAATATTTTTGATTCCTCCCAATAAAATTTTAAGTTTTCTTTTTTAATTCTTCTCGTTCATTTGTTTATCTGCTTGTGCAAGGAACACAAACAAAAAAAAAATTATATAATATGAATGTTGACCGTTTTTGTTATATGTGTATATATATAAAGAATTAACTTTAACACTGTATGGGGTGCCCGAAAACATGCGCCAATGAGAGAGAGAGAACCGTTTTTATTTTATGTATGTCTTTGAGAGAGATTGACGGTAGAATGGTAGAAAAAACGGTTTGGATTGGGTCCTTCACACCTCGTGTTTATACATTTATTCCAAGTACTTAAGAATCATTTTATCTGCACTCACTCACATACACAGCCTTAGTTGTTACGAAGGGACAGTCTCAAATTTATGTATGTAATAAATTAATACATATTAATTTCAATAGTGTATTTTTTCTTTTCTTTTTTTTATCGCATATAGGTACAAAAAAAAGTATTTTTGGAAGTACAAGTTTATATTAATATATTAATAATTAATTTTATTTTTCATAATAACAATATGTGTAAGTGATTGTTTCCCAGTGTATGTTGGAAGGGGGTTCATGCTTGTTTACATGTACCCACAAAGTGTTCTCAATAAAAATTTGTTTGTGCAAAAGTTGCGTATTTTTTATAAGTATTATGTTTTATCATCGGTAAGTGGAAAATAGAATTTATTTTGCTTTCAACTATGCACTAAATGAAGTAACATGAGCAATAGCTACAGCTTAGTTAAAAAAAAAAAGAATAATTCGAAGAAGACCAAAATTAACCAGTTTTGTTGTTTCAGAACTATATATTAATAATTCTTCCGGTCTACAAATCTCGAATAGAATGTGTAAATACATTTATGATTGTAAGTTAAAAAACATGTAGTTTATAGTTCCAAACAATTGCTTTTTGAAATGTATTAACAAAGCCCTTTAATATAATACCTCACTTGGCCATGTTTGCTTTTTAACATTTAAATTTTAACACCCCCCCCCTCCCGTTTTGGCTTCTTTTACGTTTCTAGTATTATAAGCCCTAAAAAGGAATAAAAACCAATTAGTATGTTATGGTTTATTTGAAGTACATCGTATGTACATATACAATAGTTTCGCGAATTGTGAGGGGGACGTAAGTCACCACGTGCAGAGCCCCCTCTCATACACGTGGAAGGCTAGTTACAGCGGAGCTTCGTCGTGAAACCCACGGTTTATTTTTATCTCGTTTTGTCGCCTTCTACGACACGCGGAGAGCTTGCGGTGAGGCTATTCTACAACCCCGGCCTCACACGGGGATTCAAAGGGAGCTAAATAAAAATAAATTATTTCATAAATAAAACACGTTTCTTTTTCACATATAACGTAATTTAATAATAGCTTAAATTAAAATTGATTTAAGTTACATAAAAAATTAACAAAATTTAGACAACTTTGTACTTTTTGCAATACAAAAAAGTAGATATAATTCAATAATTTAAATACTCAACGTAAGCGTACGCATTTATGTACAGGGCGGGGGGAGGGGAAGAAGAAAAAGAAGAGGAGAATCTATGTCTTGTAAGTGTGTGCGAATAGGTATGTATATGCCTTAGCGAGAAAGAAATAAATATACGATCGTCAAGAGTTGAAATAAAAACAAAAAAAAAAAGTAATTATTGATGAGAGTGACAGGTAGCGACGGAGGAAAAGAAGAAGGAAACTAATGAGGAGCAAAGTTTAAAACTTAACAAAGCACACTCGGCGGTTCGTCCTTTTTATTCTTTTTTTTTTTTTGTTTTAATTTAACGACGGTGTAATCCCTTCGAACCAGTTCACTTCTATACTCGGCCATTTTGTCTGGAGACACGTCAACATCAGATCGGACTCGTTATACGACTTGAGATTCGATTCCAGCAATATCGCTGATCCTGCATGATATTGGACCTAAAGAAAATAATCACTTACATCGTCACTCGAATGATATAAAATTCACATCATTTTCATAAGGGTTAATTTGGCATCATTTTTCGCGTCAGACAGCTATTTTTACCTGTTTTTTGAAGTTACTTCTCGCCAGACCGTTGTAATGAAAAAGGGGGAACATATCGGGAGTGGATCTTTCCTCTACGGGGAAAAACTCTTCCATAAATGAACACATGAGGATTATGCCCAGGTTCTCCGGATCTAATTTTTTCCTCATTATGTCCACGCTGCAAAAGAAATTATCGGATTCCGTTAAATATACAGAAAATAAAATAAACAATGATTATTTACTATTCGGGTTCGCTAACGAGCTCTAACGATGCCAGGACATCTTGTAGGCTAGAAACGTTGATGAAATTGTTACCGTCCGGATCGAACGTTTTAAATATCCGCCGAGCCTTCTCGCTTTTTGTTTCAGGACTAACGAGATTCCTTTCATCACTGAACAAAACCGACAAATGGGTGTCTGAACCCAAAATCCAGACTGGGTGTACTGGATTTTTGTAATAAGAACCCACTGTACAATACCTCAAATGCTCCAAGAGAGTTATAAAACCCACTTGGCTCTGCTTTTCCAAACCCCTAAGTCCTTAAGGGGAAAAACATTAATTAATTACTGCCTAACCTTGTAATTAAATAATACTTACGTAAACCACCCACGTCTTCATAATTATCCCATACATATGTGACTGCCCTCCCTGTTAACATTAGATTTATGAGAGATTGGCTTCCATAGCCATAAGTTGCATCAATAAAAGGTTCTGTCGTGTCTGACTCATACTTGACAAGTTCTACGCCCTAAATTCGATATAATTACTATATAATTAGATAATTGAGTATGTCATTTTACCCTGGTTGCTAACACAGAATATAAAAATAAAAGAACTCCGAATGTTTCTTTAAATATGCAAATGTTTTGCTTAAAAAACATGGCTACATCTTCGATTTTGGTGAAAATGTACAACTGCAAGTTGTCATGGAATGTCTTTGAAACTTCCGAGGCAAGAAAATGCAACTCATCCTTCTCATTACCATTCAACCTGTTGGTACTACAACCTGTGTCAGTTATACTCTTACATTTGGCTTTGTTAAAGCTGGTTATTATATATTTTTTTACATTACACTGTTTCAGTATCTCGCATAAGGCAATGACTAAATATTTGTGTTGCAAATCCTCCGTCACCTGCAAATAAGACAAAAGTAAACAGAAGAAATATTTCTAGTAATACAGTACAGTATGTTTGAAATTACTTACTGCATTTTTAAATGAAAGACCGTTAAAATCTAAGAGCAAATTTTTTAGAATGAATGCCTGAACTGGTGCTATAACTGCACACGGCCCCCCCTCCATTTGTTCCAACGCACTTTTCTCGCTTCCACTGAAGTAAAAACCTGAAAACCCTTTAATGTTAGATCGTTTGTTTTATCGCGATTGTAACGAAAATATCAAAAAAGTATTTACATTTTCGTTTGTAGGTAAAGAAACGCTTAAAGCATGTAATAAGACATAGTCATACCCTGTGACCACCTTTTAAAAACGTCATTTTTGATAGTTGGGCCCCACACTAAGTGTTTTATTCCCAATAACTCTTGCTCTACTGTTGACGGCAATGTATCTTCCATTGTAAAATGCTTAAATAAAAAAGAAAGTTACGCAAAATATGGAATTTTAGGTTAACTAAGTTGACATCAAACAGTTGACATTTTATTATCATTACAACAATCGGTTTCGTAACATACTACTACACCTTGATACCAACGCAAGCAAATTGAAAATCCCCAAACAACTTCTCTACGCCTACCATGATAATCATAAAGGACCTACAACATTAATGAATTGTAAACCCTACAAAATTTAATATATTAATAATAAATCCGTACGTATTAAACAAAAATATTGAAGATGATTAATTGTTCCCTACATACATGCACATTTTTATCAGACAAACACTATCTATTAAATGATTTAAATAAATTAAATCATTTATTTAATAGCTGACAATCCTGGAATAGTCATCCACATTTGAGACTTTACAATTATATTATTTAAAAAATAAAGCAAAAGTAAATTCCTCCTTTTTAAGAATGTAGATATGTATATGTACGTGCATGTACCTAACGATAATTATAAAATTTATATAATATATTAACTGAATGCGATCAAAGATTTCCTTTAAAATATTAGTAATTGTGGCGTATTTAAAATTCTTTTGACAGTGGGAAATAAGTACAGCTGCTAAAATAGCTCACGCCGGCTAAAAACTTTAGGTACCCTTGGGATACCACAGTTCTTTTTCGAACAGTGTAGTTAGTCCCCACGCTGTATTCGGTACCAATATTTTGATTTGCGTTTTAATCCTTATCAGTTAGCATCATACCAATTGTAAGTACTTAAACACACATTAAACGAAATAATAACGTTCATTTCTAAACGACATTATGTATTTCGAAGTAAAAAACGTTAAAACAAAAAGGCACCACGAATAAATTAAGTATATATTGATTACTTTACTTCAGGATGCCATCTAAAAATGGAAACATCTGTCAGCGGCACTCAAAATGTCGTCCGCTGCCTATTTACTATATTACGTTATTAATAATTTTGTTTTTTTACGTCTCTGAATTCGATAATTTCAGGAAACAAAAAAAAATACAAGAAAAACATGAATGACGCATTGGAGTTCATTCGTTCCAATAAGGGTGGCATGAAAATAATTCACAGGGGCTACATGTATACAGTCCATAAAAAAAGGCAAGGGGGTGGAATTCGCTGGAGATGCACCCAGCGTAGTTTAAACTGCAAGGTACCTACTTCTTATATTTATATGTATTTCTTTGATTAATGTTATTTATTATCAATAGGGTAGTATATCGACGGGTAATGGCCCCCCAAAGGTTAACATGCCTCACAACCATATTCCTGACCCCCATTCCGTCGCTCTTGCAAGGTGCAGACAGGCCGATGAGTTTTCTGATATTACGGAATTTTTGGAAGCAGAATGTGACGAACTTTTTGACGGTAAGTACACAATTACAGTAAAATGGCCGCCACATTTTAATACATTCCTTAAAATAACATCAATGAAAGTATAAAAATCGAATTTCGTCTTATTTGTTTTTCGTTTAAAATAGTTTCGTTACTATCGTAATTCATTTTAATTGATTTGTGAATATATAAATGCAACATTTTGGTCAGCTCTGGTCCTTCCATCGTTGTCAATTGTACACAGAAGTGGGCAACTATGACTGACCAACAAAATAGATTTTTTTTATATCGAATCGGTAAGATTTTGAAAAAATAGCTTCACGAATCTAGAAAGTACATTTCGAACTATACAGAGTGTATATTTCGATAGTTTTTTTTAAAATAATTTAAGAAACCCGTCCCGTCCACTCCTGTAGTAGGGCTTTTTGTTTTAGTTTTTCTTCATTTTTTTATTACTACTACATAATGGAGGGTTAGTGAGTGTTATAATTGGTGGTTTATAAACATTGTGCTTCAAAAATTGTTAAGTGTGTCCGGCAAAGTGATACGAGACAAGACGTATGATAAAATAAACCAATCATATTTCGTCTGGTGTGTGTGTGCGTTTGTGTGTGTAGTAGTTTGTATAGGTATTTTTCTATGTTTATTAAACGAACGGTGCGTAAGGTTATGTTTGGCCATTTCGTCTTATTATTACATTGATTTCTTGCTCGTGACGTATCTTATCTATCTACATAAAAAAATAATTCCATATACCTAAGGCAGTTATGGTTTCATTGATATGTCTACCGCTAATGAGCATAATAGTTTACTATATCATGTTCATTATTTGTGACGGTTAATTTACAAATAAACAAACAAACAAATAAACAAACTTTTGAGGATCTCTGGTATATTGTTATTTTTTTGTTTATTAGCGTGATTGTGATTTTGTTTTTGTCGGAATGAAACACGGTTGTATTTAGGGTCTAATCCCGTGTAAAAATTTACCAACAATCGAGGTAAACTTTATTAATGATAGTAGTAGAATCGATAACATATTAAGATGGCGGAAGATGATCCGTATGTATACAGACGTCATAGAAAATGCAATTTTTCTGAACAAGAGGTTAATATAATGTGCTCATTAGTTAATAAATATAGACACATTGTGGATTCAAAAACGGATATCCCTTACAAGGAAAAATATAAAGCGTGGGTTCACATTGCGCAGGGTGTCAGTAGTGTAGGTGTTACCCCAAGAACTATACCAGAGATCAAAAACAAGTGGAAAAAACATAGAACATGGTGTAAAAAACATGGGCCAACTTTGAATATTGTACCTACTAATACTACTAAAAGTAAGTCTTATTGATCAATAGCGTTGCAGAAGCGAGAGAAAAAGATAGAAATTGTTATCGAGAAACTAAAATACAAAGTCATTATTGTCCGGGTTCGATACCAAAACGTGACGAATATTTTTTTTTCATTTGTAAGGTTCGGTAGGTACCTTAGTTTTGAGATTTTGTGACAAAATTACTTAGAATTTCCACTCATAATAGAGACCGTTAACAGACCCAAGACCCAACCATTTCTAAGAACATAATACCTACCCATTTTTATTTATTTTATTACCATTGCCCATCTGGTAGTTTCAGAATAATAACAAAGAGTTGATAAAATAATATGACGTTACACGATGTACGATAGTATATATAAATTATAAAAATATAAAATAAATGAATGTGATACAATCAATTTTGCAATTGTTTCTGGTACTAGTCACACTAGGTACGATATAAATAGAAAAAAGAATAGTATTTACATTTTCACTTATTAATTTCAAAAAACCTTTACAATTGTTTCGTCCAATATGGGCATCTTCAGAAGACGTATAACCAAGTTTAAATAATATTAGACCTTATAAATATACACACACATATCAACTAACCTACCTTAAAATTAGTCTAACGTATTGAGGAAGGGGAAGCATTCCATAATTTTGTTTGCTGTTTTATGACTTTAAAAGATTCCAAAATATTAAGTTTCTTACTTTTACCTAGATAATGCAAAATTTTAAAATTCTGAGTAGTATTGAATTCATGTTGTTTTACTAGTTATTTGATTAATAAACGTGGAATTTCCTGAATAGTTTTTTATATGCTCGTTAAGTCTACCCTTAATGTCCTGCCTGTTTGATTATAAAATACCTCTTATAAACTTTCAAATTATTTCTGTAAATACTATTGTATTGTGAACTTTTATATTTATATAGATATTATATGTGGGTAATATTTCAAAGAAAATCGCACATAAACTCAAAAACAATAGATTTAAAATAGCGTTCAAAACAAAAAACAAACGTATCAGAGTATTTAATCAACAATAAAGATCAAACAGAAAAAAAAGATAAATGTGGGCTATAGATATAAATTGAATTATAAAACCTATAAAGCCATTCAGTTAGTAAGGTTGCGTATATCCAACTTGCGTACAAGTAATAATAATAGTGGGTAGCAAGGTTGCTTCTACCTGGAACTACCTGTGGACTACTCCAACTTGCGTACAAAAATTCAATAAACTACAATGTATATAATGTGAAATACTGATTGAAATAAAAATAGCCAACAAACATCTGATATCTATTTTTAACAGAGATACGTGTTACATCATCAGTAGGTAACTAAATAATTACATACTAAATATAATAAACAAATTTCATTTATATTTAAATACTTATACTGAACATAAAACAAAAGTATTATAATTTCGCATCCTGTGTTACATTATTAGGTATCTTACGTTTAAGTTTTCAGGATGAATAAAACCGATTTTGAAATAATCGAAACGACAAAACGCCATCCATGTGCTTTGCATAACAGTTACGCATATCGCGAATTCCGTACGAATAAATTCGGAATTGTTACGTGGCTGTGTCTGAAACAAAAATCGCACGCATGTAAAGGAAAATTAAGAACTAAAGGAAAAAGTGTTGTAAATGTTGTTGAACATGATAAATGTGTACCTAACATTGCCGACAATGAAGTGCTAAAATCAACCAATCGTGCAAAAAAACGAGTGCGTGAAGAACTTGATACCCCTCTTTCTGAAATCTATCATCAAGAGTTTTTGGCAGTTGGTAGGTATACTTATATATAAATGGATATTAAATACATGCATATACATAATATTATATATTATTTGTACGCAAGTTGGAAAAGGTAACAGATATTCTCAGGTAGTTGGCTCCCTGCTAACCATCCTTGGAAGATGAGGCAACCACATTTAAGGATAAACTTAAAGAACATGTAAAAAACTACAGCACATTTTACGGTTTTCAATCATAGTAAAAGAACATGAATTCAATACTACTGAGAATTTAAAAATTTCGCATTATCTAGATAAATTTGACAACTTTAAAATTTCGCATTTAGAAAATAAAAGTCAAAAAAATTTTTTTTTCAATGTATTGATACTTGATGAAAATCCATCTTAATTAGAAAAAACAATACTAAAGATTTTCACACACTTTATTTACTATTTGTATTATATATTTCGCCAAACTTTGGATTCCTCAGACGTGAGTACTTACTATTATTACTCTACTGTAGAGTACAAATAGTAAATAAAGTGTGTGAAAATCTTTAGTATTGTTTTTTCTAATTAAAAGTCAAAAGTTAATCTTCTAGAACGTTTAAAGATTTAGAACTGTTATAATAGATTAGAAATAATTCTAAATAATCAATTTACATCTTAATTCCCCCTCTCAAATGTATTCTGTAATTAGTATTTAATATGTTATTTATAACATTTTATTTATCCACCTAATGAAGCCACAATGGGGCGAAACGGTCGTTGTAAACAATAAAAACAAAGAACAAACCGGATGTTGGACATTTTGTGTCGTGTTTTGGCGTTAATGTTTGAGCTATCCAGTTTGTTCTACAACTCCGCCAAAGTTTCTAGCATTTTTGACTAATAAAAACAAAAATTTTGAGTTCGAGTGCTAATACCTATAGCGAATATGTTATTTTATTTTTCTTTTCTGTTGCAGTCGATCGTAAATAAAATAATGATAAAATAAACAAATTTCGGTGACAGACACCTAAGTGATCTTATCTTATAAGGGTTCCTTTGTAAAAAACATGGTTAATAGAATTTAACCTAAACTACAATTCTATCCTATTTGATAAACTAAATACGTACAAATCTAAAATAAATATATAAATAAAACAAATACCTAGATATCTACATTCCTATACATATATTTTTTGCGCGCCTATACCAACAACAATGTCTACGTGTTATGGATGTTGCAGATGTTTGCATCCGCATCGGAAATCGATTCCGCATATAAATAAATTGACAACGTGTTTTTGATTTTTGGTTGTGCTTGCTTGGTCGCGATACATTTTCTCCCATCATTCCCATTCGTTAGTATCTAAATTGTCACGAAACTAAGTAATTAATGATGCCGCCGCCCACTCAAAGTGTAATTTGGAGTTACTTTAAACCGGATGGCGAAGATCGAAATAGAGCTCAGTGTAATATTTGCAAGAAGAATTACTCTCGTAAAGGTCGGACGACTACATCTTTAAAAAGTCATTTACAATCGATGCACCCAGAACAGTACTCGGTATTTCTAACCTCCGACAGTGATCGTCAATCTCAAATGAAAAAACAACAACAACCAGGTAATTATTTTCTATTATTTTCGAAATTTTGGTTATTAAATGAAAACAATGTACGAAATTTATTGTTAAAATTTTTGTGTTTTCTCAATAAACATGCACCGAGGAAACATTTAAAATTGTTAAAAATATTACTAATATTATTCTAATTACTATTTCTAAATCCGCATCCGCATCCGCATTCATCTGCAACGTCCTTAACAAGTATTTTCTCAATTTATAAACGAGCGGAAAATCCACAACAGATTTTTCAAATAGTTTCGAAAAACACCCAAAATCCACAGTCTCTAACTGAGGATGACATATTGAGGGTCGAAACGCGTTTTAAGTTTTTAAACGTTTTGTGGATTTTGTTTGTTTTATTCACTTAATATTCCACAGTACTTGTTCGATTTTCTTGTAAACAATAAGTAATAACAAATGTTACTTTATACGTTGATACAAACAATATTAATTTTAAGAAATAATGAATTTTCATTTGGTTAGGCGTTTAAATTCAAAGCAGTTTTCTGGTAGCTGCTTATTTAATTCATTTTTCTAAAAATATAAAACGAAATGGCCAATTAGAACACTCCCACGGGCAGCTTTTACATTTACAATTGTTTCTCTCTAATAAATAACAGGTTTGGTTTCTCTTATGAGCGATTTGACAAAATGAAATCGAAAACGATAAAAATACCCCGTTTCAACACGTACGATCGCGAATTCAAACAAAAGGTGATACTGTACGCGGAACAGCAGAGCACAAGGGAGGCCCAGCGAAAATATGGCATACCCGAGTCGAACGTACGACGCTGGCGTCGTTTAAGAGACACTATTTTCGCAAAAGACGGCGCCGCCGCCGCCGGCTCCGTCGTGTCCATGTCCGTCATAAAAAAGAAAGACAAAAAGAAGAAACATTCGAAAAACTCGAAGAAATCGAACCAGAAATTCGCGTATCAAATCGAAAATGTGATGCTTCAAGACTACGAATTCAATAACGATAGCAGTAGTTTAGGTAGTTATTATTAATATATAGATCTATATATATATCGCAGGCTTACACGGCCGCAGTCACTGTTTTTATTATTATGTATGTATTTTCTTTTTACAACCTAAATGTACATATTGATAAGTGCTAATAAACAACGTTATTTGTTGGTCAAAATTTTATCAGAAATTACTGACCAAACCGAAAAAGGAAGTCGATTTAATATGATTGATATTACAACATTATATTAATGTTCGAGACGTATTATTACTATTATTTACTGTTTTGTTAACTATGGTATTTCATATGTGTTTGGCGAAGCCTTCTGACAAACTGAATTACCACGCAAACCAAATTAATAAAGAACTAAGAGTCTAAGTGCTAATGATAAATCTTTGAATCACCCGTTGATTTTTAGACTCGGTACCTTTGACCCAGAGAATGGCGTCAACGAGTTCGAGTATGACGACGTCAGCAAGCCCCATAGAACAGCAGCTGCACAGTCAGCCCCTATCACCCACGAAACTAAAGGTCACCCGACAAACGACCACGAAAACCCCGAAATTCCAACCCATCGCCCCCAAACCTTCGGAAAACGTCGCTACATCGCCGGCCTCCGAAGAAGTTTGTCTTCGTTGGAACAGCCATCACAATAATATGCAAACGTCGTTCCCCTATTTATTGAAAAAAGAACAATTCGTCGATGTCACACTCGTAGCTGACGGTCAAATGATAAAATGTCACAGGGTGCGTTTTTTTTTTGTTTTGAAACTAATTATTTATTATATTCAAAAAAGAAGGAATTAAAATATTTATTCGTCTAAATTTTAAGATCAAAGATCTCACATCACATTTTGAACGCGTCCTACCAAGTAGGCACAACGAACCGAAAGCCACATCCCACGATCAGTTTCGACCTTCATTTTTGAATATGCTATATTTTCGTCTAGGAGTCCATCGGAATCAACAGTGTAATTCAATGCCGGTAGGGGTATCAGCCCTCGGAGTAGTTGTTTCTGTTGATTCCATATTTATATTTATAATTATTTATTGTTAAGTTACTCGTTTCCAGGTGATATTGTCGTCTTGCAGTTCGTATTTCGAAAAAATTTTGGAAAGTATAGACAACAATCAGCATCCCGTTATATTTTTAAAAGACATTCCCTTTTGGATCCTAAAATCTCTAACTGATTTTATGTACGTTGGGGAGGTTAACATAGTTCAAACTAAATTACAAGAATTATTAGAAGCTGCAGAAATTCTAAAGGTAAGTTAGTTTTTTCTCTTAAATAAAAATTAAATACAATACGTATTCGTTTAATTTTTCTACCAATCTAATGTTAACCCTTTTCGGTCGTTGAAATCATTCAGTTTTTGGTATTGAATTAACATTAACAAGTGGGGTTATAGCCATATTCATACGTAGATAATAAGATAAGACCAATGGCATCTATTGTTTCCTTTATTGGCTGCTGTCTACATAATGCCTGTTATTGACGTCTTGTATATTGATTTAGTATCAATTTTTATTTAGATAAAGGGTTTGGCTGGTAAATCTACCACCCAAAACACGACTGCTCACAAAACGGTTTCCGAACTTCCTAAACTTTTCGAAAAAACATCGCGACCATCGCACCCGCCCATCCTGGAGCCTCAGGTGAAGCCCATTCCGAAACCTTTAAGCGCGAAACGGGTCAACGAAGAAGATAGAAGAACAACCACCCCCTCATACGTAAAACCGGCTGTGTTACCTCTCGAACAGTTACCCATTACCGACCCCTTGGCACTCCTCGAACCCACGTACCAAGAGGAGACACGACGCATAGAAGAACTACCAGCACTCGTCAAACAAAGGGAACATCTGAAGACCATTCCCAAAAGGGCCGTTGGGAAGAAATTAAGGAAAAGGAAAGGACCCGAAATTGACGAGGTAATGGGATAATGTCATTAATTTAAACAGACGGGGAGGTACCACCTAAAGATGTTTTTTCTTTTGTTTTCAGTCCCATATACCGCTCCGTATGAGAAGAGGGACCAGGTCCCGTCCAAACGTGAAGGTCCCCAGGTATTATCACAATTTCGAGACGCCGGTGGAATCGGATCCTCTGATAGATACAAGCAGTATCAAGTCGGAACCCATCGATGAAGATTTTGAACCCGAGGTACAAGCTCGAACGCCGACACCGCCCCCCAGGACCATAAGACGTATCGTGCGAACAGCTGAAAACAACGAAGACGTCCTTATTACTGGGATCGAAGCAGACCGTGTGATGCTCTTGACGAATAGTGTCGAAACGCCCAGAGGAAAGACTATAGTGCCCTTCGTGATAACGTCCGACGCCCAGGAAACTGAAAAAGAGAAAAATCTACAAGACCAAGACCCGGAAATAATAGTGGAAGTGGAGGAAAGAAACTCATCGTTGGATGACGACGAGACAAGTAATAACGACGGTGGTATTCTAGAAATTGACAGTCAAGATCATGAATGTGTAATCTTGGATGAGAAACACGACGACCAAAACGAAAATGTGTCGAACGTGGAAGAATGTGGAGAAGAAGATGGTGCTCGTGACGTTGGAATCGACATAGAAGAAACGGTTCTCCAAAATATGGACACCACCTCGAAAAACAATAAAAAACAAGAAGAAGAAGAAGAAGAAGAGGACAGACAAATCGCAAACTTACAAATAACCGAGGTCGTTTCGCTAAACGAAGAAGAAAATAGCAAAGATGCCGTTGATAAGGCGGAATTGGAAGAAGTTATCAGTAAGAAATGATGAAAAGTCGAAAAAGTTTCAATAAATGTTTTCACGTTGAATAATTAACTAATAATAATAATAATAAGTTGTAAGATTTGCATAAATAAAAATGTCTTTTAGTTTACGTTAATGAAACGTGTTTCTGTATTTTGTTTTTTTTGTGGATGTGTCTTCCTACCTATATGAGATGACAACTGAAAAAAGTATTTAAACAAAAGAGAAAAATAAAATTTAACAAACGACTAAATACCTAAAAAAATAATTAAATTAAAAAGGCTAGAAGGAAAATAAAAAAGAATTAATTTAACGAAACTAATTTCAGATAATATTTAAAAAAAATATTACAAAAAAGTAGATCTCGTTTTATCGCCTCTTACGACACGCGGAGAGCATGCGATGAGGCTATTCTACTACCCCGCCCTCACACTGGGGTTAAAGTTCAAATGCGAATAAGTCTGAACAATTTAACTACTCATTTTTTGGTGATTTATATGAACCGCTTTAGAACTTTTAAGTTAATATACTCGATAAAAAAAAATACAAAATAAAAACCCATTTTAGCAGAGTACAAAATATATTTTAAAAATTCGTTATCACAACAACGTCATTATACGGGATTTACGTTATTAGAGCAGTTAAATTTTCGTTTGTAAATTTCCATTTTTGGTGTATATTTTTCTTGCACACGTCGACCTTGAGCCCTTTAGAATCCTCCACCGACTGGCTACTCAAACATTTTCCGGAGAACGGATTGTACATGGTACCGTTTTTAAAATACATCCAGAACTGTTCCCTCCTATGACCATGGCACTGTGTCAACTTGACCTGCGAATTATCGAACACCTCGGCACAAAAAAATTCCTTCCTCAATTCGCCCTTTGAACTCAACGTGAAAAATTGGGAGATCGCCAGATACGGATGACAAGGATAAAGTCCCAAGGGACCAACTTTATCCTCGGCCAACTGAAGATCGTCGAGACACATGTCGAAACGGTTCCGTACCTGTCCGAAAGCTTGGACATTCTCGTCTGGTACAAACTTTTCCGGATAAACATTGTGCAAGTACCATTTGAACGATTTGCAACGAAGCTTGTTCCTCAATTGTTTCCTGTGAGTCAAATCCCCGATTATGGGGTTGTTTTCTAAGGATGGTTGATGAAGAAAGAATAAGCGTTTGTAATCGTCCATCCAGACGTGCGCCAGACGAGCTGTGTTAATACCATGGGTGTCTTTTTCAAAGGAGTATGGGTGAAAGTCTCGGAAAATGTGTCCCACTCGAGAACACGGCACCTAAAGGGGGAGAAAATGCTCCATGAATACTCGCGAAATTATTTTATTTAAAAACGTACTGTTTCGAGTCGCCCTCCGCACTGCCATATGCGAAAGGACATCTCTAAATTTTCGCCTCCCCATCCCTCCATCTGTTCGTCGTACGAGCCGATCTCCCAAAAATATTTGCGATCGATGGCAAAAAGACCACCGGCCATCGTGGGCGATTTAACGGGCTTTAACGAATTTTTATCTTCGTCGTTTTGAATGTCGATCCACGTGAAATGACCTCCCCAATTAAAACCACCCACTTGAAATGACGACTCCCCTACAATTATTACATTCAAAAATGTCCCAAAATCTAACTAGAATTTCAAAAACCTTTTTAGTCACTCAACTTAAACAACTCAAAATGAATGATTTTTTTCAACCCCCTAATTTTTTTTTTTCGTACGTACATTTATTGGGGATATTAAACAGGAACAGCAATATTGTCAAACGTTTTGTTTTTTGACAAAAGAAGAACAGAAACAATTGTTGGATATTTTTTTTAAACAAAAGACAATTAACAATAAAACAAAAGAATGTGCAGGTACCATTTGTAGAATAAGCTAAATTGTTCGCTTCTATAACGTCTATAATCGGTACAAGAACTGTAGTTCTGTCCTCTTGGATCCTAGAGAGCAAAGGTTCAATCCAACCCTGTGTTGCCTCACAATGAGCATCTAAAAATATTAATACATCTCCTTTGGCTATCCTGGCACCCTGTAACCTCGCCCTAATGAGCCCCATCCGTGTTTTTAAACGTAATAACGTTATGTTATAACCTGACAGTCTAGTATTAATATAATGTTGTAAAAGTCCATCCAGATTTTCTAAAACCAATAACAAAATAAATTATATCTACATAAATAAATAATTAAATTACCATCTGTACTGGCGTCGTTCACAAGCACAATTTCTTTGAGCAAATGTTTAGGACTTTTTAAAATAACAGACCACACAGTTCTCAGTATCACGCTTAATATTTCGTTAAAAAAAATTATTATTACTGTTGCTTGAAGCGTTGGAGAATACGTGAACTTCTTACATCTAAAATTGAATTATTTTGAATTTATTTTCGTATTTATTTTGTTTACAACTTACAGTGGATTCCTTGGATCACGTAATTTACGATTTAAAGGCATTCGATCACTTAAGACAGTGTTTAAGGCAAATTTACTAAGTGCTACATCCCCTAACTCTTTATCTTCCCCATTTAGATAGGCCGGGCTACCGTTGTCTCCCAAACCCTCGATTATTCGCGATTCATAATCTTTTATCAATTTTTCATATTCGTCCCGTTTATGACTTTGAACAAACGCGTTTCGCACTTTTATCACATCATCATCACGTTGCACTACAATAACGTGCAAGGCGCGTATAAAAAGGTATATAATCGTGAGTAAGAAAAACCCTAACAATACTAATTTTCTAAGTCTCAAACATCTCAAAAACATCATAGAATTTAAAATAATGATTGCGCGTTTTTTCCTTTTTTTGGACGGATTTTCGTTAATTAATTTCTATATACTAAACTAGCAATTATAATTAGCACACGTATGTTACATTTTAATAATTATTAAGACCGTATTACAAATGCCAAACGCCAAGGTGAGAGGTTTTGAAAAAAAATTACTGCGCTAGGTTAACATGGTTTCTTAAATTAGAACAACGTCCTTGATGTAAACAGTCATTCCCAATTATTCCAGAACGCTATCAAATCAGAACAATTTATCAAACAAAATTACTATAAACAATACAAAATGTGAGGTTAATTTCACTTAAAGGTAACAGAAGAAAAACGTGGCTAAAGCATCATCTACTATAATAGTGAATAGATGCCCAAGAATGTCCTCCCACGCACACACACCACTTCATAAAATAAAAACCAACTATAATCTAAATTTGTTAATCTAATCTTAACATAACAAAAACAAAAGTAATAAGGTACCTTTTTAACAACTGCAACATTCATAAAACCGTTTAATTATCAACGCAAGAAATCTGTGAAACTTTTCTATTGTTTTCTTGTGTGTTGATATTTAATATGCAGTTTCATAAAAGTTGCACCGTGGTTAGTTTAGATTTTTTAATAAAACTGTTCATCTATCGGTATGAATTATTTCAGAATTTTTGACTTGCAAATTTCGAAAATAAGGGGGTAGTTTGCTATTTTTAGTAAGTTTTTGTAATAGTGCATAAGTAGAGCTTCAGACAAAAACAATTCCAGAAAGTTGTTATCAATGAAAAGAAGACTACCTAACTATACTTTTGGCGACCTTATGTTAGATTAGGTTGTGTTAGTGTCATTTTGACAATTTGCTGATAATATCTATACAATATCAATATGAAAAAAAAACCTTCCCCAACTAAAACAACTTCTAGTAGGTAAAAAAATTTTTGGAGCAATTTTTGCCGGGTAACCATTTATGTACAATTACCCAATTTTAGAAAAAACTAATTGTCATATTTTGAAAACTTAAAAATTAAAAGAACCTTAATATTACCAATAATCAGATAGATTTTTTCCCAAATCATTCAAAACAGATACCTTTTTAGAAAGATGTATTTAGATTTAGTCATATTTTTGTGTATTCCTTGACTACAACCCTTTAGTAGAAAGATTTCAGTTATAACTATCACAAGTGTATTTTTTCCTAAAATTGTAAATTTTAGTGAAATATCTTACAAACAATGAACCATACACAGTCTGATAAATAGTATAAACAATGGTTTGATACGAATTAAAAATCAATAATTCTTTAAACATACATATCATTTCCGTCATAGCCTATTATGTCTTTTGTTTCATTACCTCATTATTTTCTATATCAACCAACACGTAACTTTGCTAGTAAAAATTCTTCACTGTTTCATCAATCTATCTTTCGTCTAACAATAATATTAAAATGGCATTTTTCATCCCTTTCACATCAATCAACTTGTTTATTTACTTTATACTCGAAGCTTCGTGTACTGTCTCTTGAAACTTGTTTGCATACGACAAAGTATAAATACAGTTCGCGATGACATGTTTTCAATCAAAACGAAAATAAAGTAAACATAAAATCACACATTTAACATTTGCACCTCTTAGATCCCATTTCATTCCACATACGTATTGCGCCTTTAGGTAATGTTTCAATTGTTTCGGTCGTCGTAAAATTAATAATTGTTGTACATATACAAATTTAAATTAAAAAATGAATCTATTTGGCTTTTTAACTGTAAAAATGTCCCAAGACGTAAATATACCAATTACAAACGAGATTTACATGACCTGCGAACCGATAGTGGCGGTAAGCAGGATCTGGGGCCTATTTCCTTATGCCGTTCATAGGGATGGGCTTAAGATAATGTTTAAAAAATCACTCGTACTGAACATTTACAGTTACACAGTTGCGGTTACTTTGGGTAAGAATTCGCATTTTTCTTCTTTTAGAGTAACTTTTGTTTTTACTCGTTTATTTCACAGTTTGCTTGATTATAAGGGGTTTGATATGCGACTATCAAGCAGGCGACAAGTCAGTAAGGATGAAAACGCCCCTGTCGGTATACGTCACGTTTGCTGACGTCACCATAGTGGCGTTCACGGTGTTTATAGGGATTGTTGGGGGACCAATAAATGGTAAAATATTTAAAATTTTCATCCGAAATATAGTAGAGGTGCGAACTAATTTATTATTTCTCTATTGCCGATACCTACGTGTGTGTTTTCTATTTTGTAGATTGATAAAATAATTTCCTTAAATGATCGCGAGAGGGCGAGAAAGGTTTCAATGGCCGTTCTGGGGGCCGTTTTGTTTTTCATGTTAACGTTGGTAGTTCTGGATTTTAGCACGTGGATGCGATTCGCAATGGACTCGGAAGACGCCGAGTACAGGGTGACCAACTACATCCCGTTTTATTTGGCCTATTTGATAGTGGTCGTATTAGAATACCAGTTCTGGTTTATCATAAAAGCTCTTCGAAGAAGATTGTGCGTTTTGACGAAACTTTTATCAAGAGACAAAGGCCAAAAGGGGCTGCTCTTTAATAGTACTAACAATAAAATTATGAACGCGCAATTTAGATTCAATACTGAGGAATATGCGGTAACAACAAATACGGGACCGAATTTTTTGAGCGAAATTTTTGACAATTTTGGTAATAAAATAACCAAAAACGTCACTCCAAGTCACAATAGTTACCTATTCGATTTAAAACAGTCCGATAATATAGAATGTTTAATGAAAGTGTATTTTAAACTTAGCACAGCCGTTTATTGCATCAATAAATTTTGTGGCATTTTCCTTTTGGTAAGTATATCATAAATAAAGACAAACGAATGACGTGACTAAAATGATTTTTTAAAAGGTGTGTCTTTTGAGTTGTTTAACACACCTGGTAGTTACCCCTTATTTCCTAGTGGTAGAAATTTACGAAAGACACGACCCAATGTACATAATTCTGCAGTGCTTTTGGATCATTGGACACAGTTGTCGAATAATTGGCATTGTTGAGCCATGTCACAACTTTAAAGAGGAGGTACAAGGACCTGAATTAAATTACACCACTAATTTGCCACATAAAACCGACCACCGTGTATATTAAAATTACATACAATCATCCAGTTCATTAGAATAAGATTCGCGCCATCTGCACTGTTTTGTTTAAAGCGTTAGTTGTATGAAATTACAGTGCCATCTGTGTCGTTTACATGAAAATACATTGGCGTGGCTAACTACTAATATACATGAAATTTAATTTTCAGGAAAAGAGGATGTTGTCAGCGATTTCTAAACTATTATATTTTGAAGGTGGAGGCGAAAAATTCAAGGCGCAGGTTTATTTATTTTACAAACGAACAAATTATTTATTATTAAAAAAAAAAAAAAAACAAAAACTGCATTTTGATTTTTTCAGGTGAAAAAATTTTTTTGTTTGGTTAAGGCCACAGATAATCAATTCACAGCGCTTGGTTTAGCAAAAATTGACAGAAGTCTTATAACAACAGTATGTTATTTTACCATTACGACTTTTTTGTTTTTTTTTTTGCTAACTAAATATAATCAATTGTAGATCGTTGGAGCCGTTACAACGTATCTAGTAATTTTGATACAGTTTCAAAAATCATCAGTATCGACGAATAATGTTTAAATAATTAATTGTACTACTTTACTATTATGGGTACCATGGTAACACCTGGGTAATAAAACTCAAAAATAACACCTATAAATGTCATAAACCATACGTAAAAAAATATGTTTTGATGTTTTAATGCATTAGTTGCACTACATTTGTGATAACGTAATAAAATAATTATGCTAGTATCATTTCCATAAATAATTATCCTATTTTTATGATAACTTGATAACGATTGATTAGTATACATATATATATATATACAGCAATGATAATAATAATTATTATACTACCATTTATAAGATGTTAGAGAAAGTATGTTTCAACATTTGTATAAACAATAATAATAATAACAATAAAAGTAAAACGGCCTTGAAGGTACAATAAATTATATTGAGCATGATCTGTAAATTCTTTACTGAATTGGGCCGCAAAACAATTCCAATTCTGAATCATGGGTTTCTTAAAACCAGCACGACTAACACATATGTTTCGGTTAGTGTAAGTATTTTTCGTTATAACAGTAATAATACACTTAAAATGGGCTCCAGTTCTGGTAAATTTCAAGTTACAAAAATTAAAGGTATGTCATATAATAGATGTTAAAAATCACATTTGCTTTTTAATAATTTAAAAGATGAAAGAATGCCGCACAATCGCAATCCAAACAGAAGATGATTCATTATTATTATCATTTCATTACTGTTCTTTTTTGTGATACACAAAACAAAAAGGTGAAAAATGACAGGGCCGTATTTAATTTATTTACAGTGCAAGTTTCCGAAATATTCTAGCAGTAACTAATTATTAATAAACGTTATAAATAAATATATAATTATTATGCAACAAAAGGTAAATAAGTATGCAAAGTCTTTTACGTGAATATTTGGGTCAAGTATGAATTTTGAAAGTATTCACAACTAATGAGTATAATAAGTAATAGTTGTCAGTAAAAATGTAAAATTTACATAATGATTATGACCTATTTATCACATTTTTGCGGTTTGAATGAAACCCACAAAATCAAAAGAATATTGTTTATTTCCTAAAGTGATAACCTAACTTTTATCTATCAAAAATAGCGAAAATATTTAATGATAAATATTCAGCACAGTGCGACATAAAACCCAGAATTTGAAATCGAAGATTTTTTGTTTAATCCAGATTCTAAACAAACTTCTATGGCTGCTCCTACCACATCATCTTCACCCCCACACTGCAGTGGATCTGACGAAGAATATGTTGAAGATATCGTTTGTAAAACGACCGATTTAATTGAAAATGAACCTAAAGTATTCGATTTAAAAGACGGCAAAGTGCTACTGATAAAACAGAACGGGCAGGTAAATGCGTTGGGCACAAAATGCACCCACTATGGGGCTCCATTGGAAAAAAGTGCTGTTGGTGATGGAAGACTCAGGTGCCAATGGCACGGAGCCTGTTTCAACATCTCAACCGGAGACATTGAAGATTTTCCTGGTAAAATCATTTGAGTACTTATACAAATTGTAATGAACCATTTTTATATGTCACATTATTTGATAGGTATGGATTCATTGCCCTGTTATCAAGTTACCATTTTGGACGATAATGTTAAAGTCCGCGCCAAAAAGTCAGAACTAAAGGCCAATAAACGGGTTAAATCAATGGCCAAGCTCAATTCAGCAGAAAGACAAAATATAATCATAATTGGAGGAGGACCAGCAGGAGCTGTATGTGCTGAAACCCTTAGACAAGAAGGATTCAGGGGTAAACTTACCATTGTTACTAAAGAAAAATATCTGCCTTATGACCGAATCAAACTGAGCAAAGCCCTCGACATTGCCGACATTAACAACATACAATTAAGAAATCCAAGTTTCTACAAGGATGGCGACATAGAAATTATTACAAATGTGCTGGCCACAGAAATAAACCCCTCTAAGAAAACCGTTACCCTAAGTGACTCGCAGGTATTACCGTACGAAAAAGTTTTCGTAGCGACAGGTTCAAAACCCAGGCTGCCTGATCTGCCCGGTGCTAACTTCAAAAACGTATTCGTCCTTAGGGAGTTTGAACACGTTAAACTTATCGCAAGTCACGTTTCTCCCGAAAACGAAGCTGTAATATTAGGATCTAGTTTCATTGGAATGGAATGTGCAGCTTTTTTAGCAGGTAAACATTTTTTTAAAAAACGACTAGTAACGAAACAATAACAAATATGATTACAACAAAGTATTACACTTTACCAAAAACAATAAAACAATTGGTTAGTTTTGAAAACTTGTTTTTTTCTACAGGAAAGGTGAAAAAGGTCAGCGTTATTGGAAGAGGTCGTGTTCCTTTTGCCCCAACGTTTGGTGAGAAAGTAGGGACTGCACTTATGCGGCTGTTTGTAGAAAAAGGGGTTGAATTCCACATGGATATCGAAGTTAAACAATTCGTGGGCAACGAAGAAAAAGAGCTAAAGGGTGTTGAACTAGCCGATGGTACCGTTATACCAGCAAACTTTTGCATAACTGGAATAGGAAGTACCTTAAACACCCAATTCCTGGGCTCCAGCGGGATCAACATAAATCCAAATGGAACAGTCGAAGTTGACGAATATTTAAAGACGAATATCGACAACATTTTTGCAGGTGAATACATTTATCGAAAACAAAAACGAATTATATCGTAAAATACAATTTTTATTTTTTCCCTCCCAGGTGGTGACATAGCAAACGCCCCTATAATCACCCATAATACTAAAGCTTCAATTGGACATTGGGGTCTATCCCACTACCACGGTCGAATAGCCGCCTTGAACATGTTAGGTAAAAATCAACCCCTAAAAACTATCCCCTTCTTTTGGACAATGTTATTTGGAAAAAGTATTCGATATGCGGGATATGGTAAACCGGACGACATATTTTATACTGGGGACGTGGACGAACTTAAGTTTGTAGCGTTCTATTTAAATGGGGACGAAGTTATAGCTGTTGCTTCCTGTCAAATGGACCCAGTTGTATCCCAGTTTGCAGAACTAATGATACAGGGTAAAAAATTAACCAGAAAAGATCTGCAAACTGATCCATTGGGCTGGACTAAACAAGAACTATAAATCGTCATGTTAATATTAAAGGGGGCCATTAGTTTGTCTCGTATTGTTGTATTGTGTATTACAAATAACTCGTTAATGTTTTTTTTTCACATATTTTAAAAATATATTGTACAGTATTCTGCATTTTGAATCTTTAATAAAGCTTTTGTGATATGCATTGTTTACTTAAAAAATGTATGTAAAGCAAAAATATATACATTTCTGAATCGAACATCTTTTTTTCTATTGGCGTTATTGTTGAATCACATTTTGCGATAATCAATAATTGCAAATAAAAAATTAGGAAGCAAAAATATTAGATTTAATGATAATAACTTTCAAGGTCTTATTGTTTTTATTCATCTGTTACCACATAAACTAAATTAGTTAAATTTTCAATATTAAAACTATTGAGCAAAATAAAAGAATTTAAAAACGAAATAATCAAGATTATTATTTTTCTATATTAGGCTCCCTTGAGTTTGAAAAACTAATTATAATTTTTTGCAAAAAGTAATTTTGATGCTATCAATCAATTAATTATAAAATTGATAATGAAAACATATTAAGAATAACCCCGACACTGAAATGGTAACATCTGAGAGTGCCAATTCCATTGAAGCATGATTTAATCTAAAATTTGTAGGATAACTTATCATATAATCACACCTTGTAAATAGATAACAAATACAACGAAAATGTATTTCAACAATTAATATATACTTTTATTGTAGTTTTTGAATCAGTTTTATTAAAAATGGGTTGCAAGTGTTCTAAACAATCCGCAGATATAACTACAGGTAATTTATCCAATTTTTGTCCTTAAATGCCAAAAATATTTTTTTATATCAATACTAGAAGTAAATGGAAGAATTGAAGGGGAGCATGACGAGGAATATATAGAAAAGACGGTGTGCGAAGAATCGGAGCTGAAAGAGAATGAAATGAAAATTTTTGACCTACAGGATGACGAAAGCGTGTTAGTCGTAAAACAGGGGGGGCAGATTAGGGCTCTGGGGACGCGATGCACCCATTATGGTGCGCCTTTAGATAAAGCAGCCCTCGGAGAGGGTCGCATTCGGTGTCAATGGCACGGGGCTTGCTTCAATATACTAAATGGTGACATTGAAGATTATCCAGGTAAAACAAAAATATATTATTATTCTTTATACTATAACGAGTCAAGAACTAATGAAAAACAAACACTTTACAAAAGTGATACAATTACAAGAATAACAATCTGTTATCTTTAATTTACAATAATCGACTTCTTATCTATACTATGTATAAATATGAATTATTAGGTGTCGACTCGCTTCCGTGTTACCAGGTCGAGGTTAAAGAGAACCAGGTGAAGGTTAGAGCGAAAAAGAGCGCACTAGAATTAAATAGGCGCACCAAAACCCACCCCAAAATTGATGTTTACGAAAGCACCACCATAGTTCTCGTTGGGGCGGGACCATCAAGTGCGACTTGCGCAGAAACATTACGTGAAGAAGGATTCAAAGGCAAAATAATAATGATAGGGGAAGAGCCCTATCTTCCGTACGATCGTGTCAAAGTTTCGAAAGCAATGACCTCTGACATAGACGAAATACAACTTAGAAACGACGAATTTTATAAGAAAATTGGGGTCGAAGTTTTAAAGAAAACGAAAGTCGTTTGTGTCAATCCGCCGCAAAAAATTATAAGGACTAGTACCGGACAAGTAATTAATTACGATAAATTGTACATTGCAACGGGGGTCACTTGCAGGCGACTCGATATACCCGGAGGGGACCTTAACAATATATTCGTGTTAAAAGACTACGACGATGCGCAGGGTCTCCTAAAACAACTAGCACCAGACAAACATGTCGTTTGTATAGGGGCTAGTTTTATTGGAATGGAAGGAGCCAACTCCGTCATGAAGAAAGTGGCCAAAGTTACCGTTGTTAGTCACAGAAAGGTAACGATTATTAAACAAACTGTTAGGAAAATTCACACACTTGATAGCTAATCTAAATCTACAAACTTACTTTACTCTTAACAATTAATTCACCTTATAAAAGAAGAGGCCTTCATAATGTGACACAATTATTAAATACAATTACTACGTGGTTCGTATCGGTAGTAAATAACAATTCAATATATATCCATATAAGGATATTTATATTTCTTTCAAATATTATTAAATTCCTAATTTGACCAGCAATGTCCACAAAACAACAAAATATTTATTGTCTAATAACATTTTTTCTAAAATTCCTTCCAGGTACCGTTCGAAAGATCATTTGGTTTTAGGATAGGCGAGGCATTTTTAAATCTGTATAAAGAAAAAGGCGTGCATTTTGCAATGGAAAGCAAACACGTTAAAATAACGGGAGACGAAAACGGTAACGTAACAGGTGTCGAATTGGAGGATGGTACAGTTTTAAAAGCCGATATAATAATTCTGGGTATAGGCAGTTACCCAACGACAGGCTTTTTAAAAGACTCTGGCATAAAATTACACTCGGACCATGCCATAGACGTCAACGAGTTTCTTGAGACCAATATACCAGACGTATACGCTGGTGGAGACGTAGTACATGCTCCCGTGTGGTCCCGAGACAATCGCAAAGCTACGATAGGTCATTACGGCCTTGCCCAGATGCACGCAAAAATAGCAGCATTGAATATGCTGAGAAAAAGAACGCCGTTGAGGGCTGTACCCTTCTTCTGGACTGTTTTATATGGTAAAAGTGTCCAATATGCAGGGCACGGCGAAAGTCGGGATATTATTTATGCAGGAAATGTCGAAGAATTTAACTTTATTGCTTATTATTTAGAAAATGATGAAGTTATTGGGGTTGCTGGATGCCGAATGTACCCCACAGTCGCGCAGTTCGCAGAATTACTATCACAAGGGCGCAAATTATATAGAAAAGACCTAGAAAGTGATCCTTTGGAATGGACCAAGACAGTAGCAAGATGTAAAGATACAAAACGCGAGAGCAGCCATGCCACAAATGGCTTTGGTGCCATAAATAACACTTCAACAGTTGAAAATACAAATATTAATAATAATAACAACAACTAATTAACTAAATCATATCAAAGGCATGTTTTCCAATAAAAATATTTAATAAGCTTTCATTTGTACAGTAATCAACTTCCTAAAACTAATACTAGTCTTTTGACCATTTGACCAACTAATCCCATGCTTCCGTGTGTCTCAAATGACCAAGACGGGATTCGATTGTAACGTTATCGTAAAAATCTCTCTTCCTCTTAATTAACACTTTCGCATAACATTCGTCTTTTTTACCTAACGCTTTCGAATGACCAGCCGATTGCTCCTGTGCAATAATTCAACTGAAATTTATAAACGACATTATACAAATTAAACCCCTAAGATAATTACCGGCGTTAAATACGAATTTCTGAGGTAAAACATGTTCTTTTCTTCAATCTCGAAATCCTCCCTGAGCTTCCATAAATCTTCTTTGGTGACTTTCCTCACCAGCCTATGCTTGCCTGTAAAAATGTTTCCATTCGGCATTTTTTTACGTAAAAGTGCTTGGAATAGTCTCATTATCACTTTCTAATAAAATTTTTGCACAAAACCCCGATTTATTAACAAATTTGAGCAAAATTCACGAGAAAACACACGAGAACACGACGACAATAACCCAAATAATTTTTTAACGGAAATAGAATCTGAAGGCCATCAAAATATTTAGCCACTGCAAGTAAAACGTTTACTAATGTTCATCGAATTGAACGTCGGCAAACTGTTCATGCGATTAAAGAAATAATATATACAAACAATATGGCAATAAAAACTTTTAATTACCTTAAAAGTCGTATTCAGTTATTTTTAGTAATATTAAATGTATAAATATAAAGTAATGTTACAACATTAACTCATAATGTATAAAAAAACAAAAGAGAAATATTACATTTAACAAAGATAAAAAAAATAATTAAAAAAAACAAAGAAAATAATTAAAAAAAAAAAACGAAAGTGTATAACTGAAATATTTAATCACATACTTTCTTACTGAAAAAAAAGAAATTACCTTTATTAACGTTAATTCCTCCTTTTTCTAGTGAAGAGACAATTGGTACATATATAGGAATGGGGAAATTCTAAATATCAAACAATTAGACATGTACAGAAAAGTTTTTGAGCAGAGTTCGTACTTTTACCTTTTCTTTTCTGTATGCATTTTCAAATGTAACGTCTAAAACAAAGATGCATATTTAAAAAAGTTATGTACAATGAAAATTAGGTTTCTCACCAGTTTCGATCTGCATGTAAATAATACACCGCAAAATTTACAAGTGTGGGGGTTCTCACTTGTATGCAACAAGGTATGACGTTTGAGTTCATGAACAGTGGGAAAAACCTTGTCACACATTTTACATGTATGGGGGCAATTTCCTGTATGTCTCCGGACGTGAATTCGCTAAAAACATATTTATGGGAGTTTAGGGAAAATGACAAACAAAGCAACTCACATAGCTGTTGTGCTGAAGAGACTTTCCACAGTACTCACAAGTGTATTGTTTAAAGATGGATTTTTCATTTTGAATTTTGCCGAGTCGGTGGACGAGTAGTTCCCTATAATTATAAAACGTCATTTTTACAACGCAAATAATAACCGTTAATTGTTGTAACTTGCTATCCTTTTTTTAATACAAATATGTGAAATCTTTACAAATGTAAATATTGTTCAATTATTTATTGTACAGAAATGCAATTTTACCCTATGCTGCCTTCTGTTTCTTCACCTTTATGGGTTTGCATATGAGTCAAATAATTCTGCATTTTTATGTATAAGGCTCCACAAAGGTGGCACTGAATTCTCTTTTCTTTTGGTTTCTCATGATTCACAAGGTGATTCACATAAGTTTCTTCACAAATAAACATAATCCTGCACTCAGGGCAGTGATGTTTAAATTCTGGCAACTTAATGCTATCTGCTTCAGAGGGCATTTTTGGTAAAAATCTGGAAAGCATATCTTCGAATTTCTGGTGAATTCCTCTCTTTTGAGGAGACCCTTCTGCTGAATTGCCACTGCACTCGGTGATTTTCGACTTGAGGGTCTGTTAATTAAAAAATGCATTTGAAAGGGGCCCTCAAGAAAAAAAAAAAACAATATAGACAAAAATGAAACTTGCCTTCACAACAATTTTTTCTGGGACAACTTCTTGGTCATTTGCTACTAATGTTTCGTACTTTTTATCGAAGTACTCATCGTTTACACTAGTTTTTAAAGTACCTTCACAAGCAGCATATATTTCTTTCCTTTTTTGTTGAATGGAAGTTCCCTCTGAACTTTCATTATCTGCACTAATTCCCCGCTTGTTACACAAGGTTTGAGTGCACAAATTTGCCATGTTTTCGGCACTTGATATTAAACAAATATAATTATAAAAAATTAAAGTGAAACAAAACAAAAACAATACTATAACCTAAGAAAACTTGTAACGCATTCAGCCAATTTCAGAAATTAAATTGTCTGTTTTCTGAAAAGTTATAAATAAGGAAAAGAAAAAATAAACAGAAGAGTACAGAATGTAATATTTGGACCAGATTATCTCTGAAAGAAAAAACTATTAAGAGTAAAGAAAAATTAAAACAAAAAGGGAAAATTTTGAGTGTTAAAAAAATATACGTGGTAAACTTCTAAATATTTAATCATAACAAATTAAATACGCAATATACCTGCATGCTTACATAAAAAAAGCCTTATCACTATTTCCTATCGTCATCATTTTTTCATGTCGTTATCACTGTTGTTAGTCTCTTTTTTTATCGTTTCTCTTTTCGAAGATGTCTTATGACTTTTATATTTACTATCCAATAAGTGCCCGCTGGATTCACAATGTTTTTCAAGAGAAATTCGCATTACGAATCGCGTAGGACAATCGGTGCACGCGTAAGAGTGCGTACGTTTCGCATGGTTAACTAAATCATTCGATTGTGCGAAAGAACTCAGGCAAACGTCGCACTTGTACGGTTTTTCCCCTGTGTGCACCCTCAAATGTCTCGTCTAAAATAAAAACACATTATAATAAGACTATAATGGTATTTTAATTGAAATACAGTACCAATTTATACTGTAGTCCAAAAGACTTGCCGCAAAATGAACACAAATAGGGCTTTTCCCCGGAATGTTGTCGCTCATGACATTTCAGATCATGGTAACGGGGAAAAGCCTTCTTGCATTCCTTGCATTTGTACGGGAGGTCCCCGGTATGTCGCCGGACGTGAATTAGCTAAAAATAAACTTGAACTTAATGAGAAAACATCGAATGGTGAGACTACTCACGAAATTACTGGCGTAATCGAAACTTTTTCCGCAATAGACACACAAGTGTCTTTTGGTGACAGGTTTGCCTTTATTGTGGGCACTTTTTTTGTGGAAACTTAAAAAGTCTTTACGAGAAAACGACTTTCCGCATTCTTTACAAAGGTGGCGACGTTTCTGTTGTGGTTTTGACGGTTTTCTAATAATAAAAGTGAAACAAAGTAAATATCAGTCGAGTATGAATTTAAGAGTGGCTAATTAATCTTAACGAAAACGAATATACGAATTGTAAAACCAAGTATTACTTATTTAAGTATTTTTCTATTTCAGGAACACTCATATCCAGGTCTTCGTGTGTCCATAAATGCTTTAAAAAGCTCCCCCTTTTAACAAAAACTTTTTTACAAGCTGGACATTTGGTTTTCTTTCCAGTCTTTTCATTGCTGGTTGTTGGTATGATTTCATCAAGTGATACTTCTTCTTCACTCGACGACGAATTCTCTTCTTTTTTTAATAAAACAACTGAGTCTTCATTATTTTGGGAATTTGACTAATCAAATGAAACGAAAAATTTAATTAAATCACTCTCAATTGAAAAAATTGAAAACAATTACCGATTGTAATTTTGCAGGAGTTGTGGCAGTTTTCCTAAAAATAAAATACTTTTCTACACACAAAAGAAAACTATATTTAAAACAATTAATTAATTACTCAGCAACTAATTTGTTGTAAAGAGATTCTAAATTTTTATGGTTCTTTATATGCCTCATGAAATTCCCTTCTTTAACAAACGACTTCTTACAGTCAGGACATTGAAATTTACTCCCAAGTTTCTCAGTATTAGAAGCAGGGGGTAAAAACTGAACCAGCAATTCCATAGTTTTTGTACTCTTTTCCTTCTTATAATTATCTTCAGACTTAATTAACTGTTGACATTGATATTAACATTAATACAACTTATTTAAAATTGCACAAAAATTTACTTGCCTCCTCTTCTGTGTCTCCTCCTGGAATAACATCATCATTATCTGAAACTTCATCTTTAACCTCCCTCAGTTCATTCAGATCTGAAAATTCCTGTTTGATATGAATTTGTTCTATTTCCTTATCATTTATAAATGTCCCTTCACATTCAATGCACTTAGTTTGCTTTGTATTTAATACAGAAATGTTTATTTCTTCACTGCCATTCTCTCCTTCTAAATTCAACTCTTTAGTGCTGTTTTCATTATTTAAATCTGATACATCCTTCTGTAATTCATTCTTAAAACGAGCTCTTAATAAACTATCAGACTTTTCACTTTGTTTTTTAAAGTTGAATGAAATTTTTAGTTTTGCATTACACTCACTACATAGATACGGTGGTAAGCCATCATTTTCACTTATCTACAAAATTTTATTGATAATATCGTAAAAAAGGGACAGCGTGGTACAAAATCACCTTAATAGAAGTACAAATAAAAAACATATCAATTATTTGAAGATTTTCTTGGTCTTCAAAAATGTTTTTCATGTTTATATTATCAATCATGCAAGATCGACAAATTTTTTCCATATTGAATGTTATTTTAATGTAATAAATTAATTCATTTGTCCGATGCCCATTTTAACACAAAGTTTTTCAAAAATAAGCATATTTTGATTTTTTTTTAAAAAATAACAATCAATGAATCCAAGCATAACCTGAAACATATGATGAAAACAAAAAACATAACCTACATAACCAAAAATTTAAAAGTGATTTAAATTTTTTAAAGAAAAACTAAATGAACGTAATTGTTTTGTGATATTACAAGTATAGTTTTGATAAATGTTTAAGTTTTAAAATGTTTTTTATTCCCAGTGTATTTAACACAATATCAAATAACGTGCGATTTTTGTATTCATTTAAATACATTACGTTAAATAAACCAAATGTATCTCGTAAGGTGTTTCAAAATCGGTATTTTTCTTTAAATATAACTAAAAAGGCAGCACAAGAAAATATTTCGTCGTTACAGATCAAGAAAAGGGTTGTCCGTCAAAAGCGCCCCTTAGAAATCCAAGACGTCAAAAGTCCAGGTCAGTTTAAAAGAAGAAACTTTTGTTGAGCCATTCGTACTCATATACGTACTTAATACGTTTTTCCTTTAGGACAATTTAGTGTTACTGCACTTGCAACTGCTGAAGAGTATAAGTTAGAAGACCTTACTCTAGGGCTTAAAGAACAAAATCTGTATGAAGTTAGATTTATAGAGAAAAATGTGAATGCAATTTATGCAGTTGCCAAATATCAAGTAGATAAAGAACCTCGCGAAATATTTTTCTTTCGGGAAGGAAGCGTCGTCCTTTGGAATGTAACTGACTTGGAAGTTAGCAATGTCTTGACCTTTCTAAAAAATTACGAGCAAGACAGTTACCCTGATAAATTGGTTACTAAGGAGACAGAATATATGAATTATCAGTATCAAAAAAATATGTAAGAATTTAACATAAAAAAGTAATAATTAAGTTATTTATAAAATAATTAATTAAATTGCAGTGAGCCAACAGTCTTTGATTCAAACACAGGTGACTTCTTGCTTTCAGCAGAGGACAATATTTTGGAAAAATACACGTTCTCTAATGTTATGGCTCAAAGTGTTAAGTTGGGCATTTGGGAATCAGTGTTAGAAAAATACATTGATTCCATAGTACATGTTACAGAAGATCTCAAAAGGGGCGCAAGATTAAAAATGACGCGTAGTCAAGTTCTACGAAAACACGGAGAACTATTCGCATTAAGGCACGTGATAAACTTAAGCTCAGATCTGCTAGATACACCAGACTTTTACTGGGACAGGGAGCAGTTAGAAAAATTATATCTGCAATTATATTCTTACTTTAGTATAAACAGGAGGACTAAGGTGATTATAACAAATTAAATAAGTAAAATACTATTTAAAATAACGTTTATATTTTATTAATCATTTTTAATTTACTATTGGTTTGGTGTCATTAATTATCATAAAAGATAAGGTCAATAAGTTATTGTTTTGTTGTGGTCTTTGTCTGTTGTTTTGCATTATTAACTTGGTGTTAATAATAAAACATACAGTCAATAAGTGACTGTTTTGCTGTTGTCTTTATCTATTGTTTTGCATTATTAACTTGATGCTAATAATAACAAAACATATTATAAATAAGTCGTTGTTTTGTTAATGTCATTATCTTTTGTTTTGTTGTCTTTTTTCTGTTGTTTTGCATTATTAACTTGGTGCTAATAATAACAAGACATCGTAATAAGTTGTTGTTTTAGTTGGTATTTGTTTATTTTTGGTTTTGCATCATTAACATGGTGTTAACGATAACAAAACATTGTTATTGATACTAAGAAAGTATTTCAATGTTAACTATACAACTATTTACCTTTTTTAGGTAATGAATGAAAAAATTAATCATTGTGCCGAATTAATAGAACTTTTATCAACTCATTTGAGCGATAAGCACCATATAAGACTTGAATGGATGATTATAGTACTTATTATGGTAGAGGTCGTTTTCGAAGTAATTCACTATGCCGATAGGTATATAAATTGATCTATTTTAAAATTATTTTGTAAATAGTTTACTTTTAGTTTATATATGGTTCTTACATTATTATTTTTTATCGATAATATACATTTAATGGAATTATTTTGATAATGTTACATTTCGTATAGTATTAAAGATAATTAGTTATGTTTATTACTATACATGATGTAAATGTATTTATATATAAAAAATTAAAGCTTACAAAGTACCATTTTTGGCTTGTTTTACATTTTCCCTTTCTCTCATTTACCATTTTCCTTCAATTAAACTTCCATAATACTTTTCAAAAAAGTATTTCCATTTATAAGTTTCGTTGTGGCAATGACGAATTCGACATTTGAGTCTTCCTGTTGAGACAAAAAGCGCAGAGCGGATATCTACAAAATCAACAATTTTTAATTAGATACGTGAATATAAAGTTACATTTTTTTTAAAACTTTTGCAGATTTGGAAATATTATTTCAAATGCTCAAACACAGTTAAAATATATCACCTCAGCAAAGGTACATCCTCCTACAAAGAACACCAAGACGACGCTGTGAGACTCGTTATTGTTTTCTATCGATGGGTCCGCACCAATAGCTAAATTTTCTTCAAACACTGGCCCTTTGAAACGAAAAAAAAAAACAGGTATATTTATACATAAATTCATGGTCTTTCAATTTTTACCTGGAAGAAGACCTAGAACGTCTTGAAGCTGTTTCCACCCACCTACTTTAGTCATTTGTTCTGCAATTCGAACACTTAAGGGGGCATAAACGCTGTGGACGTAACTTATATCTGTAGGATTTATTTCTGAAGTATCTTCCATGGTTAATCGTAAAGCCTGTGTTTTATAAAGAAAATTTGTAACTGTTGCATTTGTTATAAAGTAAAATAATATTAATAGCTATTTATGAAACTTCTTTATTAATAAATTATGTATATGACTCTTACTTTACGTAAAACAGTGTATTGCCTTGTACCAGACTGCACCTTCAAAATTCCAGCTTTTTCTAAATTAATGAGCGTCAACAGACTTTTAACCCCATAAACCTATACAATACAAAGTACATTTATTGAGTAGTAATTTTGCAAACAAAAGGAATTACTTGAACAATTTCTTTTTTGTAATAATCCAAAACTTTCGGTTTCAAGCCAGAATTTGCAACACACTGGAGACAGATAAGTCTCAATATTTTCACCAAGGGTTGCTGTTGAGCAATTAAATCCTCTATATAAGGACTGACTTTGTCAGTATCAATACAGTTTAAAAATTCTTGTTCTACCTTAAAAATGCAAATAATTCAAAATGAGGACATTTTTAAACAACTTTAAGTGATATAAAGATACCTGTAAATTGTCTAAAAATTCGAAACTATCTGTAACGTCTTTTACACATTCTGCAATTGCTGTATGCCTTGCCAGGGCCTCTTTGCTAGCCAATATCTGAGGTAAACGCTGCACAAACAATTTCATTTCTTGAACTGTTTTATCGCGTCTCTCTTCCATCTGAGAGCTTATTATTTTCGCTTGTTTTGATAAATAAGCTCCTACCTTAAATGATTAAAAATTTAAAAAAAGCAATACTACCTACAATGTGAACATTACAGCATTAAAGTTCTTGTCTCTTATTTCAGAAAAGAGCTTATCTCCTGAATTAAGGATAATTTGTTTTTTATCTTCTGACAATGATTTTATATTACGTTCTTCATTACTCAAAAATATATCAGCCGCAAAATGAACTGAACCATTATTAATACCTACAAAATTTCTAAATTTTAAATTATTTGCTAAAGCTTATAAAACATACAAATACCATAAATTTCGTCAATAAGTCCTTCATAAGTTAATTGTGTTACTAAAGGTGAAATCAGGTCTACACTTCTATCAATTAAAATGATTTGACTAATGGGGGATGTTCTTTGATCATTAATAAAATTATTATTGTTTTCCTTCTGTAACCGATTAACTAACGTCCACACTTGTTGAGCCATTACACCTTTACCCCAAAACTTTGGTATGGGTCCATATATTTTTTGTAAAAAAACAATGGCTTGTGCCACTTGATATAAACAAGTTGGATCATTTTCCAAGTAATACTCTCTAACATTAAAAGCAATTTAGTCTTAAAAGGATCTATAAATAACCATTACTCACTTGTAAACATCAGGTATCTCCATTGAAATCAAATCAGAATCAAAAGTAAAAAAATCACACTTTAATTCTTCTATAAGTGTTAAACTACCAAACATGCCACTTTCTTGTAATTTTTGAATGCATAACCAGCTCTTTCTAGACACAAAAAATAAATGATATTGTTTCTTCATAGCACCCCGGGTATTAGAATCACTGTGAACATTTTGGGCCACAAGGTCCATAAGTTCCAGTTTTGGTCTAGTAATAAAAAGTATATGTTTAACGGCTGTTTCTGGAAAGGGCACGTTCCGAAGGGGGTACATTTTTAAAACGTCGTGTTCTTTAAGTATTGGGTATTGAAATACAACCCCTGTTGGACCAGCCAAGGAATTGTCCCAAACGATGGCTTTTGTACCAGGGCATTTTTCCAATAAATTAATTAAATTATTATGTGCAACAGTTTGAATTAATGATATATCTACCGTTCCACCTTGTAAATGATTAGACATATTACTAATTACTTGAATTCCAGAATATAACAAGAGGTTATATTGACTAACAAATAAATCTGTTAAAAATAGTGATGGCGGCGACCACTTCAATAACCGCGAATTTTAAATTGGCGGAACTTATTGCATTTTGAAAATTGTTGATATTATTATTTTTAAAACGTCTATACGCATAACATGACGAAGACATTAAATAATTACTAGTAAAAGTCAATAGCGAGACTTTTATTAATGAAGAATATTATAAATGAAATAGAATTAAATGTTAAACAAGAAAATACGTGAAAAATCACGTTTTATTCTGTCGATCTTATAATTTTTCCACTAGGGAAACCATAAAAATGTTTTAGCATGACACGTATTATTTACGCCTCTTTTAGGGTTTCTCCGAAGCATTTATTCCACTATTACAAACAATATATGTATATTTTACCCTCTGTGAAAATATGTAAAATAAAATAACGTTAAAATGGACCTTTCTTGTTATGAAATTAATAAAATTATATTTCTTAATACGTTTATTTAGTGTTTATGATTATGTGATATCATTTTCCTTTACAATGGAAGAAGATTTGGACAACGGTGGTAATAACGACAGTCGGGGTTCAAATAATTCATACACAATTAACGAATTATTAAATATTACATCGAAAAATGTAACTTCGGTTGAAAACTGCGAACAACGGAGTGACTTTGGTAAGTAAATTTGTTGTCAGAGGTGCCAGTTGTTTAAATTAAATTATGCAAAATTGAATTAAAACCTACCTAATTTAATATATACAATTAGGAACCTACACAAACTAAATTAACAAGTCTCATAAAATCAGTCATTGCTTTTTCATCTTTTATCCTCCCTTTTTTTAATTCCAATTTCTAGATTACTCAGAGTCTGTGCAAAATTATAACTCAAAGGATGACGAAACTGATTGTAATTCTAGCGGCGGTAGTTCAAAAAGAAAACAACGCAGATATAGGTAATTAATAAATAAATTAATAAAATTCGCTCGCGAATTATCGATTTTATTTTTAGAACAACTTTTTCCAACTATCAACTTGAAGAATTGGAAAGAGCATTTCACAAAACTCATTACCCTGATGTGTTTTTTCGCGAAGAGTTGGCGATGAGAATAGACTTAACTGAAGCTAGGGTACAAGTCTGGTTTCAAAATAGAAGAGCCAAATGGAGAAAACAAGAAAAACATTTCAATAAAAATGTCCATATGGACCCAAATACCATGAATATTCCTATAAGTGTTCCATGTAAGTGCCAAAGTCTCAACGAGTTGTATTGTCAACTTGTTGTCAACAGTAACAGAACTGCGTTGTTTCAGTACACCTGTTTTTCTGTATTATTGACTTGTTGCCAACAATAACAAAACTTTCTTGTTTTGGCTCTATTGATTGTTTTGTATTCTTAACTTGATGTTAACAATAACAAAACATAGTTGTTTCGGATCGACCGATTGTTCTGTATTGTTAACTTGATTTAACGTTTTCTAAACTTTCTTTAGCCAGTTCATCATCACTGGAGAACCCAGTCTTGAACTACACCACATCATCCGATCAAATGTCCAATCCATCAAACGTGTTTTTGGGCTTGGATTGGTCGTCAATATTACCACCATTGTCTTTTAACCATGTTGCAACTGTAGGAGTGGACAGTCATTCTAGTCTTCCCCAAGTTAATGCCACCCCCATTAACGACCACATCCAAGATACTCATGTGAATATGGATGACAGAATAATAGACAACCCTTTGCAAAATAGCATGATTAACGAAAACATGCTATTAAGTGAAGGGTTGAACGATAGGATGGAGAACAATTTAACTTTACTGAACGACCCTCAAAACGAAATCGCCATTGATCCTGACCTTTTAACTTTAAAGCCCAACAGGTCAATGAACAGCGGAAACAACTAATTATAATTATTATAGTCATAATAATGAGCAATATATATTCTGTGCAATATTTCTAGTCAATGAGACTGCATAATACACGTAGTAACAATTATTTATGATTATTATCTGTTAAGATATTGTAAATGTTATCAAATAAAAATAATAGTCAACCTATGCATAGTAATTAAAAAGGTAAATCGAGGTCAAAAAACGTTTTCGAGAGACAAGTGTTTTTTAATTGGAATAAAAATACATAACATTCATTTCCGAGCTTAGTAAAAATTTACAGTCTCCTCTTTATTGCGCAGTACATGCAACCAGAATTATAATAATATTAACGAGGGTCGAAACGTCGCGAGACAAACAATGTACTATATATAATATATATATATGAAGTATGTACAAAACGAGCGTTGTAAATTTTATACATTACAGAGTGTGAGTGCGGATCTGTCTTATTACAATTACATACGATTTTCTTTTTTAAAAAAGGAAATGTTCGAAATTTCCGTAAGCGTGTCGTCCAAGTAACACAAGAACTAAAAAAGAAAGTGAAATGTTGTCCAAGGCCGATATGATCTTCATAAAAAACGTTTGCGTACATCATACAACATTATTATTACATACTTTTTTTTAAATAAAACAGATTATAGATTTGAAAAGCAATAATCCTGCCTCAAAGCTCGAATCAGAACAAGAAAAAATATGAGGAAAAATCGTATGTATAAAATAAAAAAAGGACTATTTAAGCGCACAATTTTTTATATAATTTTTTTCGAAAAAACAAACTCACCAAAGACAACATTTAGTAACAATGGAAGGCCCCTCTTTTTGGGAGGGACCGTCCTCTGTGTTTAAGCTACGTAGCTGTACTCCTCACTCGAGTGGGGAGTGCGCTCTATGTACTGTTTGTCTATCAGGGCTTCTATGCACTTTTTGATCATAGAAATACTTGGAGCAAAAGAAACTTTTGATTGGGCACAAACCTAGAATAATAGATAAAAACAATTAACAACAAATGATAATCGATAATAAATGAAAATTGACAAAAAAATCAATAACAAATAAGCATCAATCTAACAAAAAATGAATAATAAAAACATAAGAAAATCGACAAAAATGGCTAGTAACGATGATTGAGAGCCAAAGTAATAGTAAAAGACAACAATAACAAATACGTAAATCATTAAAAAGAAAGAAAAACAATCTTACTTCTTGAATAAGTTGATTGTGCTTGAGAACCTTCCTAGACTTCATTATCCTGACTATAGCTGCCTGAAGGTATAATTTCCTATCTTCTTCTACAGAATTCATGGTATGTTCGACTTCCTGGGGCGTCTCCTTCTGCACAGCTGCTGTAATCCTGAACCGTGTCCTTTTATTCGAATATTCCAAGTTCAGACGAAGGGACGATTCTGACTTTAAATCCTGCAATAAAAATAATTAACTCAATAAGTACATTTATTCCTAAACTTTTAGATATTTGGAGTACTTCGGAATCGCTGAGAAGAAACTTGCAATCAATTAGACTGTTCGCGTGCCTTTGGAACTGTTCATTACTCAACTGCAACGTGTCTCGGATTTCTCCACATGTCAGGATGTCTGTGCTTTCGAAGAGGAGGAGAATAGCCATCTGAAACGTCTGCATCGTTACCAGATAAGGCTTTTTCAAGTATTCAAGCCGGAGTTCTGCCTGACAAAGATGATGCAACCAAGTCAGCTTGCGACCGTTGAAACTGGTGTGATAGAACTTTTCAAACTATAAAAAATAATTAATATAATTTTGTGTCATTGTTAACTTGTTGTCAACAATAACAGAACTTGATTTTGTTTTATCGATTGTTTCCTTACCATAATAATGCTTAATAAGGTTAAAGAAAGGAAAAAAGGAAGATTCTTACCATCTGTACGCTTTTTTCGAGTTGTTGGGGCAAAGCGAAAGGAGTGACGACCGTTTGTCCGAGGGGCCAAGCCCCCGCTTGCAATACGTGTATATTGAACGTGATACCCAAGTCGATGGTTTCGGTTTTCAAAAATTCGCTAAATTTATTATTCAAATCGGCACTGACAGACATATCTGTGAACATCCGGTGCAGTTTATTCGTAAATTCGTAACCGCAAGCCTGTTTCAGTCTGGAAAAAGTAATATTTAATAAAAAGGACAAAACACACCTTTTGGTAACTCCACCTGTTGATCATGGCTTCTTCCGCGTCCATGCTCTGCGTTTGCTGGTGTATAAGTCTTTTAGCGAGCATGCGCGAATAGAATTTCTGAAAAACGTCCTTGTCATCGATATATTTGAATATAATGATGCTCTGGGAGAGTTTTTCGTCCACTTCGCTCTCACTTATTCCCTTGCTAGATTTTTTTAATAGGGTATCACAGTATTTGGCGAGCAATTCAGGACTGCGACAAGGTCCCCGGCCCCCGTTGCTCTTATGATTGATTACGGAACTGCACGCTTTATCCAGAGCACCTACGAAGTTCTGGTCGCAGTTAAACACCTCCTGGATCAGTTGTTTGTACTTCTTATACACTTTCAGTAAGTTTTCTACGAAATGGATGTGCATGCTTTCACCCTGAAGGTTACTGACCGCCTAAATGACAAAAAAAAATCTCATAAGGACAAAAGTACCTAATAGTATGAGAAGAACGAAAAGAATTCGGATAGGAGTAGTTGTGTATGATCATTGTGGGGCGTTTGCTTACCGCAAGTCCTTGGGATTTGATGTGCTCAAGGACAGTATCCACAAGGACTGAAATAGCGTTAGGAACACTTCTGAGAAGACTGTACATGTTGGAAAGATCTTTTTTACGCTCACCCTGAACCATATTCATGCATTCACTGTATAGGAAGTAAAGATGTTCAGCCACCATGTGGGACTCACACCTTTGAGACACCTAAACACTCAAACAGAGTAATTTCAAGTAAAAACTACATACTAAAATATATAGACAAACCTTAGGTAATGAACTGAGGTGTAAGAATTTTCTAGCTCTAAGTAGTTCTTCGTCGATTTTCGCCATAACTTTTTCCATGTATAAACTGACGTCTTTTTCTTGGAGGAGTCTCGCAGCATCTCTCTTGAAGTGTTCACCACTGGCATCCAAAAAGGGCTCCTCAAAAAGGTCCTGGTACAATTGCAACTGGCCCTTTTTCTTACATGATTGAACCTATATAACAGATAATAAAAATAAACTTAAAGATCTAACAAGATTTAGTTAATCAAAAAATTGTTAAGCTTTTTTTTTTGGAAAATTTAAATGTTAAATCATAATTACCTCAACAAAACTTAAAATTGTTCCCCTGACTGCTTCAATGGGAACTGTTAAGGGTTGCTGAGCCCTGTCTTGATTAATAACTTCTAAAAGTAATTTTACTAGACGGTGACCTAGGGGGGCTATCATATCAGCCCTCCAAACTTCCAGGGCTAATTCACCAATTTCCATTTGCTCTCCAGCTAATTAAAAACCCAAAAATACTCTTACCAAACTTAAAAATTGCATACTGACCCAGAGTAAATTAAAATCCCCACAATATACATGCAAAAGTAAGGTAAAATTTTCAATTACCTCCAGATATATCAGAGCCCCCATACAAAATTTCGGCGTCAGAACCTTTCTGTGTCTTAATGTGCTGTTGGTTTAAGTAAAAGTAAAGCTTGTGTAGATACCCAGCACCTTCAGAATACTGTGACCAATAATAAAAATAGTTCCTAATCAGTTGAGATTCTCCGCCTTCCTGTATTTTATTCAACAATTTGGCTACATGATCTATCAGGTACTGTTTAGTTTCAGCATACAGTCTGTCGGCCAGAGGCTCAGGGTGAGCCACACACAAGCTATAAACATCTCTGAAAAGCACCATTTTCGTTTTTATAGGTTATATTCAAGATTTTTTGCTTATGTTTCGGACTTACGAAAATCTATCGTTCCATACGGTCCTGGGGACATGATCTAACGTTATTACGCCACGAACGGTATCCTGTAAGGAACTCCAAGTGGCATTAAAATCAACTTTTCGTGGCTTAAGTGACATTTTAAACTATTTATTATAAAATGTTGTCAATGACACTGCACGTTCTAAAAATAAGTAAATATTCAAAACTACGCACAAGACACTACGGTATATTATAATTACTTTTGACTAAATTATAATAAAGATATCACGTTTTCAACCTTGAGATAGAAACTTCATAATACTTAAAAAAGGATGCGACTCCTACACAAGGTGTAATTTTATTTATCTTTATTGTTTACTATTTTGCATGGATCACACTGGTAGTATAGATTAATGAATTCACTACAAAGTTATTTTTGTAGACTGAAACTTTCGTCATCAAATTTCTATTTTCTATATCCCCCTTCACAAATACTTGCATTACGCACAATCACAATAACCTAAACCTGAATATTGTCACATAACAAGGTGATCAAAGATTTGCGCAGACGATTTTTGTAACTACAGACCACAGACCTAATAAATAAATCTGTGACGTCATGTAAAGATTGGGTACCTCACCAGAAAGGAAAAATGGCACCAAAAAAGAAATTGCTAATCTAAAGTTTATTTTTTAAATAAATGGTACATTCTTTATACAGTGGATTTTAAAAAGTAGATTATTGAATTCATTCTGTCCTTCATGATGTTTGGAAAGGATAAAATGATGTATCTACAATCAATATCAGAAAAATTAATACAAAAATTCTAAATAGAGGCTCGTAAGATTATTTATATATATTGTATACTTGCCACACCTAAAAAATTTCGTTTTTAAACCAGTGATTAGTTTGATTTTACATTAATATATCATTAATAATAAACTAACTACAACATTATTACACAGCATATTTTAAAGGTTCATTAGGTGTAATAAATCGTTCATTTTTTACATAAATGTGGAGAATTTGATTTACAACCTCCACTTCGTGGTGTTATTATTTTATTAAAATAATTAAAAGGTAACATTTCTCACCTGCCCTATTTCTCTATCAAAAATCAACAGTAGTTTTTTATTATTTACAATAATAATAATGAGTAATTCAAAATACAATTAAAATATCCAAAAGCAAATTATGCGATCATAATTTACATATTAGACTGGTTTAAAAAATTTACTATTGTTTTTCAATTTTACACATAGGAAGAGGAAATAAAATGATTGTTATAATTTGAAGCCTTAATATTAATATTGAGTGGTTCCTGAACACAATTAGAATTTATTTGTTAGTTATTTTTGAATTCAATTAATGCTCTACAGAAAAGAACTCTTATAATTTTTTATTAATTCAACTTTTTCAAAGGTTATTGAAGTTAAAGTTGAAAACATGTAAAAAAAATTGAAAAATGATTCCAACATTAATCTCGAATAACTTTTGAAAAAGTTGAATTAACAAAAAATTATAGCAGACCTTTTCTATAGTGTATTGAATTCCTTACAAAAATATGTAACGGAAATTCAAAAGTAACTAAAAAAGCTTTAAACTAAGCGTTCAGGAACCACTAAATACTAAAATTAAGGTCTTGGACTTATAATAGGCGTTTTATTCCCTGTGACGTTAAAAACAAAATAGTCGATCTTTTTAAACCAGTACATTTGTGTATAATATCCACCCTAAGCATTAGCACGATCTTTATTTTCACTTTTCACTACATTTAGGTACGTACAACCTTCTGATAGTATTAATTAGCAAACCATTCAGTTAACATTGACCATTGGGCCGAAAAGAAAAATATATCTATAGCAATGATGCCTATAAGAAAGACTAAGGCGAGTATTTTTATTTATTTTATATAGATCCGGAAATGCAGTTTCGTTTTTTACACATATTTAATACACTAACGAATTTGAGAATGTATATTGTATAGGTACTACGTTTAGCCCCAAATTTCCAACTTCAATAGACCTATTGCAATCTACACACAAAAATACAGCCATTCTAGCCCTATATTTTGTCCTACTAACAACCGTTAACCCAGGGCTAAATCTAGCACCACTTTGTCGTTAGAAACATGAAAAGAATTGAGTTTGCCATGCCGTAGCTTCGTTAATAATGACATTTTTGGACTAGTACACGTTATAATAATACAAAATTTAAATAAATCTTTTAGCTGCCGGCGGTGTTTGGGGTGCGGATTGTCCAGGAGGAAGTGCGACTCCACCCTGCGAAACAGCGCCTTGTCCCGGTGGAGCTGCCACCACATTACTCACTGGCATTACGGGGGCTTGTGGGGGAGGGGTGTCAGGCATGAATTTCACTAAAATTTTAACCCATTGTTATCCCCACAAATACGCAAAAATACCTTGAAATAGCTAATAATAATAATAATAATAATAGTGCTAATAATAAGTAACCATTGCGTAACCCTGGCTAATTGTTTACAGGTACATTTTATTTTTGAGAATTATTTTTTTTTGAATTGATATAGTACAGTATTTGAGTTGTATTGGGTGTGTCTTCTATCTGTCTTTCATGTGTGAAGATTAATTTTGCTTGCTATATGTGTTTATTAAACATATACGTAGCAAAATTAATCTACGTATAATGTAATGAATGGTATGGAACGTATAAAATCAACACCTCCTTTAATCAAGCCTCACAGCAAATTATCAGAATACGTATGACGTCACAATAAAGAGGCCGATTGTTTTAAATTGTATAGTGCGAGACGGCGCCGGCGGAAGATACGGTATCGAAACGAAAACGATTAGTTGTTTCAGAGCTACTTAATCCTTGCTTACAACACGGAAAGTATTAGCAAATTGATTGGAAAACAGGTAAGATTTTAACAGTTGATTTGAAAAATCCAAAATTTAAAGAAAATGCAGTTCCTTATATTTTAGTGGAAGCTACATCTTTTGGTGTACACGTCATTACTACTCGTTTATTTGTCTTCGACAATTTGAGGTAATTTATTGAATTTATTTCTAGTTTATATTTATTTATGAAATATGGGAGTAGGGCTACTGGCGAGACTACCATCAAAATAGGTCAACGTACCGACGAAGTGATACCTCAAAGGTGGTGTGGAAATCACAGTCTTTCGTTTCTTTCTCCATTAAAAGTAGTTAAAATTGCTGTTATAGAACAATTTAAACTCAACAAATTGTTATACATGTGTCTTTTTTACACTATTTGGAGGTTAAAACATAATTTTAAACGTTATATTTTTCATTTCTATTCCGATCCGCGATGTTTTTACTTGCATGTGAACGTATGTATCGGTGTCTCACGTCAGCCTGAATCGACTGACGTCATATTTTGGTTGTCAGGCCTTGTAAAGGAGGTGTTGATAAAATAGTGTAACATGCAAAAAAAGTATTAAAAGGTAAACCTGAAAAGTAATCAAAAAGTATAAGAGCATGCCTGTATAATAATATAGATACTTATTACCTTTTCGTTGGTCTATATTTTATTCTGACATTTTTTTTAAATCAATTATTTTAAGAGTATGTTTGAAATTGTGTTGAATTCATTTTAATAATAATTTACTATTTCTAATCGTTTAGTTTAATATATATATAAATATAAATTGTTTTTGCTTTCATAATATTTCTATTTTTTTTGTTTCTATAAATGCACTAAGTAATATATTTGTATACATGCAAAGATTTTTGTTAACGACTATACACATTCCTTCTGGTGGCCTAATTTTAGCTTATCATGTGCTTTCATTTTAAAACAATATACGTGCAAGGGTGACCATGCAAAACGCGATGGTGAAACATATTACTGTTCCTAATAATTTTCATAAGCACTTGTACATTCGTCCTGATTGAGAGTCTTCAAAAATTACAAAACTTTAAAATCTTTGACGTAATTTCACTATGATTTTGAAGATTTTTAGAAATGGAGTGGGGGAGGGGTAGTAACTAGCCCCCTTCAAGAAAAAAACGAAAACTATAATCATCGAGAGTAACATGTTTCAACATTCCGCATATAAAAAATGTGAAAAATGGCAAAAAATATATGAAAGTTCTATATATAGATAGAAAGACAGACAGACAGACAGAAGCAGAATACAACATATGACACAACAACAAAAAGTTTCTTTTTAGTTACCGAACGAATATGGTAGGAAATCAATGTATAGATAACCCGTTAAGATGATTACATAAAGTTCACTAGAAAGAGAAAACATTTATTGTACAAGTGAGAAATTTTTTAGAGACGCATTGTTATAAAAAAACAAAATTAAACCAAAAGACTAACGCCTACCGCTACGTTATATGCGATACTTACTAACAATAATTATTAGAATTACCAGTCCAATTACGCCCATGATGATCATCATCTAAAAATGCAATTTATTATTACATTAATAAAATGTGTTGAATAAAAAGAAACCTTTAAGTTCTGTAACCAAAACTTCCTTTTCAACTTTCCCGCCTGTTGTTCAAATTGTGATGCACCCTGCTGAAGAGCATCTGAAATTTATTGAGCAATTGTCATTTGATTTTGTTTTCTTTGTAATATATTTATCCATGTACCTGCTCGATCATCGAGTTCTGAAAGTTTCGAGTCCCTTTCTAAAACTTTTTCTACGTTTGTTTTCATAATATCAACTACTTCATCAACTTGCGCCTGTGTTTGTTGTAATCTTTTTTGGGCAGCGATTTGCTGGGGGGTACGAGGACCCCCAACAATCCCATCTTCCCCACCAGCAGCAGCTGCCCCTAAATTGTCCCCTGTCGACCTATATTTTCAGTAAAAGATACAGGTATTTTTTTGCAGTCAACTGTACCAATGTTCATACCGAAATAAGATAATATACAGTTATGAACAAAATAAATGTTTTTAGGTATAATGTAAAAAAATATCGTTTCTCGAAGTCTGTATTGATATATGTACAGTTTAACCCTTTTGAAACATAATTGCATGTGTATATAGATTTCTTAAGGAAGTTCTATTTTTAACACGCAAGAGCTAAAATCAATTAAGATAACAAAAAGTTTTGCGGTTTCCTTAAAGAAAGAGTCAACAAATAATAAATCTAGCGCATGCGTTTGTAAAAATCAATTTAATTTTTATTATTTTTACCAAATAACTTTAAATAACAAATAAAAATACATTCATGAAAACCTCATTTTATTACAGCTAGAATTTTGTAATTGTATATTGGTAATGAATATAATTTAAAACAATTATTCAAATTTATTAATTTTAAATTAGAAAATTATTTCTGATAGTAAAAGAACTATAAATATTTAAAGCAATCAGAGATATCTGCCAATAAATTGAATAATAAATTAAATATATTACCAATTCTTTATAAGTAATTATAATTTAGAAAAGTATTATTATAATAATTGTTTTTATACAAAAAAGACCTGGCCTTTCTAAAACGACAACATTTTTTATTAAGAAATCTAGGATAATATAATAACTTAATAATTATTTCGCATTAGTCGATAAATCTAAGGCGCTGTTTTTTGATATTTTAATTTCATTTTAAAAGATAATTATTTAAAATTGCACAAGCAATAATAAATGAAATATAAACTATAAAATAAACGTAATTAACGAGTTACTTACATGCTATTTCACTGTAATAAAAATTAAAAAGTGGGTGAACACTTGATAAAATGTGTGGTTGAAATATCCGTATTGATATTTCTGACGTCATACTGCCGTGTCACCCCTGCGCACTAAGTTCGCAAAATGCACTGGCATAGGTCAGTAACATTATTAAATCATTGCAAAATGTTGTATCTTTTCAATAAATAATATAAAAACTAATTTTAATCTATATCAAAATCTAATAGATTATCTTCGTAAGTCTATCTTCTGTTTACACGATATTTATTTTTGAAAAATTATCAATTTAAACGAATGTCTAAGCTCATAAAGAATGTTTATTTAATAATTAGTTTTACGGAAAAAGAGAGCGCATAAATAGAGATATCTTAAAAAGTCTGAATATAAAACAATTGAATAAATTAAATATGGCGGAAAACAATCTGTGCTTTCAATATGGCGGTCGTTAGTAAATAAATTATCTTCAATTGTTTAAATACACAGCAGCGAAGACTATTCAGGTAAACACCATCTTCACCTGTTTTCTGGATAGTATTGATTTATTGTATCTACATAGAGCGCTTTCTAATGTTTTAAATGGCCCTTGTAATTACCCTAATATATGTAATAAATGTCCAAGTGAAGAGCTAGGCGCGTGGCTTTTATATCTCCGTCAATGCGAGCGCATTGCAATGCCAACGGTGACGTCAACGGAAAATTTGCAAGCCTAGCGCTTCCCACCCGTCTTCAAATAGGGAAGAAATCATCAGTGTACTGTACTTGCATGCTCTCTGTACGTTAGTTATTCGTATTGTGATGGCAACGCGTATATGTGTATTTCGTATTCATTATTTAGTTTCGGAAGCACTTATTAACGTGCATACGCTCAATTTGCAACAAAAAAGGTACCTAACAGGACAAATATATAGAAAGAGGGAATAAAGTTAATAAACACAGAAATATATCAAGAAAATATATGAATGAAAACAGCAACAGTAGCATTAGAATTTAAAGAAAAATCAGCATGGTTGTGGTAATTTTTTATTGAACTCATAAAACAATACATATATATAAAATTAAATCATTTTTTTATTTCGAAATCTGCCATATTATTTCGATCTTTTACTATTTCCAACTGGTGTTCGTTAATTAAATGCAAGAGGGCAACGAAAACCGTTGCACAACTTAATTCTTTTTTCTCTGAAGTTGACATAAGTTCAGGAAGTCGCTTATAAATATTTTGAAAACGAGTTGGAAGAATCGGATATGCTCTCAATTGTTCATCAGACAATTTCTAAAACACAACAAACGGTAGAAACAATTGCATACAACAATTTAGTTCAACAATGAAAAACAAATAACAAACCTTAATTTTTGGTGTATCTTTATCTGTTACCAAACATCGGTGTACCGCATTCTTTAATTTTTTTATATTTAATTTTTTGGGTTGTAATGCATAGCTAATAAAATTTTTCTGTACCTAAACAAAAATATATTTTAAAAAAACATCAGATAGTAGTTAAAAAATATATTTTGCGAACCAGCTGAGGCGCTTCCACCAAATTATCTCCTAAAAACTGACCAACATCTGCAAGCATTTCGGGCTCTGCATTTGCACACTTTTCTGTAACAAGGTCGAACTCCTCTTCCAAGGGACTATCGTCGTTATTGCAAACCCCGTCATCGTCAAAATCCTGAAATTAAAAACAAATAATAATAATAATAATAATAATAAACAATTTGATAAATTCACCTGAAGATTAGGTTGAGAGCAATATTCAGAATCTTGAGGATTTTGATAGTTGTAGGGCAACACCTCGTCCTCAACCCCGTCTTTCGGAGGATCGACGTAGTTTGTAATAATAAATTGTGATTTACTTAAAAGGGGGATGTTCATATTAAGAAATTTCTGTTCAAACAGAATTTGCTGCTTCATTATTCTGAAACTCAGTTCTTTAAGACCAAAAAATGGCACCTATATGACGCAAATACCTTGCAGGGTCGTATCTAATCGGATTTTTTCGCGGTTTGTACTTGAAGTCTTCGTCAAACAAAGAACAATTTAAGACGTCTAAAAGACCGTGGTCTTCTTTTTTATTTTTCTTTTGCCGTTTGGGTTTCTGCTGATGTTGTTGGACCACTCCCGAAAATTTTCTGGCTAGGATTTTAAATTTAAAAGTTACTTTTAAAAGAGGGACTAAAGAGGAAGGGCTACCTGCGGGTCGTATATGTTTAAATTTCCAATGGCTGGGACCTGCTAGAAGTTGCATTTGAAACTGATCGTCAGCAGAATTGGGTATAGAATAAGAATACTCCCCCGATATTGTGTTTCGCTCTTCTGGCCGGAAATCCGTTATAAATTCGGGTTCTACGTGAATTGCCGAATGAGCTTCAACCCTCTCGTCTTCTGATGACCCTTCTACACCGCCTTCGTTACCTTAAGATTTTTTTTTGGGAAAATAAAGAAGATAAAGAAAATAATTAAAAAATTTACCCCCCAAAATGGTGAAATTATGTATAGAACCATCGAGTTCGGGAATGGGAAGACCGTTTTCATCATAAACAACAACGTCATTGTACGAAGAATTAGAAGAGTCCTTTCTGAAATTAATATTCTGATGGACATACATAAATGAGGAAATTAAAATTAATTCTTACAAATGAACGTCTTGTGCAGGATCCCAATTGTCTATTTCGAAACCTGCAAAGGGGGAGCATATTTTTATATTGTTTTTATTGGCAGTCAAAGGCCACGGCCTCGTTATTTTACTTTCTTTTTCAAAATTTTTGTCTACCATGGCGTATGTCATCCAAGCTGGATCATTTTTTCTGTATATATAGATATATAAAAAAGAACAATTTACATTTAAATGTCTTCTGATCAAGAATATTAAACAATTTAAATAATTGAATGCTTACAAAATCATAAAATGGTGACAATAAGGATGCATGGGCATAGAGAATGTACGTAAATCTGTAATAGAATTAAAATCGACACCACTTCTAGTCTGAAAACAGTTATTTACAAGTACAGGTATTTGCCCTGTAATAGACTTTATATTTTTAAGTACTGTATTTTTGTTTTTAAGGGAAAGGGTTCTTGTCTTCTTTTTTTTACTAGTACAATTTTCCTTATTATCTGCATCAAGGGAGTCCTCATTTTCATTCTGATTTTCTTCTGAAAAAAAAAACATAACAGTAACTATTATTGCTGAATAACATTTAAGAAAAAATCTAACCATCTCCTTCTTTCTTATTATCAACTCTTGTCATATTATGGGCAAGTTTAAGTGTATTACCATAAATATCATCTACCCTCATACCATAAATTTTAGCACTGGCATCGAGTGAAGTAGTACCAACTTGTAAATAGTCCCTAATCTGTTTCTTTGACTCTAATACGACAGGCATATAATCAATTATTTTCAGGTCCCACACATTTTTTACATTGATTTTCTGAAATAACAAAATGTTCAACCAAAATGGCCATAAAATGTCAATATATGTACATTTTCTACAAATAGCTTTAAGCAGAGCTGAAAGTGTTGCTGCATCTCTTGTTCTATTCTTGGGGTCAAATCGGGTAACACAATTTTACTTATACGACGCTCCACATCTGCTTCATTACGTCTTCTAGACCTTTCCGACTCATCATCCTAAAGCAGGAGAATCAAAATAATAATAATACTCAAATTATATTTCCATTTACATAAATACCTGATCGATTACAGGTTGAGGGGTAATAGGCTTTTTTAAGAGAGATCTTCTTAAAGGAGACCCAACAGCAATATTAGTTAACCTCACAATTGGGACTAAATTATTGTTTAATTTATTCGGAGGAGTTCCGAATGGAGTAGGGCACTTCATTGTTTAAAGGAATTATATTTACTGTATAATAAGAAAATTTATCACTAATTCACTCAAATTAAGAATAAATTCATAAACAAACGGTAAATACAAACACTGCAACGAGAACAAATTTAAAATTTGAGCAAATTTGAGCGTCACCATAGACAATAAAGCGTCACATTGAGATTAAATACATATCGAGATTTACATGCAATCATTGTTCTTTTTTTTTCGAATCAAATCATCTTTAATATTATTTGGAGTTGAAATACAAACAACAATATAATATAAAAAATAATGTTGTAATACACAAAAATTAATAAAACTAAACAATAATATTGTTGGGTGTATTTATTTATTGAATTTTATTTAACAGTATAATTACATATAAATTTATAAGTATAAAGTTCAAAGGATATCTTCCGGCTGAAACAAATAAAAAGGTTAAAGTTCAACGTTAAATTTTAATTTTATATAAATTATATTCTTATTTGTTATTTATTCTTTATGTTACCATCGTGAAATAAGTGATTTTTATAATGGTGCTAACATGGAGAAAAATCATTTGTTCTGTGGTAAGAAAAGAAGCGAAATACTAATTAATTTTACTTATGTTTATTACCTAACTAAATAATTTTTAGATGCAAATACAACTTATTCTATTATCAGCAAAATCGATGGACGAGGTTTATGCAAGGCTAGAGCAACGATGTGATTCTTTAACAAATGAAGTTGTTTGTGTTTTTAAAGATCAAAGTGAAAATATATATGATATCCCTTCAAATAACGGTGAAATTTATCATTTGGTGATTACAAATAGCACGATTAATTTCGAAAAGAATATTTTCCATAATGTTCAAAATTTAACTACAGTCGAAATCAATTTTACTGATGTAAATGGAATGGAAGGTGCCATTTTTGGGAACTTCACCAATCTATTTTATCTTACGCTTAAAAATAACAAAAACTGGGACATTCTAAGACAAAACACCTTTCTAGGGCCTAAAAAACTAGAAATATTAATTATAGACTCAAACAACATAAAAGATATCCAAAATGGCTGTTTTGATAATCTTTCTAATTTGCAATCTCTTCAACTAACACATAATAATTTCAAAATTCTTCCCAATTTTGTTTTTAACTCCAACAAAGATCTTACGTCTTTGTTCATTAATAACAATCATATTGAAATACTTGAAGAACACAGTCTAGAGGGTTTAATCAGTGTCAGTCTTGTAGACTTATCTTATAATAATATTCACAGCCTAAATACTAACGTCTTTTGTAATTTAAAGCAGTTACAACATTTATATTTGTCTTACAATTCGATACAAACAATTGCACCTAATTTTAAGATCGATAATTTAAAATATTTATATTTAGATAACAACGATCTAGAAGTGGTATCTCCAATTTTTGAGTCAAACAATTTGTCACTAATTGATCTATCTTCTAACAAAATAAGAGAAATAGAACCAAGTTCATTTTACAACTTACACAATCTAAAAACCTTATCATTAAAAAATAATAGCATTTTTACGATTTACTTATCGTTTGAAAACGTAAAATATCGCCCAGAAAATATAAAAATCGATGAACATGTTATTGTAAGGTATTTGTAATAAATCATATTCTAATTGTGTATTTTTAAACACTTATTCTAATAAATAAGTCTAATGCTATACAAAACTATGATTTTGTGTTATGTATGTATCTATGATTATTCTTTGTCTGACTTTGTTTTGTTTTTTTTTATCTATGTTTTGACGACTTATTCCGTTGACGAAAGCGTGTCTGCGTTTGTTGTGGCGTTTGTATTATTAATAGATAATATAGTTTGTTTATAAACATAAAAGGTCTTCCTTATTAACAAATTTATAAACGTTAGTTTAATTTGAAGTATTTATTTTGTTTACACAAAGTTCTTCTGAAGTACATTCATTTATAAATTTTTAATTGACAAAGATGAGAAATATTATTGTTTTTTCGTTTTTGTTAATTTTTTGTGAAACTCATTGTTATAAACCTGTCGTTTTATTGCACGGTATAATGACTTATAATACAAGTATGGAACTAATTAAGCAGAGAATAGAAGAGGTACTTCAGTGTTTGAAAAACTTATAATTAGTTTATAATTCAGGACTAAAAATATTGTTGTAGAAACATCCAGGAACAATAGTATACAACACAAATCGTTATAGCGGATGGTCAAGTTTAGAAAATATGTGGGAGCAAGTCCAACAGATTGGTTATGACATAATGAACATAACACAAAAACACCCAGAAGGGATCAATCTCTTAGGTACTTGATCTGCATTATTACCCGTCTTTTTTGAAAATATGTATCATATTTTGTTGTTAGGCTATTCACAAGGTGCACTACTAGCAAGAGCTATTTTACAAGCCTTTCCTGATCATAATGTTCACAATTTTATTTCTTTGAGTGGCCCCCAAGCAGGTCAATATGGCAGTAAGTAAAATAATAAAATTGTTTGCTAAGTTGATTCGATTAATTGTTGCATATTTCAAATTTATTAATTATATTGTTTTTCCATCATATATAATAGAAATATTAATCATGTACAAGAAAAAAAGATTTACATGGCTGGTTTGAGTCAAAAATTATCTCAAAAGAAGGGTAATTAATGATATACTTCAAGTTATAGTTGTTACTAATTAAAACAAGTAATTAACTCATGTTGAAAAGGAGAAATTGGTACAATTTAGTTACATTTACGTTTATTTTTAAATTTCAGCGGCCTTTTTACATATCATATTTCCCGGGTTAGCGCTTAAGTCCGCCTTTGAATTGTTTTATTCTAGAGTGGGACAGCATACTTCTGTAGGAAATTATTGGAATGATCCGTATCATCAGGAACTTTATCACAATTATTCTGACTTTTTACCATACATAAATAATGCAATTCCTTCTAAACGAAGTTACGATTTTAAAGCGGGATTAGGGAAGTTAAATAATTTAATATTAATAGGTGGTCCCCAGGATAATGTTATTACCCCATGGGAATCAGCGTAAGATCTGAAAGAGTTGTTGTGGGCTTATTAGTTGAATGTTAATTTGTTTTTAGACATTTTGGTTATTATGATGAGAATGGGACTGTTATAAATATGGGAGAGAGGGATATTTATTTAGATGATAAAATTGGTCTTAAAACATTGGATCTTTTAGGACGACTTAAAATTATTACAGTTCCAGGGATAAACCATTTTATGTGGCATAGAAATATGACAATGGTTGACGAATGTATTTTGCCTTATCTTGATTAGGATTCTTTCTAACTATTTTAAAAGTGCCCTCTAAAAGTGTACGAAATCTAGTCGCAATTATACAATAATTAAAGTTTTGAATAATTATATTATTATTATTACATTTCTCCACCTCTAAAAATGAATTCCTTTTATTTATGAAATCCTTTGTTAATGAAAAAATGATATATTTATTGAACTCTTTAACTGATTGTGAAACAATTTTCTTGTTTTGGCTAAATATGCTATTGTTTGGCAACTCTATTTTGGCAACGTCGCATGAAATAAAAATATTACAGTTAAAAACAATAACATAACCACCAAAGTGGTCTCGTGTTTTTGTTCATTAAAAATATTAATTGTAATTTATTTTCAAAAATGTCAGCGTTTTTTAGTAATGAAGCAGTCAGTTTAGATAAAAAAGTAAATATCACAAGTGTATTACAAACAAAATGTGACATGATAGATTCAGTGTATGATATTAAAAAATGTACGAGTTGGATTAAAGAAAATAATTTCAAAAATGTGAGTTATTCTACCCTATAACTTTATGTTTCCTTTTTGATAATTTTGTATTAAGGTTTGTCTACAATTTCCTGATTTTCTACTACCTGATTCGGTGGAAATTGCTATACGTTTGGAGTCCCTTTTGGGAGGACAACGTGTTTATATAATGGCTGATACAGTTTACGAAAGGTAAAAATTTGATATAAGCCATCTTATTAAATATAATTTTTTAAAATATTTACTAGTTGTTGTATTGATTATCTAACAGCTGCACATGTAAATGGAGATGCAATAATCCATTACGGTCCCATATGTTTTTCTAAAGAACTGGGTAAAATACCTTCTTTAAAAATATTCGAAAAGGGGAAACTTAATATAGATGATTTTGTGGATGCATTTGGATCATTCGATGATAAAGATAATCAGGAAATAATAATTTTAATGGATACTCGGTATTTAAAATTTTTAGGTAGGCCAATTATTATTTTTCCATATTTTGGGTTTAAAAATATTTGTTAAGGATTGTTTTTTTTTTAGAAGAATTACGTACCATCTTCAACAATTACAAAAATGTTTCGGTTAAGGATATTACAGATTCTTCTTTAAGTTTAGGTTCACATTGTACAATATTTGTTAGTAACAATTTAAGAAAAGTAAACATTCTTTCCCAGAAATACACAGGTGAGGTTTAAATAACAATAAATGTGTTAGTTGTTATTAATAATAATTATTATTATTTTAAGAAGCCAAACTTTATTACTGTAATCCAGAAAGTGAAGGTTCTTTAGAGATATTAAATTTCCAACAAGATTTGAGAGTTATTAAAAGACGCAATTATCTTTACGAAAAAATCAAAGATAGTAAGACTATAGGAATAATTATTGGAACTTTAGCAATTAAAAATTATCTCAGTGTAATTGACAGGGTTAAAAAGCTTTTAAAACTAAACAACAAGAAGTATTATCTAATTAGTGTAGGGAAACCAACAGTTGCTAAATTAGCAAACTTTCCAGAAGTAAGAAAAAATAATTTTTCCTAATTAAAAACGAAAAGGCTCAGGTGAAATTCGAACTGTTTATAATGATCGATTCAAATTCAACCTGGGACTTTACTTTTTTATTGCATAAATATATAAAATGTAGTACATAGCATTAATTAATTTTATAATTGTAGATTGAAGTTTATATTTTAGTGAGTTGTTCAATGAACGAATTATTTGAATCACGTGACTTTTATCAACCAATAGTCACCCCTTACGACGTAGAAATTGCTCTCAACCCCAATGCAAAGAAACTCCAATTCTCTTATGATTTTAATACAAATTTCTCAGAAACAGATTTAGAAAATTTAAATTTGGGAAAAGCAAATGAAGAAGCAGATGTAAGTTTAATAACAGGTAAAGTAAGACAACCCATTACGCAAGAGGATAATGATATTGATTTGGAAGACCAAACTCAAGTTGCTTTGGGCAGTGACGGTACAATTGCTCTTAATTCCCATTACGGGGCGGGATTTTTAGCTGGCAGAAGCTGGAAGGGATTGGACCCAAATTTAGGTAAAGATGAACCTGCTGTGATACAAGAAGGACGTAAAGGGGTGGCGATGGGATACGAAAATGAACAAACGTAATTTAGGGTAAAAGAAGTATTTTTTACCTCAACTGGTTGTATATTTTTAGCATAATAAATAAAACATTTGCTAATAAAATGTATTGGCCTTTTAAAAATAATTTAGTAAATACTTAAAATAGTATATTGTTTAAAATACAATAAATATAAAAGTATATTTACGATTTTGTTGTTCCGCAATTCGCTACCAGAACCATCACACTTCGTATTCACCACACCACTACTGACTGACTAATTTTTAAACGAAACGAGAAACGTACACGGACACATGCATCATATCTTATCTTCTGTTTTTTCTTCTTTTTTTTTCTATTATTAAAGCCGATCGTTTTTGCCTGAATGAACTAGTTTATTATAAAGCGGTCTGTTTCACGTATTACTGATTAAATATTAAGGCTAATTTTAGAGTATTAAACAAACAAATGCAACGTCAATATTTATTATCATTAATACGTAAAAAATGCAGGTCATTTTTTATTTGTTTTTTTTAGCAGTAGGTAATGAAAACAAAAGTAGTCGTGTAGAATACGACGGTGACGTAGACTTAGTTGCCATTGTTTTTACTTTGTTTTCTTCAGTTCTGCCTTTTTATTTCTTAGAAGGGGGGGGGGGAGACTAATAAAAGATAATATGTACTAAATATTTTTATTATTATTCTTTACCGTTATTGTCATTTACAAGCTTTATTATCCCTTCTTTGCCGGACAAAAATATTTTGTCGCCTGTTTTAAACACTTCTGTCGCATTTTCAACCCCTACGATGCAGGGTAGGCCATATTCCCTAGCTACAACTGCTCCTGAAGTGTTTAATTTATTAAAAAAAAATTATTATTGAATTATAAGAGTTAATTTACATACCGTGTGATATAAGTCCCCCTATTTCGGTAACTATTCCCGATAGCATGGGGAAGTAGGGTGACCATCCTATGTCAGTCGAATAAGTGATAAGGATGTCACCTGTACGAATAAAATAATTAATAAATAGGATAATTATTCGGTATATATTTATTATAATTTACCATTTTTTAAATGGTCGACATTTTCGATCGATCTTATAACACACGCTCTTGCTACCACATCTCCTTGATGTACAGGAGTTCCCTTAATAGATATTCCCTCCCTATTAGAGAACATTAACTCTAGAAGGGATTTTTTCTCCAATGGCTCTGGAACACCCCACACAATTTCTGGGAATTTTAGATTATTCCATTGGGGATAAAGTTTCTTCCTTCTTGTTGCTCTAAAAAAAAATTCGTATTCGAATTAAAGTAATTATTTGTTTTTATTTTTGCTTACTTGGTCACAAGTGTAATGTTTTCTTTTTTGATAATCTTATCGATTTCGTACAAACTCAAATGGAAAATTAAGTCGTCGTGGGGCAAGTGACCAGTGCGAACCATTTGTGTTGCTAAAGTGCGAATTGCCTTTTTGAGTTTGTCCAGTGCCCTTATTACTTCACATTTTGTTCTTTCGCGATCCATCATAGACTTTATACATTTGTTGATGAAATATTTTAAGATAATCCTATAAATAATTTTATTACTTTATGTACAGCACCCCAACTGTCCGAGAATGTCAATTACTTATGAACTGTACTGTACATACCTCTTGGGATAACTTTTTAGCGTCTGAAGTTTATCTAGTGTTTCGTCAACTGTTACATTTTCTTTTGTTTTTTCGTTTGTTGTTTGTGTACGACAATTGGCCTGTATCATATTAATGAGCCTGCCTGGATTGTCTTTCCATGAAGGTTCAGCCAGTTCAAACTGGAATTAAATAAATAACTGAATGCATTTTGCACCGTTTAATATTTAAAATAATTATGTACTTCTTTGTATACGCGGTGTCCATGGATGTCTAGGAAATTATTGAGTAAATTCTTTACAGCTGGAGATTTATTTTCTAGCCACTCTAGACCCTTTTCTGGATCGATGTCAACGAATTCTTCGCTGAGATTTTCTTTATTTATGGTTTTCGCAATCAATTCCAATTGTTTAGGAACTGTTGCCGAGATAATATTTGCTGAGATCGATAATATTAATACAATGTCTTGAAATAATTCGTCATTTAATTCTATAAAAGGTATTATATTATTAATGACTGAAATATCTTCTGGTTTTGTAATTACCTAATTACTTACCGGTTTTGTTACCAGTTAAAATGCTGAACACGATGGCTTGATAGAAAACATTTACTCTAGAGACGTGACAGTGATGGTTCATAATCAGGTTTATAATTTTAAATGCCCCCTTAATCTTTTCGAGTATAGTCTCGCAAGAGTCGTTATTATCGATCGTTATTTCTAGATCCCTAGCAATTTGTTCGGCTTCTGAGACAGTGACGTCAGTATTTTTGAAAAGACTAAACATTTTCGGAATTAACTGTAAAGTTGTTTTGGGTGTGTGAATTCTTTTTGCCAAATTGTGCATTTTTTCGTCTATGGCATAATGTCCAAAAATGGCCAATTCGGAAGCTCTTACTCCCATATCCAAATCTTCTTTTGTTGTCGATAGTATACTCTAAAAGTTCAACATTTAGAAACAATCGAAAGTATTTGATACGTACGGTCTTGTTCTTTGAAAGTGGACGGGAGATATATCATTTGTTAAAGTGATGCTCTTTTGTCAATTTAATATTGTCGATTCTCATGAACGTTACTGTACATTTATTATGTCAATCAGACTGTTATGGTGACTTGTGACTATTGCTTTGGCTTTAACGTCGTTAAGGGTTGTAAAGGAGTTATTTATGAGTGTGATAACGATATCATTGGAAAGAACAGTCCCGGCACCAGGTTGTACTTCCCCCACGTTGGCTCTCGTATACGTAAAATCTGGTCCCACTACAGGGGTATCACGTTCATGGGTCAATTCGAAATCTGTCCACGAATTTAATGTTGTAACTGGTCGCGATTGTAAAATATAAAGTTGACCCTGTAAAAAGGAAGAGGAATAATCTATTTGATTGATTTAAGTTGCTGTTGGAGTCGTGTTTTGACCTTGTAGAAGGACCATTCTATGTCCCTTGGGGATCCAAACTGTTTTTCTATGTACAGGCCAACTTTTCCTATAGTTAGTGCTTGTTCGCATGATAAACTCCATTGTCCTTCCATGGGGTCGATTTCAGTAACTTCGGTACCTTCGTGTGCCATAACAACTTTAACCTTTTTTGACCCTTCCTGTTTCGATAATATTGTAATTTTGTCATCCCAGGTCTTTGATAAAGTGTAGGTGTCAGGGTCTGCTTGTCCAGATACGACACTCTAAATATATTTGGTAAAATTAATTTGGTGCCATTTTTGGTATGGGGGTTGTAAAATTTTTGTTGTCGTTTTACCTCTCCAAGGCCATAATTAGAAGTTATGATCATTTGGGACATATCGCAAGTGGAAGGGTGGCACGTGAAGATTACACCGGATGTGTCTGACGGTACCATTTTCTGTACGATTACCGCCATGTCTGTGACGATGGGGAGTCCATGGTTTTTTCTATACTGGACGCTTTGAAATGTAAATAATGACGCCCAACATTTTAGCACAGCTTCTAAAATTTCCCCTTCCCTTCTGCAACCCAAATATGTTGCATTCTGACCTGCAGTTGAAAATTCCTCCGAATCTTCGATGGTTCCTGAAAAATTTATTTCTTTTGGGGTAGGTACATATCATTTTGGATTTATTTATTTCTCTACCTGAAGATCTCACCGCCCATCTTTCTTCAGAAGTTCCATTTTCCGAGTGCAAAGTCAAGTTTTGAATAATTTCCTTTGCAATATCTTCAGGTACTGATTCATTCGATATTAAACTGCCAACTCTAAAAAAAATATTTAATTAGTTATTTGTATGTATTTTTTATTGCTGGGGTGTTATCGTTAATTAACTCTTTGCAACAGTCTCCAATCTTTCGTTCACTTTTTCCGAAACAGGCATGTTCCAGTTGTTCAAGGGCGTGCCTGATCTTTTTACTTTCTGTTATAACTTTTTTTAGGGCATTGCTAAGTATTATGAAGCCCTCAGGTACAACAAACTAAAATAATAATAATATAATATTTATGAATGTTGTTTGAAAACATGTTTCATCAAAACACGTCCATTGTAAATGTTGTTTATTTTTGAAACGTACGTCATTCGTTTGTATTGCTGTGAGTAGGGATAGAGAAGCTCCTTTCCCCCCTGTTAAGCCTATCTTGGTACATATGGGGTCGGTAAAGGGTAGTACAAAATTTTTTGGTGGTAAATAGTTTTTCGAATGTGATGGTTTCAATATAGTTTGAATATCGACTTTGTCTTCTGAAAAATATCGTTGTTACATATTTGATTTTAATTTATTTTTATTTTTTGTAAATATGGTACCAGAATTTGGGGTTTGATACCAAAAACTTATAATTCCTTTTGCATCTTCACCATTAACCACACAATTAGCTAAACCCTGCTTTCGAATCCAGCCGTCTGGTATCTCATTTTTGAATGTTATCAGTGTTTCTGGGTCTGTATGAGTGACACACTTTAAATCCTTACCATCAACTAGAAATTCAAAATTAATAATATTGTCCATATTATTGAATAAATAGTTTTACGCACTAGAAAAATGTACTGTTAATGTTTTTGGTATGATTTCATCTGTTCCTTGATATTCCAAAAAAATATCATTTTCCTTTATCGGAAATAAATTACCGTTCGCAAAATATACGGTCCCATATCTCAAACTAGTGATAAGAATATTTTTAATAATGATATGAAACTTATATAATTCATTTATTTTACTTTTTGCAACCCCATTTGAACCGTTTTGCCCCAATACAAAATAAAGTACCATCACGTGTGGTAACGTAAAGACAAATATCTCTTTCAAGACAATAGTTATCAGACGTCCCATAATATCTTTTTCGGTATCCAGGAACATGTAGAGGGATTTCTCTGGGATACTGAGTCCCCCCAATAAATCCTATAAGTGCGCCATATTGTTCGTACCCTTTTTGGTCACCCCTAAATTAATTTTTGTTATAATCTATTTAATTTAATTTATTAAAATTACATTAGTTCAAGCCACCCTTGATTTTTCCATTTCTCCCTTGATATATCGTCAGCTAAAAGATTGGTGGTGTAATTTTGAGGAAATTTGAGTGAATTTGACGCTGCATTCCAACTAAAAATCTTAACGTTAAAAATAGAAATTTAGGTGACTGTTTGTTTTTATACATAAAACGAAATTGAACATATTCAATGTTATTGTTGTTATCACTTGATAAATTATTTCTTAAAAATCCATGGTAAACTACCCTAAGTCTTTTAAGTGGTTCTAAAATCCATATTCGAAGGCCTTGGGATGACCATTCGTTTTTGGAATAAGTATTACTTAGAATAATTTTATTTTTATCTAAAATATGATGAGGTAGATAATTATTTTAGAGATACAAAAACAATTTTACTTGGTAGAACGTAAAATTTTTCGTTGGCAATTTTTACAAAAATTTCTACTTCTGCGAATCTATTTTCCCTAAAGGTAATTTTAAGAAAAATCACATTATTTTTTAAATCACATCCACAAATAATTTGAGTATCACCTTCCTAAAATTCGATATTCCAATTAGATTATTTTTGATAATAACACGATGACAATGTCTACCTGGTAAAATGGCAAATGTTTTGGTTTTTCTATTAAGTCGTAAGCTTCCTCATTAAATACATGTTCACATTGTTTTTGGTATTTTTCGACTGCTTTATACGCAAAATGTTTTTTTACAAAATGGTACCATTCTAAAAAACTGTTTATTAAGAAGTGGACCTCATGGGGACGTTTTGTACTCACCCAAACTTATATTAATGTTTTCACCATTTTTCTGTTCCTTTAATAATAAAAAATAAACAAATATGGGCAATACGAATAAACCACCACAGTAACAAACTTCATAAAGGAAAGTTAACATTTTTTAAAATTTATATTAAAAGCACAGTTTAATAAGAAATGTCCATTAGTTAATATGTGAAGGGACTTAAACACGTTCAATTTTATCTCTTAAAAGTTTTTATCTTTCATGGTTTCTCCTGATAAGTTCGTGATAATGTTATTGATTATTTGGATTAAAGTTACTTTACATCTGATTAATTAAATAATTTTTTTTTTTTAGTCAAATAATGATAAGACAACAAAGAATTTATAGTGCTTTAAAAATGGTTGAATATGACGCCATCATCATTAATTTGAAATGGTTGATTTCATTATGTGCTTTATTATATAAATATCCAAATATATTAATATTATATAAATATTTATTTTGTATTTATTAATATATTTAAAAAGACGGTAATTTAAAAAAATTAATACTTTTGACTTAACATTAGACACAGCTGTATTGAAATGTTATTGAAGGCCCCAATTTTGTAGGTTATATTTTGGTTTTTGTAAAGTCTTCTCATTAAAACAATGGCAAAAAGCCACAAAACTAAAAAACATTTAAAGTCAGAAAAGTCTAAGACAAAGTTAAAGGCTAGGGACTCCGATAAAACAAAATTTCTTCCAAAGGGAGCTAATGTTACAGAAGTGAATTTTAAAATAAAACAAATTGTGGTTCTTGAACAGTTAAAAGCACATGGTGAAGATGAAATTGTCAGTAAAAGAAAACTGAGCATAAAAGCAAGTCTTTAGCATTATTTGTTGAATATAGTATAGTTTTATTTACATTATTTTATTAGGATTTGTTGTCCAGATTAAAGCACTATAACACTAATGTTAAGTCTGATGCTCTACAAGACTTAATAGAAGTCTTTAGTTCTTACAAAGATGAACCAGTTTCTCTAGTTATACAAAGTTATATTTCCCAAATATTGCAAAACACATGCCACTTACTTCTTGACAAAGAAAAAAATGTAAGACAGAAAGCAATCAAACTCATTTCATTAATTCTATCGACTGTAAGTTTTTTATTTTTAATACTACTTAATGGATTCCGTTAATTGAAATAATTGTTTCAGGTTGAAAAGGAAAAAATATTTCCCTTTTCTAATATAATTTTGTCACATTTAAAGTGTGCTATGACAGATATTAACAAGAACGTACAGGGTGATTCTCTTTTGTTATTAGACAGTTTAGTTACTGATTTCCCTCAAGCTGTAACCGAATATTCCCAGCAAATTTTGCCCATATTTTTTATTCTCATATCAAATGTACAGAATAATTCAAGCGGTGCCAAAACACTTCAATTAAATTTGCAAGGTGCCTCAACTAGTACCAAATGGAGACTGCAGGTTCTTAATAGGCTCCAGAAGATTTTAACAGTTATAGTTACCAATAAAAATAACAACAAAAAGTAAGAAACAATCGTTAATAGATGGAATTTGTTTTATACAACATACACATGAGTTTCAAATGTTCCATGACTTCACGTTGCTTTACGTAACGAGTTTGTTTCGTATTAATCAATTAATTAAATTTAATTATTTTTTTTTATAAGTGGGATTAATGATATGCAAACAAACGAAAAAATATTTTATGCATATGATAATCAATATGTTCCTGTATATAACAATGCTTGGATTAATTATCCATTAACGTCTACGATTTTAAAAAAATATGAGAAAGAAAATGAAGAAACTAATGAAAATGGTACGGTTGTTTATATAAATTCACTTGTACCACTTTTGTATGATACCTGGCTGGAAGTGTTGCCAGAGAAATTGGGTCCAAATAAAGATAATGGTACTCCGATTTCTTTTAAGGAAAATTTGGGGCTATCTTTTTATCATTTTTTTTGCAGATGGGACAATATTATCTCAGGAGGCTGCGTCTATTTTTAAAAGTATATTGACAATATTTTATTTGCTCTGGCAATTAGTTAATCTTGAGGGTAAAACATCGACCCAAGAAATGGTAAAATGAAATATTCAATAGATAAAGATGTAACTTAACTAAACTGTTGTTTTGAGCTGTGTATTTTCAATTGTTTGATGTAATACTGGTTCAAAAAATCGATTGTTTTTTCAATGTCATATGTTTAATAGTTGTAGTTGTTAGTTTCTGAATTTTGTAGCTCACTAACGACGCAAGGTGCATAAACGTCTGATATAAATTTTTATAGGGAATTTAATGCTCTACAAAAAAGGTCTTTTATGATTTTTTGATAATTCAACTATTCCAAAAGTTACTGTCGATTTTTTTTACATTATTTTAACTTTCACCTTGAATAACTTTTGAAAGAGTTAAGTTATCAAAAAATTATAAGAAGTCTTTTTTGTAGGACATAAAATTATCTACATTTATGTACATTTTCCCATGTAAATGGAAGTCGATTTTTTTTGAACCAGAGTAGTTTATGAAAATAAGGTTTGGTTAGGTTGTGTCTATACAAATAATTTAACCAAAATAGCAATAGGAAGGTAATTGTAATTTATTTTTAGTATAATTTATTTTCGAATAAAGTTGGTAAAAAATTTCTGAATCGCATTTTGGACCAGTATCCGTTCACTCAATCTGGCATTGTAACGAACGCCCAAAAGAAAGAATTTAAGGATATTTTAGAGTTGAACGAGGACAGAAAATGTGTGGACATAAATTTACTAGTTTGTTATTTGTTTTCTGTCGTTAACAAAAAAATCCAGAGTGATCAACAAAAGGCCAACGCCGAAAAGGTTTTGGACTATCTAATTACAAACGGTTTTCGATTTTCCTCTGAAGACAATGTCAATTATTTAATCACAGTAATCAGAATTATTCTGTTGGACAATTCGAATTTTTGGATTCAGAAACAGTTGAATGTTGTTGGAGTTTTAGATGGTTTTGTTTCTTTTTATGAGAATTCTTCGATAACAGAAGAATATCGTGCCAGAGTAATAGAAATCCTTTGCGACATTTCTCACAATACAAATCTGAACTCGTAAATATTTTTTCTGTGGATTTTGTTTTCGTTGGAAATTTTGGATGTTATTTTTATAGGTCACAAAAATTTCAGAAATGGTTAAATAAGGTACCCTCTTACTTGGCAAAAAACGAAACATCAACATCTATTATCGATATGGTTTTGTTATTGTCAAAACAAAATAATGTTTTAATACAAGACGGTTTGACTAAACATATGTCTGATGTATTAGGTTTGATGTTTAATATTATATATTATAATGTAACTAACTTTTTATTAATGAAAGTGTTTTTCTTTTAGATAATATTCAAAACGCAAATGTGGAAAGTGTCGATAAAAGGATGCGTTTGTTAAAAATTTTGGGTTGTTTCTATTATATTTGGCGTTTCAATGAAACTGTTAGGAAAACATTTGCCAATTTCGCAGAAAACAATGCCAAAACACCTGTAGGAAAGATAATTGAAGATCTACTTGTGTTGTATATAGAAAATTAATAAAACAAAAGAGTTACACCGTGAGTTTTATTTGCAAAATTTAGCAACGACAACAATATCTTTAAGTATGGTACTGTCTCCTAGGGTTACATTGAACTTTGAAATATAAAACATTAGCTCTTTAGCCCCGGGTTTTTCGGGACCGCATTTTTTTTCTTTGCCCTTTTTGCCTTTCTTTTCCTTCTTTTTTTCCTTATTTTTTCCTGCCTTTCCCTTTTTTTCTTCTACAACTTGTTTAGGTAAGACACCAAAACGGATTTTCCAACTCTTTTTTGAATTTGGATTTATATTTGGTAAGTCATCTTTAGAATGTACATCAAACACAGGCTTTTCTTCCTCTAAAATCAACAAATGAAACAATTTCTCCGTTAATTTTTGTTTCGCGTTTGGGATTTGCTGTATATATGCACGAATATACGAGGGACATTCAATAGGTAAACAACATTTGCCTCTTATTACATTATAAGTATACCTTGTCTTGTATAGAAAAATTGTTCCAAAGAATATATTTCATCGGCTGTGAGATCTTGAGAGTATTTTGCAATTTTTTTGCCCTTAGTTGTACTTTTACTCTTTTTTCCTTTTTTATCTTTTTTGCCTTTTTTGTCTTTTTTCTTTTTATCCTTGTCGCCAGTGTCCGGTTTTGAAATGGGTTCAGGACTTCTAATATACCCCTCTAACTCGCAAGTTTTGATGAAATTGATTGTAGCAGGGGCCCGAGATTTGTTGTCGATCTTAAATAAACTTACAAATGTTCAAATTTATCAATCTCTTAATTACATATTTTTACCTCGATGTTAAATTCTGTAAATTTTCCAAACGGCGTCTCCAACCTACAGACTACGAAGTCAGGGTTAAATTTCAAATTTGGGTTAATACCTTCGCCACTTAGGGCTAAAGTACAAACAGTCCTACCCGCTCTTATGTCAAAAAATTGTGTTTCCTATAGACAAACAAACAGGTAGAATTTTTTGTCAGAAATGTCACTTTTAAAACAAAACAAATATTGTTAATTATAATTAAGTTTTTAATTTATTTGTAATGTCTAAATACGTAAAGTTAAAAAATGCTGTGGCCTTTGGGTCTTCAAGGGACAGGTTTAGTGGAGGTTTGGGTATTCATCCGGGGTTGGACCCTAGTGGGGCCATGGTAAAGAAACCTTACAGTCTTTCACCAGGTCAATATGACACATGTGACATTCCCTGTTCTTACAAGAAAAAATTTAATGAAAGGTACCTAGTGGTTTTAATTAACATTATTTACGTCATTGAGTGTTATCTTTCTTAGTTGGAGAAAAAAATTGGCGATAGAAGAATGGTCAAAGAATATAGGGTATACGCATCCCGAGGTGCTTGCAGAAAGACAATTTTTACGATCCACTAGGGGACCTGGTGCCTACGACATTAACGAAAATTATTTCAAAATCCAAAGTACTAATGTCAAAGGGGACAATTCTTTTGGGACCCAAAAACGATTTCACAGCCTGATCAAAGAGCTAACACCTCCTCCAGGTTGATTTTCATTTTCTTCTTGTAACAATTTATTGCAAAATGTAAATTTGACCACTTTAAGGGACTTACACAGGCGATTGGGTAAATAAACCGATCATGACTCGCAAACAAATGTCCACCACCCCAACTTTCGAATGGGACGGCTTTGTTGATAGGTTTAGGGGCACGTCCCAGTCGTGGAAACAACCCCCTAACATCTACAAGGTGAAAGATGGCGGTGGTATAGACGCTTTGGTCGCCAAAAGGGTCTCTATTAGAGGTCCTTACGATCTGTTTACCGGTCCTAGAGACGGGACAACAATTAAAAATCATTTCTCCCCCGGTATTGATAAGGGACCGGAAGAATATTTTAAAATGTACCCTAGCGAATTTGAAAAATTATTAACGTCATTCGACAAAAGAAGGTAAACTAACTAACATTAGGGGTAGGATAGGGTAATTTAATTAATTTATTTAGGTATGGAAAGTTTTATAAAGCTCGAAGATGGGGCGCTAGACCCACTTATAGAAACGCCCTGAACGATATGAGTTTGTGTTATAAAAACCCCAACGATCCCGGTCCTGCCCATTACAGCGTCTTAAAGTAAGAGAGAGTTTAACCCTTCGATGGGATAATTTAACAAATAATATTTTTAGGGAAAGAACATTTACCCAAAGCATGTATCCCTTCAATCAGTCGGTAAAAGAAGCCAAACCCACAATTAAATGGAAAATATTACCGGGTGTTGGCAGATACAACCCCAGAGAGCCACGTTGCTCGAAGATCCCACACAAGACGTGGATGTTCTTGTCTAAGATTGGTAGACCCGAATATAAAGCCGTAGAATATAACGCTTTTTAAAAATAGACAATTTCGAAATAATAAAATCATAAAGGACAATAAGTTTTTTTTCGCAAGTACGGACCTGAAACATATTCTAGAAAATAAAATTGTGAAGAGTTATAATATTTAATATCTAATCAAGTAATATTTTTTTCCAGAGGAATTATTAAGTACGGACCTGTGCATTTTTACCTACGGTACAGTATGTCCTGAAAAATATGTGTTTGGTTTACGTACTTCTTTGGGTTCACTTGGGGCAAAAGTAATCGGGATATTAAGGACGTGTTCCGATTCTAGCTTCAAATTATTGGGAACGGGACAAAAAAAGGGACCAACGGGACTTAGTAAGCTGACGTTTGGATATATCGGCTCATCTAAAATAAATTTTTATTTTTGAAGATATAATATTGTTTATATGTTGGTTGGTTTCTTACGCTGTATATTTTGTATGCTGATCACTTTTTTTGTGGACATTCCAATCAGCACAGGACCAAAATTAATTCTTTGTTGGCTGACGTTAAGGGTGAAATCGGGCTGAATGACTTTACAAATTGCATCCAAATATAATTTGTCCCTTTTCTTAATACTGGTCGTATTTCATAAATAAATAAAATTTAATGTAATGACAAAATGGTATCAACTACAACTACATATTAGGGGTGGGTGTTTAATATTTTTAACTGATGTGGTTATTGATAAAATTTAATTTTTATTAAGAATGAATGTTATTAATATTATTTTTTCTGTTTTCTATCACTTCCGCATCCCCTAAGGGTTCGTAATGATTATTGCAGATGCAGATGTTTGCAACATCCCTTTAACGAACGTTTATTATACATACATACAGGGTGTACAAAAATTACCTATTGGCGCACAAATAATCCACTGAACAAACGAAACGAGATTGGATTTCGAATGATTCAAAATTTCTCCATAAGACCATCTCGGCAGGGTATAAATCGAAAATGTTTATTTTTATTTCTTCATCTTTGACCACTATTTGTGGAAGAGGGGGCATTTGTACTTCAGTTTCTTGTAAAAAGATGGTATTAATTTTTTAATAAAATGCTAATCTGTATCTGTACCTGTACTTCCCTTGCTAGTCGAGGTACCTTTCTTATCTTTTTTCCCTTTTTTGTCCTTCTTATCCTTTTTTTTAGCTTTGCCTTTCCCACCTTTGCCCTTCAACTTTTTCAATTTGGCCTCCAATTCTTTTTGCCGTTTTTCCAAAAGCGCTTGCATTTTTCGATCGATTATTTCCTGTCTCTTAATTGCCTTAGCTTGTTCCTCGACCATTTCCGGCGGTATTTCCGGTTTAGCCACGAGGTACAGTTTTTTTTCCTGTAAGAAAACGTTCTTGTTAGAAACACATTAGATGCGGAAACAGGAGCAAAAAGAGGCAGAGGAAGACAATTGTAAAAATTTTGTGACAACAATTGTGTTTTTTTTACCTCATCGTCTGAATCCAAATGTCCGCAGAATGGTTCGATGGTGATTTGTGAATTATCGCCGGCTATTTGAAATTTCATAGCACACTTGTAATTTTTGGCTTTCGTGTTCCTTTTGACATATCCGCAAATGCAATGTGCGTCGTAGGCATGCCTCACAAAATTTCTAAAATCGATATGAGCGGTCGAATACGATCCGCAGGGTGTGTCCGGAAATCTGACCAGCTGATGGGACAGGTCACTGTAAGGGGTGACTATTCTCACCATCAACCAAATCCTACTGGATTCAGCAGTCATTTTATAACTCAACAAACTGTCCGTTGTATTTCCGTCTTCATTAGTTAATACGTTTGCTTAAGTGTCATGTTTATGGGGTTAAATAATCGTTAGGGAGGGTGAATGGGGTATTTTACCTTACCACTTTTTGCAACTATTTTCAAATTGTTACTTAGCGAGTCAGTAAGAGTTGATGAATTATTGAAAAAATCAGAATCCGTTAACCGATGAAGGCAGCAAAGAATTTCCTGATACATTTGTGAACTGGTATCTTTTTGTAATTCGTTATCAGTCATTTCGGAAAAATTTGTTATCGTCTTTATCGTATTATGCTAAAAGTGAAATTCCAGTACGTGTTTTATAAACTTTTGCATTTATAATGAAATATTTGAACAATTTTTAGTAGGGGTAAATTTTAAATACATCACTGTGGTATTAATTAATTAAATAAATTAATAAATTAATTTATATCTCAAATTAATGAGCAAAAATTTGCTACTGCTGTCACACCCTCTCCGGGACCTTTGGCTAACAATGCTTGGTGGTAAACGCATTGGCGAGTAAAGCTAGAGGTCCCGGGTTAGATAATTCAATAAATAATATCACATTGATGTATTTTGCATTTATGTAATATAGGGGCGAATCAAAAAATTATCGGACAATGCCGCTGTGACTCCGCTACCCTTTTTATATTTAGATAGTCAATTGTGACATCTAATATACAGACAGACGGGCGGCTTAATAATTGATTTATTTAAATTAAGATATTCACCGAGGGTTTTTTTGGTCCAAGTCGTATTCCTCCTTTATTCTTAACAGTTTCTACTGAAATTGGAAAAATAAATTCGTCTATTGCAGCTTCAGCTTCTACGAAAAAGTTGGGAATGTCCCTAGACTCGGGGGAGTACATTAGGGTGAGGGTTTTCGTCTCTAGGGGCATAATAATTCCATAGCCGTAGTTAGGACTTATCGTAATGCTCTGGTAAGAATATTGACTCAATAAAATTGTCAAAAAACAATTTTGATTTTAATTACCTCAGGGAGATCTATAAAACCGAAATGTTGTACTGCAAGGGATGTGTTTGTCAGATTTATATTCGTATAAATCGTTTCTTTTGTCGAACACTCGCCCAAATTTAACATATATTCGTTATTTTCGGTTATTTCCGAATGCTGGATATCTTGGGGTGTCACAATGACCCCATTCGACTCGGTTAAAATTGCGTACACAGTAACACGACAGGGGGGTGTGTCCAAAAAGTTTTTTGACACCACCGTAACAAATATTGGAAACTCCAATACCGACGTTTCGGAATTGAAATATCGATTTTTGTCGGTCACTATTTCTTTTCTAAATTTAATATTTTTGATATTGAATTTCATTTATGTATTATGTTTTAGGAAAACTAAGGGTGTTAGATATTTGGGAGTAAGGTGTTTGAATGAATAACCCTGTATATTTAAGATAAGTAAATAACAAATACCTTGGTGAAAATCGCAGAAAAACAGTTCGTGTCTGGCACGAAGGGACATAAAAATCTGTACCATTTGTGTATAAATATTTTTTCAATTTTGATGGTACCTTTACCGTTAAACCATGTGGTATATTGGCGGTATTTTGTATGGTAAATTCTACCTGATATATAGAGTCGTAGACGCAAATGCGAAAGTCTAAAGTTATAGGGTACACAATGATAAAATTGCCTGTCACTTCACCGTGAATAATTAGATCCTAAAATTGATTATGCTAATATTATTGGGATAAATAAAATTGTACTATTGTTTGATTTTGTCACCCTTGTTCCCAAGCAGAAAAACTCTGGACTATTGTCGACATCTTCGAAGAATTTTATGCAAAATTTTTCGTGGTAATATCCGGCGTAATCGATATTTTTGAAATAAACTCTTATAACTTTTTTGCTTTTCGGTTCCAACGTGAAACAGCATTCGTCAAAAACAAAGGTATTAAAAGAATTTTCGACACATTCGTGTACCAGTTTTACCATTTGTTTGGAAGCGGTTTCGACTGGTTGTAATTCTTCTTCTTCAAGCACCGGTGGGGCTGGCATATATTTATCTAAAAGTTCCTGCAGAAATTTTGCTTCTAGTTCAGCTTCCATTTTTTTCCTCTTTTTTTCTTCGCCTTTTTTGCTTTTTTTATCTTTACCACCTTTTCCTTTCTTTTTTTTGTCTTTCTTTTTATTTTTCTTTTTGTCCTTTTTCTTGTCCTTCTTTTTGTCTTTCTTTTTATCCTTCTTTTTATCTTTTTTTTTACCCTTGCTCTTTTCCTTTTTCATCTTACCCTCTTTTTTCTTACCCTTAGACTTATCGACTGCTTTTTCTTCTTCTTCTTCTTCAACGATTTCCTCCACTTCTTCCGGGAAGATCCATTTCTGTTCTATTTCGAAGGGATCCTGGATTTTAGTTATAGACACTGAACATTTTTTGGTGCCTATATTATTCAACTGTAATATAATAATTTCATTTTCAAGTCAAGTCCGGATTTATTATTGTCAAAATAATTAATTTACTATTATCTTTTTGCCCTTTAACTGTTGCAAAGGGTCGTTGGCTTTCCAAATTGGCATTTTTTCAAACACAATCTCAGAAGTGGACATCACAATTTCCGGTGAAAAGGGGCTACATTTGAAAGGTATACCAAAATGGAACAAAGGTCCATTGGGAGCATAAGAAAGAAAACAAATGATTCCTGTTAATAAATAATCACGGTCGCCAGATTCAAACACAATATGGACTTCTACAGAAAGTCCCGGAAAAACTTGTTGAATTCCTACTGGCTCGATCTGAAATATTTTATATATTTATTAAAAAGTTTTTGTAATTGAAACGTGATCTATATAAAAAAGAACAACTTAATGGAAATTAAAAAGATCGTTAAGTAAATTAAATGCTTTTAATTTTTTTTCATGTCCTGCAATTTATTTAAATAGAAATAAATTTTAAATTATTTAATAATTTTATTAAATATGTAACAGGCAGTGTCCTCTCTGATAAATAAGCTGAATTAGCAATGTTTCTTTCTCTCTCCTTTTCATACAAGTTGTTCAAATTAACCCAGATAATGCTGCCGTCTACGAGTTGTTTGTAAACTATCACTCAAGCTTTACTACACGTGAGCGTATCTACGGTCAATAAGTTGGGAGCAACAGTAAAATTATTATAAAAGAATATAAATTCGTTGAATTTGCGAAACATTTAATTGGCTTACTAATAGTTTTCATCAGATAATAAACTCTACATTGTTATTTTACTCATTATTCGTTATATTTGCGTTATTTAATAGTAAAATAGTTTCTCACAAATTGTAAAAAGAACGTCACTGATTTTATAAGCACCGCCCATTTTTCCGAGTTAGAGAACATGGCCGTATGGTGCTGCCATCGACGAAGAATTTAGTAACTATAATGATAAACAAACACTTTTGCACCTGTTAAGCATAGTCGGGGTATTCAGGCAATAAATAGGTACAGTTAAAATATAAAATAATAGAAAAATATCTATTATTGTATATAGTAGACTCTATAATATTTAGTTTCACCGTGTCATTAGTGGTTTCAGTGTGATTTTTTTTAAATAATAGTAAACAAAGAAATAATGATTTATAATTAATGTTTCAGACAAGTCTTAGTAGTAAACTTTATAATTGTTTATAAAGCATTTTTGTTTATTTAAGCTTTTTAATTAATTTTTTGTTAAAAATTATATAGTCTATGAAGGTCGTTTATGAATGTTTTACCTAATAATATTATTAATTGGTTAGGAATTTCTGGTTTTTTATTTTAATGCGAAAAATATTTACTTTTTCTGCAAAGTAGCTTAAACAAAAATTCGAATGAAATTGTAAAATAATTATTGAGAGCATTTCTTGCTATTCAGTATTGTAACAGTATGCTATTGTTTATTATTAAATATAGATTTTAAGATTTTTCGTTGTACTTTAATAATATCCTTTCAACAAAGGACGATTGTTCTTGCTACTTCTCAATCTTATAATAGTTTTAATTGTGCTCCCTAAACTTCTATTCAGTTGTTTGGTACGTCTATGAACTATAGCTAAAATTCTTTACATCATTACTGCAACATCTGCTTGTATTTTTCGATAGACAACATATTTTGTCTCATTCTATCTCGCTTGTCCTTATCTCACATTCTTTTAAAGATAAAATGCGATAAGATCGCTTATGTTGAGCGAGTTTTGCCTGGTTTATCTGAAGTTTTAACTATTATGTAAAAGAAATATTTGTTGAAAACAATACCGTAGGTTAAAAAAAATAGATACATGTAATTACAATTTACGTAACAAGTAATAATAAATAAATAAAAGAAATAGTTTATAAAAATTTTGATAAAAAAGGGTCGTGAAAAGAGATAACTATACAGGGTTAATCAAACTGAGTAGTACTTTAGACGTTTCGGGAAAACTAAATTGTATAAATTAAATTATCTCATAAACTATTCATCTTAGGCATACACCTTTAGGAAAATATTATTTTTTAGCAAACTGAAGGACGTGATTTTTTACGGTTTTAAAAAAATGGTGAAACTTTTATTTTTGACCGGTTTTTAAAATTTAGCGTCTCTTTTATTTCATAGCAATTAGTTATTTACTATTTTAGTGCAAAAGTAATTTATTTAATAATTATGTTGCCAATATCTGTTTGTTAATTAATTATATTCAAAGAATCGTAAATTTGGGTGCTAATAATTTTGATCGTAGCTTCTTTGTTATTTTCTTAAGAATCGCCATTGCTTTTTAAAGTGTATCGCCCACTGTGTGAAATTTGGTTGTATGATCCGGCAAGTGCTGCCAAAAGCGGTCGTTTTGGAACTTCTGATGAAAATTATGCCCCGATGTCTTGTGGCAATTTTTAGTTTGTGGGCGCGGGGAAAGACGTAAGAATCGTCTGAGCTCCTGGTACCCACGAACGGCTCGTCACAAACATACCGAAAATTTAAATAAATAATTAAAAATCATAAATGCTATAAAATGTCGGTGAAAATTATTGAGTGCATATAATTATTGTAGAAATAATAAATTGTACGAAAACAGAAATAGAAATTGTTTCTTTTGTACAATACTTATAGTAAGTAATGTAAATAAAAAAAGGACGTGAATAATATGACAAGATTTTTTCAACAAATTATTTAATTAAATACTCAACAATTGTTTCGACTAAAAAGTCATTATCATGAGTACAGAGTATTTAATTGAATAGTTAATTAAAATCATTTACTGTTTAATTATTTACCTATTTGAAATATGATAATTAAATAATGATTTGAATATGTAATAAATTAGTTAATTAAACAAAAAAATATTTTGTGCCCAAAAAATAATTATTATTTAAGATCATTCAGCAGTATTCTTTTCTAATTAATATTATTGATTGTTTAGGAATTTCTGGTTTTTTATTTTAATGCGAAAAATATTTACTTTTTCTGCAAAGTAGCTTAAACAAAAATTCAAATGAAATTGCAAAATAATTATTAAAAACGTTTCTTGCTATTCAATATTGCAACAGTATGCTATTGTTTATTATTAAATATATATTTTTAAATTTTTCGGTGTATTTTAGTAATATACCTTCAATAAAAGACGATTCTTCTTGTTATTTCTAATTCTTATAATAGTTTTAATTGCGCTCCCTAAACTTCTATTCAGTTGTTTAGTACGTCTATGAACTATAGCTAAAATTCTTTACATCATTACTACAACATCTGCTCGTATTTTTCGATACACAACATATTTTGTCTCATTCTATCTCGCTTGTCCTTCTTATCTTACATTCTTTTAAAGATAAAATGCGATAAGATCGCTTATGTTGAGCGAGTTTTGTTTGGCTTATCTGAAGTTTTAACAATTATATAAAAGAAATATTTGTTGAAAATAATACCGTAGGTTAAAAAAATAGATACATGTAATTACAATTTACGTAACAAGTAATAATAAATTAATAAAAGAAATAGTTTGGTCGATGACTGAATTATGAAATAAAATATAATAAAAAACGCTTTTTAAATGTTTCAAATGTCTTAAACTAGATATAAGCACTGTGTCTGTCAGTAAATGTAACATTGGGAAAATAGTTAATAACAAACCAAAAAAATAAAAAAATGCAAAAAGAGTGGAGTTTACAAAATAAATTGTAAAGATTGCGATGCTTTCTATATAGGGCAGAGACGGGCAGGAATTTAGAAACTACAGCAAAAGAACATGTAAAAAGTATAGAAAACTTAAAAAGATCCACAGACATTAGCGCACATTGTTTAGACTTTAATCATAATTTAAATATAGATAATTTTAAACTATTACATTCATAAAACAAAGGCACTAGATTGACATTATTAGAACAATTGGAAATAAAAAGAGCTTTACTTCAAAAATTAAATATAACGAACGAACGACCAGCTAGATTTTAAAGACACTCCTGTATTAGACCTGTATTTGGGTATTTCCCATATTAACAACCCTCCGTAGATATATAAGAGCTGAATATGTTTGAAATTTTAGTATTATCTTATATACTCTTGATAAAGGTGTTATCAAAGGAACCATATGTAAAGTTTTTCTAATATACATTTGAAACATTTAAAAAGAGTTTTTTATTATATTTTAATTAATAAAATTTGTAGAGGTACCTTTTATGTTAATAGAATATTGGTAGGTATGTAGGAACTTGTAAATAAAAAAACGAAAAACGTTTTTGATATTATTGAGAGGCACAATATTAACTGGTCTTTTGTTATTTAATGTTTTCCTTTGTTTTAACGATTTCTTAAAAACATTTCAAACAAATTTATTACATACATGTAAAATAACACTTTCTATAATAACAATAAACATTAACGAAAATTTTGATAAAAAAGGGTCGTGATAAGAGATACCTATACAGGGTTAATCTAACTGAGTGGTACAGTAGACGTTTCGGGATAACTAAATTGTATAAATTAAATTATCTCATAAACTATTCATCTTAGGCATACACCTTTAAAAAAATATTTTTTTAGGAAACTGAAAGGTACGTGATTTTTTACGGTTTTAAAAAAATGGTAGAACATTTTTTTTGATCCTGTTTTCAAAATTTAGCGTCTCTTTTATTTCATAGCAATTAGTTATTTCCTATTTTAGTGTAAAAGTAATTTATTTAATAATTATGTTGCCAATATCTGATTGTTAATTAATTATATTCAAAGAATCATAAATTTGGGTCCTAATAATTTTGATCGTAGCTTCTTTGTTATTTTCCTAAGAATCGCCATTGCTTTTTAGAGTACCGCCCACTGTGTGAAATTTGGTTGTATGATCCGGCAAGTGCTGCCAAAAACGGCCGTTTTGGAACTTCTGATGAAAATTATGCCCCGATGTCTTTTGGCAATTTTTAGTTTGTGGGCGCGGGGAAAGACGTAAGAATCGTCTGAGCTCCTGGTACCCACGAACGGCTCGTCACAAACATACCGAAAATTTAAATAAATAATTAAAAATCATAAATGCTATAAAATGTCGGTGAAAATTATTGAGTGCATATAATTATTGTAGAAATAATAAATTGTACGAAAACAGAAATAGAAATTGTTTCTTTTGTACAATACCTATAGTAAGTAATGTAAATAAAAAAAGGACATGAATAATATGACAAGATTTTTTCAACAAATTATTTAATTAAATACTCAACAATTGTTTCGACTAAAAAGTCATTATCATGAGTACAGAGTATTTAATTGAATAGCTTATTAAAACCATTTACTGTTTAATTATTTATGTATTTCAAACATGATAATTAAATAATGATTTGAATATGTAATAAATTAGTTAATTAAACAAAAAAATATTTTTAACAGTGGTTGTGGTAGCTCTTTAGATTGTAGATTGCTTTTTGTGCCCAAAAAATTATTATTATTTAAGAACATTCAACAGTATTTTTTTCTAATTATTATTTCCTATTTTATGGAAAATATTTAGATTTTTTAAATTGAATGTAATTAAATAAAAGAAATATCTCTTCTTGAAACTTATTAACTGTTATGTATCTTCTTTATTATTAAACAGTTAAATTAATAACCAACTACAGTTTTGAATTAATTTTAATTCTAGCTATCAATTACAATTCTTTAAATCATTATAATTTGAATATCCTCAATCTTAATTGTTATCTAGGTACCTAGTACCTCAGTTATTTTAAATTAAAATTTTCAACTTATTTCACTCATATGAAAACAAAAAAATACTTTCCGTTGATTTTTAATTAAAATTTTTAATAATTTTGTAAAACTATATTTAGAACGGGAAGACATGTGGGTATCATTCGTGTGTTATGCTCATTATTTAATTTTTTATTAATCCTATTCACAAAACGGTAGCACGCCTATGGAGTTTTGTTTCCAAATGTATCTAGAAACAACGTTTGGCGTGATTCCGCCTCTAGGAATGAGGCAGCATTGGAAAGTGCTGCTCTTTGCGGACAATTTCAAACTATTTTATAGTATTGAAGACCGGACCACTTGTACCGAGTTTTCTGAAAATTGCTCGCGCTTATGTGCTCCTGGTAGACGAAGTTACAATAGGATCAAAATTTGCCATAACCATTTTGTGAAAATCACTCTCACTCACTTCTCGGGCCTCTCTTTCTCTTCCTTTCTCTCTGTCTTTCACATTCCTTACTCGATATTATTTACACATATACACACACACATATTTATTTGTATTATTCAGATAGATTAAGACGTAGAAATAAAAGCATAAAAAAATTTGTTTTTCAATTTTAACTACGGAAATAAAATTTATGGTAAATAAATAATTAATAATCGTAATAAATTTAGTAAACTTACCTCGAGGGTTGGGGTGTCCCATGGTTGATCCCATAAGGTTTTTAGATATCTAAATTTTCTTGTGTAAGTGCAAGCGTTCAATATTGTCACAGTTTTTTTGTAATGATGCTTTTGCTCGTAGTCCTAATTAAACAGTATTAATTAATTAAGTAATTAATATTTAAAAATTTAAAACGTGCCAAATTTTTCTTTTGTTCAAAACAAAAGTGAATCAGAACCAATTGGTGTTAATAAATAAATAAATAATTTTGAATAGTTTCTTACTTTGAAATGAAGATACAACGGTTTGAAGGTAAAATTATAATCATAAGGGTAGTCCACGGTATCTTTTCGTTGTTTCTCAATTTCATAGTTTTTTCGTATTTGTTTTAATTCTTCAGAATTCGCAAGAACTATTTGTAACTCTTTTAATACTTCAACTATGTCGACAAGAGGTTCTTCTTTGACTTTTTTCTGTAAAATATATATATTTTTATATCAGAATAATAAAATAATAAAAATACTCCAGTTCCAAGAAATATATTGATAACACTTAAACTATCGTGGGTGCATTCTTAGAGAAACATTTTAATAAGAAAAAGGAAAACACAAACAAATGTTTCTGCAGTTAAACTTTATTATACTCGACAATTGTTTCGAATTTAAACGGTCATTTTCAAGAGTACTACAAATGGTTACTAACCAGTAATTAGTAGTCTTGAAAATGACCGTTTAGGTTCGAAAAAATTGTCGAGTATAATAAAGTTTAACTGCAGAAACATTTGTTTGTGTTTTTCTTTTTCTTATATTGATAACATTTACAACAATTATATGGTCTACCTATTAAAACTTTACCAATCAGACCTGCAGGTAGTAGTTTACTTTCAACCCCCCTGTTCTTACCTTTCAAAATTTTTAATTAAACAAATATCAAAATTTACTCATTTCAAATCAACATTTGCAATTAAAAATTCTCTAGAATTCGTTAACAAAATTTCCAAAGTAATTTTACCTCATAATTGTAAACTTATTTTACTGTTACCAATTTATTTTTAAGTACCTATTCCAACCTCTAAGTACGTCACTAATTATATTATTAAACAATTAAAAATTTGTATATCTCAAAATTATTTACAGGAGGAATTTTATATTCAGAAAGAAGGGGTAGTAATGGGCAATCCAGTTAGCCCTTTACTGGAAGAAAAATGTTTATGAACAATTTAGAAAACGAAATAGCTTCACATCCCTTATTTAAAAATTGCCTCTACTATCGTTATGTTATGTCGACGATATTATATTATCGTTTGTTTTACAGGCTCAGATAGGTTACTTTAACAAATTTCACAACTTTTTCAATAATAAATTTACTTTGGAGATAGAAAAAGAAAATCCTTAAATTTGTTGTTGGCCCCAAACATGAACACACAAACACGCAGCATTCATATCATATTTACACAGACTAATTAACGGGACTAATATAATTTAGAGCTACATAGAACCTATACAACGTAGCATTCATTATTGATAATTTATTAAATAAAAACTTAATAAATAAAACCATAAACTGTATTTGTCCAATTGTAAAACTTAAACGTAAGAATTTTGATTGATTAAGGGAATATTTCTATCAAATAAGGTAATAAATATAAATATGGAATCAACAGAAACAACTACTCCGAGGGCTAATACCCCTGCCGGTATTAAATTACACTTTTGATTTCGAACGATTGATTATTAGACGAAGATATTTATATGTATTATATAGCTTGTAAAAGCCTTTCTGCCAGCGCCCACCTGATGAGACCCGATAGGTAGAAACCGGTCGTGGGATATGGCTTTCGGTGCGCTGTGCCTACTGTGTAGGACGCGTTCCAAATGTGGGATCTGTGATCCTTTGTAATTAGACGAAAAAAGATTTTAATACCTTCTTTTTTTGGAAAATAAACTAAGAAAATTCAACAAATTAATAATAGCTATGTATCGTACAGGACCAATAATAGTTTTAATTTTGTTGTTTACCTATTAAATTGTAATAACTGTGAAAAAGTTTTCATTAATCAAGCTGATAGATTTTTCAAAATACGGATTCTCGAACATTATAAGAGTTTTTAAAATAAAAAATTAGATTCTACGTATGCAATAAATACACCTTTCATAATGAAGTTCAACATGATTTGAACTTATTGTTAGATTACAAAATCCTACATACCTATTCAAAATAATCGACCAATTAGATATTAAGAACTCACCCCTATTAGGTCTAAACTTAGTTAATCATATCCCCTCCCCCATAGTGGTGAATTCTATTAACTATTTAAGTGTTTTTTGTGTTTCATTCTCACCAGCTACTCGTGCTTGGTGGGTGGGCAGTCCCTTCGACCTACACTGTAGTGCAAAGCCGGAGCGTAGGGCGTAAGGCTCTCTTCAGCCTCCTTTTAGGAATCGTGGGAATGTATGGGTGGTGTGATAAGGGAGAGGAAGATGAGACGAACGAAATGAAGACAGAAGAGAAGTGAAATATTATCTGTGGAATATTCAGCTATCCCAGCATTCACTAAATTTTACAGTCGCAATCATTGATTCAATAATAGCGTGCCATAAATTACATATCAGGTATCTACAGATTAAATTTTACTTATTTTTTAATGTCACCTTTTTGTCTTTCTTCTTTTTGTCTTTCTTCTTTTTGTCACCCTTTTTGCTTTTGTCTTTTTTCTTTTTCTTGTCGCCTTTTTTAGAGCCTTTCTTTGAATCTTTGCCTTTCGCTTTTTCTTTCTTGCCCTTTTTGGGACTTTTCATAACTTTTTCAGTTGGTTCTTCTACTTTTTCTTGTTCTTCTTCGAGCTTTTCTTTATCGGAATATCTCGACTAATAAATTAAAATTTGTATTCGTATGGAGGGGTTGGTATTTAGTGGTGAATATTATAAAGGCCAATTTTTGTGAATAAAAGAAATTAAACACTAAATAATGGCAACAACAAATAACAACGTATATTTACAAAGATGTAATGTTAGAAAATCGACTCGAAGGTCTGATTACGGTGAAGGAAAAAAATAATGAGAAAGGGTAGTAGATAAGAGTAGGGTACTAATAGAGAAGTATAAAAGATTGGAAATTTTTGAGACAAGAAATATCATGAAATAGAGTAACGACCCAAATCACCGAAGAAACCTATCGTAAAATAGCAATTAGGGAGGACAGCGAAGTACAGATGTTATGCGGTTAGTAGGTACGCGAAGTTGAAATATTGGCAGGGATTACAGGAAAGTACAGTATCTACTAAAAGTGATTGGCACAGATAGATAGAACACAAAAGATTTAGTATAGAATGTTAAGAAGTATTTACACAGACACAGCAACAAAGAAATACAATACAAAAGAATTTTGCACATATTTACATATGTAGATATAAAATTCAATGATCACCTTATTTAAATTTCTTGAAGGGCAATAAAAGTATATGAATTTATGTGGTGTTGACCGTAACAGTACAATAGATATTTAACATTAAATTGAAGATTAAAAAAACAGAAGAAGACGCAGACTTGCTAGAAATTGAAATGTTAGTAGATTATTATTATTAGATTATTGTTCGTAAATAGTATAACATATCTATCGAATATGCCTCCTTAAGGCTTCGTAGGTCGGGGGTCGGTTGGCTTGCGAAAGGTTGGTCAACAACACAACTATTTTCGAAAAGGTATATTTATCAACAATTGATTAACTAAATGATTAAACCAAATAAATAAGTAAAACTAAATGAAATATTAAAAGTCAAGAGTCACGAATCAAACTGGTTTTGTCTGCGTCTTTGGGAATTCGGGATAGGGTCACATCCAACACTTCTCGAACTTGACGGACTCCTGGACCCCCTCTTTACGCAGACTTCTTAATCTCCTCGACAATTATTTACCCTGGATCTTTATAGGACCCCATAAAGTGCTTATTTGCATTTAATGTGTGTTAATATAATGAAATTTTGAATAACTCTTACGCGTTTCATAAATTAATCTGAATATATTTTTGAATAAATGAAAAAAATTATATAATTGTCTTAATTACGAGGATGGATCAAATATAAACGAGCCTTTGTTCATAAAACATTTATTTTGAAAAGTTTCACAAAAACACAAATTTCTCTATTTTTTCGACATATCTCGCTTGTTTGTCTATACATTTTTCCCAACGCATTGATAGCTTTTTCATCCCGTTTTCATAAAAAGAATCAGGGTGGGTGTCTATCCAGTTGCGTACAAACGCCTCCACCTGTTCATCGCTAATCGTTCGCCTCCTAGTGATTCTTTGAGGGGCTCAAACATGTGGAAATCACAAGGGGATAGGTCTGGGCTATATGGAGGGTGTTCCAGCTGAGTCCAGTGCATTTCACCGATTTGGGCCTGCGTTAAAGCTGCGGTATGAGACCTGGCGTTATCGTGCAAGAGTAACACGTCACGAATGGGGTGCGTCCTCCTTTTTCGGCGTTAAGCAAGTTTTACCTGACTGATAAGGTTACAGTAGTAGGCTGCATTAATGGTTCTTCGCTCGTGCAAAAAATCGACCAACAGCACCCCTCTCTAGTCCCAAAAAACCGTGCAGACAGACGTGTTTTCGGCTTCACTGAGTTTGATTCACCTTGCGCCACCACTCCATGCTTGCTCGTTTTGATGTTGGAGTGTAATGGGGTACCTGTTTAGTCTCCAAATTATCGTTTAAGAAAATCATAAATTTGTCAAACGTTCATGTTAGTTGTCATGCGAATTCTAATGCTGTCGAGATGGTCTGTTTTATGTCTTCAAGAGATAAGCGCGTGAGAACGGTAAGGGCTCTTGAGGACATAGAAACGAACGTTGAAAAATACAGATAAAATAGAACCACCGAACGAACCACTCGATAGCAAAACATAATCGTAGATTTCATTTAGTTAAGTTTTATACTTAAATATAAGTTTTGCCTTTGTATAATAATTAGTGATAGTTAAAGTGAAGATTTTTAATTAATGCAAATAAATATAGTTAAACAAACACAATATCGTTTTCCTCAATATCTGAGGTGGTCCTTCGAAGCAAGATTTAATACGAACACGCTTTCACGCTTCTTCAGTACCCATGTTTCATCGCAGGTTACAATTTTGTGCAAAAAAATCACCTTTCTCTCTAAATCGAATCAGCAACTTTGTAACCCAACGAGTTGAAAATTTTCGGAATCCCAAGTTTTTCGTTAGGATTGTGTGGTTGTGTGGACACTCCCATAGCTGATGTCGAGTTCACCAGATATCTGAAGCACAGTGGCGTGGCGGTCCCCCTCAATAAGGTTTCTAATAGGTCAATGTTTACCGGCGAAATGCTGGTGCAGACGACGAGGATGATTTACTTTTTTGACACGATTACGCCCATCGTTAAATTCTTTGCACCAAACTTTTACACGTGGCCACGAAAGCCTTTCATTTCCGAATTGTGCTTGCAATATGCGGAAAAGTTCAGCTGGTTTCATGTTTTCACGTGTAAGATACTTAATAATTATTCATTGCGCAACGCTGCTATGCACCCCTTTCTCTTCTAACCAAGCGAACGGAGCAATACCACGTATCGTTCCTAAAGCCCGGATGCGATTTGAACAATTATCCGGGGCGCAATATAAAAAGGCTCAATTATATTTGATCCACCCTCGTATAAACACTTACAATGTGACAATATCTGATGCTACTTGTATGTAGGTAATTTACTTTATCATAAAATTGTTCCAGTACCTAATACTTACAAATAATGTTGCCTTTGAGCCTATAACTTCAAGCCCTTCCATTATGAACCCTCTCGGTTTCACCTTGTAATCGTAGGTTCTGTTTTGTTCGTAGTCAATTTCATCTTGTCTTCGAAATTCCCTGGCCATTTTACGAATTATATCCAATCGCCTCTCGTTTCTCATTTTCCTCCGGAAACGTTTCAGTTTTTGATATGCCAAGACCTTGTCCATCACTCTGTTGTTGGAATGAAAATATTTCAGATTGTCTTTCAGTAATTTCTTCATACATTCAAATGCTCTTTTCCTCCTGTTGCTTTCTTCGATAGCCCTCTCATATGGATGGCACAGCGAAAGCCTTTTTGCTTCTTCAATTTTTTCCTATTACATGAATATTCTTGCATAAAAAAATATTATTGATAAAAATGTTGGATTTGGATATACAAATTATCAATAATAAGTTCAAAATCTAAATAATCCTCTCAAATTGAATTATCAACATTTCATAGATTGTTAAAATTCCTTTGTGTACAGAAAATTATTCTAAAGAACGAATTGTACAAAAACTATTGCAATGTAAAAAGCCACAGAGTGGAAGTAATTTATAAAATAATTAGAAATAAAAACAAATACCATATTAGAACAAAAAAATGCATTATATTGTCTACATAGGTAATATAAACAACAAAATTTGTAATCAACTAAATAAACTGAATATAAACACAATAAATGTAATCCGGGTAACTTGTTAACAAATAATAAACAAAAATGTAAAAACAATAGAAAGATATAAACACAATATACTTAGATTCTGACAATTTTCAAATCTTATGTTCATAAAATAAAGAAAGAAAATTTAAATATAAATAGAAATATAAATATGGAATCAACAGAAACTACTCCGAGGGCTAATACCCCTACCGGCATTGAATTACACTGTTAATTCCGATGGACTTCTAGACGAAAATATAACATATTCAAAAAAGAAGTAATTAAAACCCTTATTCGTCTAAATTTTAAGATCAAAGATCTCACATGTTGAACGTGTCCTACCAATTAGGATCTTTGATCTTAAAATTTAGACGAATAAGGGTTTTAATTACTTCTTTTTTGAAAGAAAATTAAATTTATTAGAGCAGCTATAAATTAAGAAAACGCCTGACATCACTAATGACCAAGCGGAATTTAAACACACCTCAGTTATTAATTATTATTTAGGCTTTCCCAATAATCATTCTTGATTTCCTGACCGTTTATTATTTATTTTATAATTTATTTTCCAGGATGGCGATCATTAATTAAAACAATGTTGTTAATCCATTTGTAACGTTTTGGTTTATTCAACCATTATCAGACTAAAACTAAATACAAAAAATTTAGTTCTACTAAATTTTTTTAATTTTTTTGTTTACAAAAATTTTTGTTTTGGAAATTATATAAATTTTGTTAATACATGATATTTGTGTCAAAGAACATACCTTTTCAAAGATTGTTGCTCACAACAATTTTTAACTTATTTTGTTTGGACACACGGTATTTTAGACTCGTTGCGTAGAAATAAAGAAAGTAATACTAAACAGAAATATATGTTTGATAAGTAAATATTAAATGAAGAAGTTAAGTTGTACGAAGTTTAGGCCAGAAAGTTATGATGCGAATTGATTGTAGTTATGAATTTTAGATTTTCGAAATATAGATAAGAGGGGAGCTAGAAACATAAAAATGAAATTAGGGTGCTAATAGACTGAGAGAAGTTGGAAATTTTCAGGATAACAAATACAAAGAAATAGAAAGCAGTCCCAAACCACCCAAGAAACCCATCATTAAAATCATATTAGAATAGTGTAAGAACCATAAAGTCATGGGGTTAGTAGACAGAGTTGAATTGTTAAAAGGAATTATAGGAAAGTACTGAAGCAATTAAATTGTCGTTAAGTGAAGAATAAGTACAGAATAGGTAAAGATCAAGTATAGAAATATATTTGCAAGAACGGAATATTTACAGGCAGGTAATACGATATACAATACAAACAATAAAATTCACAACAGCAACAACACAAACATACAAATTCAAAATAATATTTACAGAAATATAAACATCTTTAAAATAAAAAATATCAATTCGCCAGTGTCTTAGTATAGCTACATTTTTTGTATTTAGTTTTAGCCTGATGATGGTTGAATAAATCGAAACGTTACAAATGGATTAACAACATTGCTTTAATTAATCACTGCCACCCTGGAAAATAAATTATAAATTCCCCAATAATGAAGGACACTGTTAAATTTATTGATTTGTATTCTTTATAAAGATGTAAGACGTCGAAATAAATGTAGACGAATAATAAAACTCTTGCGAAACATAGAAAGCGAATTTCTTTTGTTTCATTTGGAATAGCTAGGGTAGCTCGTGTTCAGCTACACCGTGAATAGGGCTATATAACCATCATGATTCCATGGTTTTAATAGAAACTGTTTCCATTTTGACACTACCACCTTTGATTATTAAATTAAACACAAGAAAACAATGGAAAATTTTCATAAATTTTATTCGAAAACTGGACATATGTGGGGTGGGGCCATTTACTAGAAGAGTAAATACATAAAGAAACATCGGCCGAAACGTATATGTCGAGTTTTCGAATAAAATATGTGAAACCTTTCTATTGTTTGAAGAATTTTTAGTAGGGGTAAATTTTAAGTATATTAATGCGAAATTAATTATTGAATGTTGTGGGTATAAATTAATTGAGTAATTAAAATGGCACTAATGTATTTTCTATTGTTTTTCTGTGTTGATAATTAATATGCAATTTCACAGATGTTAAACCATAATAAGTTTATATTTTATCACCACCTTAGTGATACTATATAATAATTACCCTGATAGCAGCTATAGATTTAATTTGGCTTTCCTGGATCGCCTTGTTATTCCTGTATTTTATTAAACAGTCAATTTTTTTCATTAGTTTGTACTTTCTGATACTTAATTCGGTCAGGGGATATTTTGAGCGTTTAAATCCCTCATCGGTGGTGGTTATTTCATACTCCGACGTAATAGAAATTTGACTCATGTGGCATTGAATTTCGGCGTCGATTTTGGGCAGCTTTTTGCTGAAATATTGTTCTAATTCCTCGGAATTCAGTAAATCTTCTATCCATGCTAGCAATTGATTTTGTCTACTTTCTGTTTCCCTCAAATACTTGCTATCTTCGTCGTCTTTCTCTAATTCAGAACTTTCCTGTTCCTCTAAACCGGAAGAAGTGAACAATTCACTCCAATTGCAATGTATATTTGGGTCCCAGTTACACATTTTCGTTTTTTTCTTTTTTGGTAAATGTTATTAAAAATGTTTTAGTATATTTAAGTAACTTTAATTGTCAAATATGACAAATGCTTTTAATATATTGGTATACGAGGGCGATTACAAAAAGAAACGGACCTTTCTTCAGTTTTTTTATTTATTTCCACCTTTAACAAACAAAATTTTTCACAATACAACAAAGAGCAGGAAGAGTTATGTATAAAAATTTGTTAATCAGATTCCTCGACGCTTTCTGATCTGTCTTTGGTTTTACCGTGAAAATCTCTTTCGATTTCTGTCAACGATTTTTTGAAAGTTTCTGGTACAAAAAGTCGCACGAAGATCACTCCACACAGGGCAACTGTACCGTAGAAGAATTGCACCCCCGAATTGCCCATTAGTTGCTCCATAGTTCGAAAACTGTGAATAGCGGCAAACATTAAACCCTCAACTGTAACGGTCACGAGTCCCACAATAACACCCTTGTGATCAGACGGAGTAACTTCTCCCATCATCGCCCATGGTATTGGTTCGAGTCCCAGAATCGCCATCGTCATGTAAACGAACATAAAAACTACTGGTACCCAATTTTCTTGAGATACCCCTGTAGATATATAAATTTATAAGAATTAAATACCGCATGATTCAATTGTTTAGATATATATATTACTTTCTTGTATCCTTTTAGTGTATATCCCGGAAATAAAAAGACTCAGAGCCATCCCTGAACAGCTGAATATTAAAAGTTTTTTTCTCTTGATACTGTTCACTATGAATATGTTTAGTACTGATATAAAAAGAGATAAACCCGTAACTATGTTCGAACATATAATCGGACTAAAGCTGCCTCCAATGTTCTAAAATTTCTGCTGTTTATGTCATTTGTTATTTTAGATGTTTTAAAATAAATTACCTCAAAAAAAGTAACTGCATAGGCGGTGATAACGTAAATTCCGGAAAACTGTTGGATGGCACACAGTCCGATTAGCGTTAGCATTGGCTTATACGTGGTTGGATTCGTAAAACTTTTGATACTATAATTTATTTCGTTCTTAATTTCTAATTTTTCATTTATGCTATAAAACTGCTTCGTTAAGTGTTTTAAATGGAGTTCGGCGGGATTCTGAAATCACCCAAGCCAGCCCTTAAAAAAAATATTTTAATCGAGAAGACGTACGTACCCCTTTTCTATCGTCTAATGTTTGATATTTCGTGTACCAACGAAGCGATTTCCGGGCCCTTTCAATTCTTCCCATTTTTATAAGCCAACTGGGACTTTCTTGCACTAAATAAGTGACGACGAACAATAGAATGGAGAAACAAAAGCAAAACCACGCTATTGTTTTCCACCTAAAGAAATACCCTCCTAGATATATCAGTGCTGTTCCTTAAAACATTGTAATGAAATTAATTGTTCATTGTCAATCGGTGAAATGTAAAGCGAGATAGATAGATACCTAACAAAGATGTGAAGCTCATCGAAGCTAGAAAGCTTGCCCTAAATTGTGGCCATGCTATTTCACAAGTGAAAGTACTACATGAGTTCAATGCAGCTACTAAAAAAATGTTAAATTAGTTAATCAATATATTTCAAGTTGATGGGCTATTAGGAGTATATGAATTAGTAGAATTAATTCAATTCTGAAACTTGGGCTCATTTGGTTATTGTTTATGCCGCTTCTTTTAAAAATATTTTCAAGTTCGATTTACATCCGGTTATACCGGAAGTCGATGTTAACTTTCTTATTTTAAATAGAATGACATACTTTTTTTTACATTTTCCGATAGAATGCATATTTGATAGGAGGCACTACCCCGAAAATATTGATGGATTTTGAGTTATTTAATTTTTTTGACATTTGCACGTTAACATTAAAAAAAACGTAATTCAATTAATTTTTGTGATTTTGCTTTATCACTCGTAACAATTATTTATAACTATTCGCATTATCGAAAGAAAAATGTAGTGTTTAACTGAAATGTACAGGGTGTTCAAATTTTGTGGTCAAAATTGGTCAACTTCAAAGGGGCATAAGTCATTTTTTTAAAATAGAATGACCCATTTTTGACTGCCTATTCAAATTCCTCATTGAATTTGACATCTATTGATATGAGACTATCGTATACCTTTGTTTATACTTTTTGAGAAAGTTTACAATTTGTGAAAATGTTGCTTTTTAGCGCTGCATACGTATAATGTTAATGAAAGCAGTGTGCTGTGATTTCGAAACAATTGAACAATCAATTGTTGTTAAGTGTCAGAAAGCGTACGCCATCTTCCAGACCCACAATTTTCAATTGTTGCAATAAGGTATCCCTTTTTTTTTAAAGAAGCGGCATAAACAATAACCAAATGAGCCCAAGATTCAGAATTGAATTCATTCTACTAATTCATATACATCAACTTGAAAAACCTTGTATTTACTGGTTTAAATAATATAAATGTATAAGACGCGTTATTGACTTACTACCCCCCAACCCTGTAAATATTCTTCCAAAAAGCACCGTGGTAGTGTTTTGGGCTAATGCAATTAGAAACCACCCCAATATTGTAGGTAATGCTGACAATCTTAGTGTTAGCAGTCGTCCCAAATGATCTAGCATAAATCCGGAAAAAATTGACCCAAATGCCATCGATAACGAAGTAGCACTAGCTATAGAGGATAATTATTTAATTTTATTTAATGTCGACATTTGTTATGATGATTTTGTTTTACCGATCCAAGTTGTCTCTTCTATTGACCCATGAATTGGGGCCCCAGGTTTTTCAAGTTCGGGAACCAAAATACCCGAAAATGCCAAAGCCATTCCTGTTATCATGTTAAATGCTGACACTACACATACTGTGTAAAACTAAAAAGAATATAAGAAGTGGGTGTAATGATGTAATTATAATTAGGACAGAAGCGAAAATAATGTTTATTTTTTAACCAACATCATCGTTTCGGCTTCTGGCAGGTGTAACTGAAAATTATTATTATTAATTAACGAAATTAAAAAAGCTGTAAACAATAATAAATATTTAGTTAATAATCAATGTATATAGGTATATATATTAGAATGTATATAAGTATTAATAAATAATACCTAATTGGGTTTAATGTGGTATCACTAGCTATTTAAGGATTGGACTATGATTTATTGTTTAGTACTTGTAATGGTTCTTTGATAATGACCGTTTGGTCGAAACAGTTGTTACAGTTTCTAATCATAAACAGTTGAAATTTTTAGTGCTCTTTCTTTTGTTTTATTTTTTTACGTTATAATTAGTCCTATTGTTACCAACAGTTTATTACATAACAACATATTATTTATTATTTTAATTGTACCCTTGATCAGATATATTATGGAAAATGTCTTGGTACTAATGATAAAAATTGAGTACCATTAATCATTATAATTATGTTAGCCCAAACATTTGTAAAAGATTGGGTGAAATAGGTATTAATAGTATTTTCTCTAATAAAATTAATTTTGGTTAACGACAAAATTTCAAATGCATATCAATTCTGTAAATCTGGAGTCTATATTGGACAGACTGGAAGACCATTTGAATCCAGATTTAAAGAACATAAAATATTCAAAAATTATAAGTCTATCGTTACCCCCTCTCACTGCATGATGTATGTTAAATAGTGACGTAGTTTCATAATTAGTTTAGTATGTATTTAATCCGTAACCATTTGTTAAAGGTCCGGCAAGCCGAAACAATATTTAAATTGTAGCGGTTAGTTAAATTTAATATGTTAAATTTATAAGTATTATTAAAATCTTCGGAGAATTAAAATGTAACTATTACTTTATGCTAACAAACCGACGAACGTAAAAATGCCTGTCTGGATGAACTAGACTAAACAATAAATAAAGATTAGGAGTGCAACGGGGTACAATATCGATGCGAGATCATTGCACTCTAATAAGGTCGTTAAGGGTTAGAATAGCTTGGCAGTACATAAAAAAAAGGAACTATAAAAAGTCAGAGTTTGTAATATATTAGTTAGTAAGTCTTTACCTTTCGTTTATTTTACATTTATGCTGTTGATTACGTAATCTTATTGTTCTGTGTGCTTGTCTTTTTTGTGTGATCCAAATTAAACTTATTTTTAAATTTTATCGGACTATTCTTTTTGTTGTGTTATTTTTGTTCATTTGTTCACCGAACAAACCCCGATAAAATAAATTATTAATTTCTTAAATCTATTAGTCCTTTAATTAAATTATTAATCAATCACCAATAATGAAACATTTTTTAGTAGAGACCAACCTCAATAAGGTAATCTGTGGTGGGAAAAAAATAATTTCGACATTAACTAATGTTTTAACCTATATCTTAACAATAACTAGATATTAATAAGATAATAAGATAAAAATTATAAATTCATTAATTATGTCCCAAAATTGTCTGATAAAATTTGCAATGAATTGAAAAAATTAGATATAAAAACAATTTCAGTTAACAAAATCAATACAGGTTAATTAATAACAAATAAAGAAATAGTCATTTAAAAAAGAGTGGTGTGTATAAATTGTCATGTAAAAATTGTGATGCCTTTTATGAATTTTATGTGATGCAGGAAGAAATTTGGAATGCAGAATGTAAGAACATGAAAAAGATATCAATAATAAAAAACCTAAAACAGGTATGAGCAACCATTGTATAGAAAACAGCCACTTTTTAGACGAACAGAATATACAATTATTACATGCAGAAAATAAAGGAAAAAGGTTAAACTTACTTGAACAATTTGAAATTGAAATATCGATTATTGCAATGGTTGAACACCCCTCTTCTAGGTATAAATATTTTGTACTCTAACATCAATATTTAGTATTATATTTGTATACTCGTGAACAAGGCTTAATAAGCCGAAACATATGTAGAGTTTCTAATATAAACTGTTTGAGACATTTATTTGCAACTTGATTTGTTTATTATTAATTAATAAGAGCTATTATGTTAACACTTGCCTGAGGTAAAAAAACCCTATACGATTTTGCTTCGTAAACGTCTATTGCTTCCTCACATTCGTCGACGTCGACTATTTGATAGCTGTTTTTCGAAAAAAAAAAAAAGAAAAACAAAATATTTTAAAGTAATAGTAGTAACATATTTTCACAACTTACCCGTTTGTGGCCATTTGGTCGTTTTGAAACAATTATTTACACTTTTCATCAAATAAATATCTAAAAAGTAGAAAAATGTAAAAAATTCTAAATTTTTACAATAGACACGTCAAAAAAATTTTTTTAGTTAAAATTAATGTGTATTTTACTAAGTTGTATGATAAGAAAGCTATTTATTTAAATATTTTGTGGTGATAAACATCATATGTATAACAGGTTAAATTGTTGTACTTATTAAATAAATAAATTCAAATATGTATTTGATTTAATGAGTGTCTGAGTCGCTGCCGAGACTTCGCCCACGTAGTCAACACAGCACCCACTGAAGATGTCAGCCGCAGTTGCCGACGAAACGTCTGGACGAAACCGTTCACATCAACCACGGCCTACAAGCCCGAATCATCATTCTACGGTTTCTTGTTAAACATGCCGTTTTTTAATTTGTAATAACTGTCTTGAAATCTGAAATAGTTTTGATCCAAACAAGTTTGAATAAGTTCTAATAGTTCTACTTTTTGGAAATCGTTTAAATTGTCATAGTTTTTTAATTTGTTAGTGACAATAGAGTATAATTTATCGAGTGGTATGGACTCACCCCTACTAATCACACAATTTCCCAATTTAGAAAGAATAAATAGGACTTAAACTATCGTGGGTGCATTCTTGCAGAAACATTTTAATAAGAAAAAGAAAAACACTAACAAATGATTAGATTAATAACATTATTATTACATTCACAACCAAAAGGCAGAAAACTTACTCTCCTAGAAAATCTAGAAATAAAAAATGCTCTTCAAGCAGGTAAAAATTTGGTAAATAATCAAAAAGAAATTTTAAATTACCCTTTACAACCCCCCACCCCCCTAATTCTAAGTACCTATATAAACATTGTTATTTCCAATTTAAGATTAGTAACCATTTGTAGTACTCTTGAAAATGACCGTTTAGGTTCGAAACAATTGTCGAGTATAATAAAGTTTAACTGCAGAAACATTTGTTTGTGTTTTTCTTTTTCTTAATATAAATATCCATAGAGCACATTATAATATTTAGTACCATTATTGTATCTTATGATTATGGCTTAACAGCCGAAACGATTTCGTTAAGAATATCTAATAAAAGTTTGTGAAATTTTACCCAACGTGTTTTTGTACTCATTATACCTTAATTAAATGTATTAAAGATAAAGTTTGAATGCATCACGTGTTATTTAACTTGATAATTCGCCCTTAACTTAACATCGTTCCTCCAGGAACTTTAAAAACATATATAAAAACAATCCTGTGTATATTTAATTATTCCTTATCAATTTAAATAATTTTCATGTTACTAGACAATATTTTTTAATTATTACCTTATTGTTTCTTGATATTTTTAATTATTGACATACATGAACATTCGTCTATGATGTCTTGTAACTTCAAAACACGAATACAAACTGTGTTAAATTATTTAATTATTCCAGGTGAAAGAATAACATTTTATTCTAATTTTTATTATCTTATCTAATCCTCTAATTTGTATGCGCATTTTTAGGCTTTTTGGTTATCTATAGCAATAACAAAAACAACTGTTAATAACAAATAGAATTAATAAATGTTTCAAATAATAAAAGGTGGCAATTGTTATAAAACTGTCTAATTAATACGGTTATAAAGATGAAGGAAGAAAAAATAAAATTCATCCTGTTTTTGTTGTTGGAACTGTTTTAATTAATGCTTTTCTGTAGTAACTGCATAAGAAATAAATGGTTACGTAAGTGGGAAATCCGTTTGCAATTTTTGCATTTTTATCAACTTGTGTTGGATATTATGCAAATTTAATGAAGGTTTATATGTACAGGATGTTCGAAATAAATGCCGCATTTATTTAACAAACATTTTAATAAATTAGTACCACTGTATTCTGTAGGATTCACCTTTTTATAGTTTTTCAATTACATGAAGTGATTTGAAGTCCGATTATATTTCTGTATGTACTAACGGATTCCACGACAGATTATCGGCAGGATTCACTGTTTGTAATTTAATAATTATACCAGTTAAGGATTAAAAACTTAGAAGAAAGTTGAAATTGTTTAGAATTTTCGTGATTTGTTACTGATTTCAGGCATGTATTATAATTATTTGAAGTCCGATGATATTTCTGCAGGCATAAATGGATTATACGACAAATACTTCGTAGCACGGACTGTTTCCAATTTTAAAATTACACTATTTAAGGGTTTAGAATGTACGTGATGTGTTACTGATTTCGGCACTGTATTGTAGTTATTTAAAGTCTGATGATATTCTTGTGGGTACGAATGGATTTTACGACAAATTCTCCGTAGGACTGACCATTTACAATTTCAAAATTACTTCAGGTAAGGGTGGAAATGTTAGGGTCAAGTTTAAATTGTTTAGAATTTTCGTGATTTGTTACTGATTACGGCTCTGTATTGGAGTTATTTAAAGTCTGATGATATTCGTGTGGGTACGAATGGATTGTAAGATAAATTATCCGTAGGATTGACCATTTATAATTGCAAAATTACTCCAGCTAAGGGTAGAAATGTTAGGATAAAGTTTTAATTGTTTAGAATTTTCGTGGTTTATTACTGATTTCGGCCCTGTATTTTGGTTATTTGAAGTCCGATGATTTTTCTGTAGGCATAAATAGATTTTACGACAAATTCCCTGTAGGATTGATAGTTTGGAATTTTATAATTAGTCCATTTAAGGGTAGAAATGTAAGGCTGAAGTTTACATTGTTTAGAATTGTTGCCGATTTCGGCCCTGTATTGTGGTTATTTGAAGTCCGATGACACTTCTGGGGTCATGGATGGATTTTACGATAAATTATTCGTAGGACTGGTCGTTTCCAATTTTAAAATTACACCATTTAAGGGTAGAAATGTGAAGGTCAAGTTTAAATTGTTTAAAATTTTCGTGATGTGTTACTGATTTCGGCCCTGTATTTTGGTTATATGAAGTCCGATGATATTTATATCGGCATAGATTGATTTTACGATAAATTATCTGTAGGACTGATCATTTACAATTGCAAAATTACTCCAGCTAAGGATGGAAATGTTAGGATAAAGTTTAAATTGTTTAGAATTTTCGTGATTTGTTACTGATTGAGGCCCTGTATTTTGGTTATTTGAAGTCTGATGATATCCCTGCGGCCATGGATGGATTCTACGATAAATTTTCTGTAGGACTAACCGTTTGTAATTTTAAAATTACCCCACTGAAGGGTAGAAATGTCAGGATAAAGATTAAATTGTTTAGAATTTTCGTGATTTGTTACTGATTTCGGCCCTGTATTTTGGTTATTTGAAGTCCGATGGTATTTATATCGGCATGGATGGATTATACAACAATTTCTCCGTAGGATTTATAGTTTGGAATTTCAAAATTACCCCATTTAAGAGTAGAAATGTAGGGCTAAAATTTAAATTGTTTAGAATTTTCGTGATTTGTTACTGATTACGGCCCTGTATTTTGGTTATTTGAAGTCCGATGATATTTATATCGGCATGGATGGATTCTACGATAAATTCTCCATAGGAGTGACCGCTTGTAATTTCAAAATTAGCCCATTTAAGAGTAGAAATGTAAGGCTAAAATTTAAATTGTTTAGAATTTTCGTGATTTGTTACTGATTTCGGCCCTGTATTTTGGTTATTTGAAGTCCGATGGTATTTATATCGGCATGGATGGATTATACAACAATTTCTCCGTAGGATTTATAGTTCGGAATTTCAAAGTTACCCCATTTAAGAGTAGAAATATAAGGCTAAAATTTAAATTGTTTAGAATTTTCGTGATTTGTTCCTGATTGAGGCCCTGTATTTTGGTTATTTCAAGTCCGATGATATCCCTGCGGCCATGGATGGATTCTACGATAAATTTTCTGTAGGACTGGCCGTTTGTAATTTTAAAATTACCCCATTGAAGGGTAGAAATGTCAGGGTAAAGTGTAAATTGTTTAGAATTTTCGTGATTTGTTACTGATTTCGGCCCTGTATTTTGGTTATTTGAAGTCCGATGGTATTTATATTGGCATGGATGGATTCTACAACAATTCCTCCGTAGGATGTATAGTTTGGAATTTCAAAATTAGCCCATTTAAGAGTAGAAATGTAAGGCTAAAATTTAAATTGTTTAGAATTTTCGTGATTTGTTACTGATTACGGCCCTGTATTTTGGTTATTTGAAGTCCGATGATATTAATATCGGCATGGATGGATTCTACGATAAATTCTCCATAGGAGTGACCGCTTGTAATTTCAAAATTAGCCCATTTAAGAGTAGAAATGTAAGGCTAAAATTTAAATTGTTTAGAATTTTCGTGATTTGTTACTGATTTCGGCCCTGTATTTTGGTTGTTTGAAGTCCGTTTAAATTTATATTGGCATGAATGGATTCTACGACAAATTCTTCGTAGGACTGATTGTTTCCAATTTTAAAAGAATTTTAAAGGAATTTCAGTATTACACCATTTAAGGGTGCAAAAATTAATAAAAGTAATATGCGCTCTTCTAAATGTTAAACATTCTACTTCATTTTCAATTTTCTGGCAAAATCCAATACAAATATCGAAACTTTTTGATGTTTGAGCGTGACCTTGGATGACCTTGATGTTCGGCGTTTTCACCAAAACGAATAAGCGATTCTTTCAAGGTGACCTTGAATGACCTTGATGTCTGGCGCCTCCTCTAAAACCAACCAGCGCTTGTTTCAAGGTGACCTTCACTGATGTCCGGCGCTTTCATCAAAACTAATGAGCGATTCTTTTATGGTGACCTTGAATGACCTCTCCTAATACAACGATCAAAAATTTTTGTTCGAAAAATTTTACCTTAAAAGAGCTAATATAACTTATGCTCTCCTGATACAAATATAGAAATTTTTGATGTTTGATCGTGACCTTGGATGACCTTCATGTCCGACGCTTTCATCAAAACTAATGAGCGAATCTTTCATGGTGACCTTGAATGATCTCTCCTAATACAACGATCGAAAATTTTCGTTCGAAAAATTTTTCTGTAAAAGAGCTAACGTAACTTATGCTCTCCTAATACAATGATCGAAAATTTTCGTTCGAAAAATTTTTCTGTAAAAGAGCTAACGTAACTTATGCTCTCCTAATACAACGATCGAAAATTTTTGTTCGAAAAATTTTACTTTAAAAGAGCTAATATAACTTATGCTCTCCTGATACAATTATAGAAATTTTTGATGTTTGATCGTGACCTTGGATGACCTTCATGTTCGGCGTTTTCACCAAAACTAATAAGCGATTCTTTCAAGGTGACCTTGAATAAACTTGATGTCTGGCGCCTCCTCTAAAACCAACCAGCGCTTGTTTCAAGGTGACCTTTACTGATGTCTGGCGCCTCCACCAAAATTAATTATCGTATGTGTCAAAGTGAATGTCCGGCACCTCCACCAAAATTAATTATCGTATGTGTCAAAGTGAATGTCCGGCACCTCCACCAAAATTAACTGGCGCTTATTTCAAAATATACTTACTCATGTCTGGCGCCTCCACCAAAACTACTTACCTCATGTTCCAATTTCACTGATGTCCGGCGCCTCCACCACAATTGATGGCTGTTCCAAGGTTGTGTCCGGCGCCTCCACCAATTTTTTTACACTATTGCACTTTATTTATATGTATATATATATTTTTTTTGTTCTTTTAAGAGTATCTTTTTTTCTCTTTTTCTTTAAGTGTTTTTATTTTTTCATCTTTATGTTGCTTTGTTTTAAATTATATAATGAAAGACAACAGAAGATTATAAAATTTAGACTTTTAATTGGATTTTAGAAGCTAATAATACAATTCATTATTATTTATACTATTAAATTAATTATATAGTCATAAACAAATAATTTAAATTGAAACATTTGAACAAATTGAAGAAATATTTACAAATTTACTCTAAAAATTACAAAAAAATGCAGAATTGATAAAAATTGCACTGGAAAATTGAAAAAATACACTTAAATTACATAAATATTAATTCAACACTTAAATTCTTAGTGTATTAATTAAGAAATAATTATAGTTTCGAGATATTATATCAAAATAAAGTGGAAAAGGTTAACATTGTAAAGTGATTTTGAATTATACATGATAAACAGATAACGTACAGTAAACCCAATAAGCAAATTAATTACAATAATAAACATACACTGAAATAATTAACCTGATGAAGCTCGTTGTATATCCTGCGTGATGAAGGGACAACGAATTTGATGCACACTTCTAGTTTGAATTGATGTAGCCTGGGTCCACTTCATATTCCTTTCGGAAGAGGCAGCATCACTGGGAAGAATAATCCTATAAAATTAGACAATACACAATTGGTAAGTAACTTAAATAAAAGTAATTGTAGAAGTACTTTTGAAAAATAAATAAAACATTACAACCTAATCTTTTACACAATAAAACACCATATTAAGATTAAATTATTCAATAACGATATTTGTTTCCTGATAAGCAAATTAATTTTCATAATTACTTCAACTTTTACATTGTTCTTTAATAAATTGTTGATAATTACTAGCATATTTTGACAAATGAACTTTAAGGTTAGAATAATATGTTAAGAGTGGCTGTGTTAACAAAATTAACTCACATGAGAAAAGTGAAATTACTTATACAATAATAAAAACTAAAAAGACTAAATGCAAAATAAATAATTACTGTTATTTCATTACTGTACTTTTAATAAATTGTATCTAGTTAATTAATTCATAGAGAAAAATAAACTGCAACATTGAAATGTACATTGGCTAAATAATACACGACAGCTACAAGTCCACGTTACGTCAAATAGCAGCTTTGTGTCTGTCAATTATTAATTAATTAATCCTTTGAATATTTTGAATGCAGTGTTAATAATCTTCAGTTTAATTTAATGATAATTGTCAGTGTATCAATTTAAACCAGAAACTTCGTCTACGGTTTGAAAGTTAAATCGTTAGAATGACCGACAGAAGACTACATATAGTAAGTAAATAAAATTTTACGAGTCATACATAATTAAAAAGCTAATTACTGTTTTCATTAATAGTTACGGATTAGGAAAACGATAAGTAAAAATCCTTAAATCATGATCCATTCTCAGAGAAACACAATCAAAACATTTCCAAAGTGAGACCACTTAGTAGCATCTAAAATTTAGATATTTTCTAGTGCCTGAAGATACTGGAGGATTTATAATGAGCATAAGGTAGGTTACCGCAGTTATTTACTTTTTAATTTGAAAAACTAGTTGAAAACGATTTTGAGGTCATCTTATACCTATTTGAATAATTATTTCCTAATTAATATCTTCTTTTTCCTTTTTGATTATTAAGTAAAATGTTTTTTACTTTTATTTCAGATGAAATCTAGAAATCTAAAGGATCTTTGCCCTATAAGTATGTAAAATGTATACTTGAGTTATTAATTAATAAAAATTAAATGAATAACAGCATTATGAATAATACACTTTTACAAAGAAAATGGCACAAGCTTACGATTTTGCCCTTGACAAAATTGGGATGAACAATCATTTTTAATCAATTTGGAATGACTACATTAACATTTTGAAAAGTGTAGAAGCAGTGGGGCATCATACATTGAGAATCAAAAAATTCTGTGATCAGAAAGGTTTATCAAAGGGGCAATATTAATTTTATGGTCGGTTTCAGAAATGTTTTGGACAGGTTAAACAATAACGTGATTCAATTTAGAATTTTGTCACAAAATTCCTACAAAAACAATGCACACGTTCTTTTGTTTCAAATGCTTAATGAAACAAAAGGCCAAGCAGTACATAGCTTTTGCTATTAATAATAGTAGCGACATTGTGACAAAATTCTTTTATTGCAAACCAATCGCAAAATAATTTGATTTTTTTAAATGATTACATTTTTAGGCAATAAATCTTATAATAGCTGAAAATATGTCTATAGAAAGTAGCAGAGACTATATGAATGTCTATAGAGTAGCCAAAGGGTTAGAGGTTCAAATTTGGGGCATAAATTTAAATAATCCCACAGAAACAGTTGAACAAAAATAAATAAACAAAACACCATGAAATAATCACAAACCCTAATATAAAAATTTCTTACCTTAGTTGAATCTTAGCAGAAGTACATCGCTAGGGAGAACAGCAATCCTTCGAGGACTGAAGACACCGTCCTGTTGATGAAGAGGGTCGTCATCCACGTCTGGTATTAAGCGGCGCAGTTCTTGGAATACAGCTGCAAAGGATTACAGGAAAAAGGGGTAAGTCTTTTTAAAACATAAAAATATTTTATAACAAATGTGATTCATAATTTATTTTTAGGATGTGAACGCGTTGAAATTGTTTAGCGAAGACGCTGCCAACATTTTTGAAGGGGTCACGAGCAGTACACGAGGCCCAAGGGGGCATTATAACAAGGTCGAAGACGTTAGATGCTTCTGATAATGAAATACATGATAGTGCTGCTTGTCAACAACATTTAAAGACAGGCAACAGCGACTTATTAAAAAACCTGTATTAATTTTTGTTCCCGTAGTGTCTCGTAATTATATTAAGAGGACGATTAATCAACTACATAATTACTTAAAAATTTGTATCAAGATGGTGTGTAACGAATACGTTTTTTTTTGTTCTGTACTTTGTGTATATTAGCATAAAAGAAATTACATAAGTTGAGAAATACGAAAATAGAATAAAAGTTTACATTTTTTAATGCTTGTTTTTATTTCTGAATACTATATAATTATAAGTGAGATGAAAGAGAGAATTGCTTTTTTAATGTTTATTTTTTATTTATACTTTAGGAAAAGACATAATATACCTATACAATTGTAGAGTCTAATTAAAACTCTGAATCATTAATAAAATCAATCTAACTTAGTATGTTTCATAATTATTAACTCAACTGCTCAAACATTGCAAGTGACTAATTTAATGAATATTAACTTACCTAAAAACGACTGAAGGTCCCTGCTTCCCTCTGCGCTTTCCTTTCGAAATATCTTTTGACTGCTTCCTCAAAGACATCTCCAACAGTTCTTTTTTTCCAAATGTCCACTTTAGGTTTTTTTTCTTTTGGTTTTTCAATTTCTTTATTCTGCTTTTCTTCAGTTATTTCTCCTTTATTCTCAACAGGTTCTTTTACATCCTCTTTTTTGTCTTCATCTTCAACCTTAATGTTTTTGTCTGTGTTTTCACTTGGCTTGGGTACTTCTTCTGTTTTGGTAATATTATCTTCGACCTCAGAGTCACTAGAGTCAATGCTGAAGTCAGAATCAGCATCTAAGTTGGAGGGAAGGTGGGTTTGCAATTTCTTTTCTGGCTCCTCTTGTTTTGTTTCCTCTTCTGATTCTGATTCCTCTCGTTTTCTATATTTTCTCTTTCTTATATTGCTTTTAAGATCCTTTTCAAGTCCTTTTTCCCTTTCAGTACCTTCTTGGTCTTCATTGTCACTCCCTTTTTCTGTTTTGACATTTATTTCCACACTGTCTTTGGATGTAGATGGTTCTTCCTTTATTTTTTCTTCAAATAATACTTTCTGGTCATACAAATGCCGGTAGAAACCATCTAAGTTTCCCTGCTTAGTCACATCACCAATACTTTCTAAATACTCTTCTCTTTTTTCTTGTTCTTCCAGTTGTCTTAGTTCCTCTAGTTTTTTGCGATAAGCAGAAGTCACAAAGGATTCCTTGTCCTTATACATCTCACCTGTAAATTTATTTATTTAATCAAAATGAATGTTACTATACAATGAAGTAGTCACTTAATATATTAAATAATAAATAAATAATGTTAATGTACCTTCGGCTTCTCTCTCCTTCTGTACTTCTCTTTCAATTCTTCTTTCATTTTCTCTCTTACGTCTATCGGCACTTTGAAGTAGCTTGCTTATATATTTTGGTTTCTTGTCAACATCTTTTCTGGATAGCTTTGATTCAGTTCTTTTCTTGTCCATTTCGTCGTAGATTTCGTCATATTGGTATACAGTAGGGTCTTCTTCTATTGCCTTTTCTTGCATCAATCTATCCTATAAAACAAATATATGTACTAAAATGATAAAAAATAATATACATTTATTTAACAATACCTGACGTTTAGGAGCTGTTTTCAGCCCTGTTGGTTTATCAGATTCTTCGTTTGAGTCAGAATCGTCCCCAAAAACTGAACCTTTCTGAAGAACTGTTGTTCCAAGGGCTTTATTTTTTGGTGGTACGAATAATCCATAACTGCCACAAAACACGATCATCATATTAGTTCATGATCAGATTATTAATTAAACGAATACTTACTGTTTAGACATCCTTAATCGCTTAATTTATTAAAAGAAATATACGGTATGTAACAATAAATTATTAAAGGTTAGGTTGTGGAGGTTATGTTCAATTTACTTGAAGATAATTATATACATCAACTGGCAAGAACATAATAAAGATAATGATCACTATATCGGAAATTAAATGAAATTAATTAAAATAATACTGTATCAGACCTTTTACTAATTATTCTCTTAAATTTAGAAATAGTAACGATTATCGATAAAACAGAATGTTCTTACTACTCGTCAATCGTCATTCCGCACTGGCTTCTGGGAATATTTTTGTTTTCTATTTCGACTATTCTCGCACAGATGACGCTAGAGCTCAATTTTAAAAAATACATTTTACAATACTTTTTTTAATTAGTAACGTTTCATTAGAAATTGTATTATAATAATAATTCTGTTTATTTAATTTAAAGCCTAACAAATATAATTCGTTTATAGTATTAATATTATAATGACACTAATGCTAATATAATTTTATTTTAAAGTTTTTATTTTTGAAGTGTGAAGAACTTGTTTCTGTTAAAGTATCCAAACATTTTTTTTTTTTGATATAAAAGGTCATTAACAATTAGAAGTTATCCTTTTATCAGGATATCAACGGTTTCTGATATAAAAGAAAAAAACAATGAAATAGAGTGTAGAAAACGTATTAAATTTTCTTTTTTTTGTTATTTGTTAGCAATGTTGATATCGACAAACAATTTTTTACGAACGGTAACAAATGATCATGTAAATGGTGTTACTGATAGATTATTATTAACGCTATAATTCCTTGAAAATCCTAATTATTCATGGTTAATGGTAAAGTTGCTTAAACGTGTCAGTTTTGATGCGTATATATACGAGAATTACGCAAAAAGGGAAACATTTCACAAAAGTTTTCGGTTTTAGCATTTACAATTACACTAGGAAAATTAGAAATATGTTTTTAAACAAATTTCGTATTCCATCATAAAATTGAAACCAATAATTGAAAACGTATTTAACATTAAAAAAAAAAACAAAGAAATAAATCTGATGGGAAAATACACATAAACAAAGATATTGCATAATATATATAAACCTTTTATCATGGAAGCAATGGAAGGGTAATAATAAATTTCATTCAACAACAGTTACTTTGGCGAAATACAATTTCATGTCAAAAACTTTGCACAAATTACCCTCTAATTACCGTATTCTTTGAGGTTCGACCTTTTCTTTTAATTCTGTTCTATAAGAAAAGCAATTTTCACTTAAAAAAATGTTTCTGAATTGATGAATTCAAATATTTACAAGGAAAAGAATCAAATAAATGAAAGTTTGCTAGAACGTGATTGTCTTTTTTAAAAAAATAGTAGTTAATTGTTTTGCAATGAAGAGAGCTTGTCGATTGCATTTGTTTTTATAGATGCATAAATAACTCTTCGTATGCATACGACTGTAAATAAAAATTTATGTACATTTTCGCAACTTTGAGAGATATATATAAAGTATCTACATTTATACGATTTAGATATTGAACTTACATGAAATAAATAATATCTTAGATCGCATCTGTTAAGTTTCTCTCTCCCCCAATACAACCTGCTCCTCTAGCGATACACGTACAGTCCTAGGAGCAGTTTGAAGTCCTGATACCATCTGTGTTAACGACTGATTGGCAACACTGATACCGATGCCGTAATGCCAGTTTGATTTATACGCCGAGATCCAGATTTGGATCGTTGGAGGGTGGATGATGGTTGAACAAGAAGTATCGTAGAAGGTCGTGTACCACGGGGGTGAATTTTAGTACCTAGTAGTGCAGGGCACTTGGGGTGCGCTTGCCGGTACATTCTAGTCAATGGTCTATGAAATTTACAAAAATGATTCATTTATAAACCGTTCGCTGAACGATTTAAGGGATTATTAGGAGGGGGTTATTAGTCGGGGTGATGCGTAAAAAATTTACCGACCGAATTAACGGTTGTTATGAGAAGCACGCAGATTCAATTTTCAATTTTTATAAAAAAAATTTGAACAAATGAAAATCATAAGTGAAACAAATTCAAAGTGGAAACAATAGAGTTTTGTTTGCGATTGTCTTATTTATCTTGTAGTAACACCATTCAACTTTTTTGAAACAATTTAAATTTACTTTGTAGCAAAAATTATTCTTTACGTTAGCAACTAAAAAAATGCCCAAATAAAATTACTGTAGTGGTCAACTCGGGATTCGAAAAAACTGAAATTTTCTTTAAAAATTTATGTAAGTATAACTTATTAATTGTATTGAATTAGCGGATACTTGATGGAAGTCTAACATATTGAAATAAATACACAGTTGATAACTTCCACAATTTATTAAATAAACTTAGCACGTGTTTCGCCAACACTGTGGCTTCTTCAGAAGTACAAAATTTACTTAAAACTACTTAAGAGTAGATGTTTATAAATAGGGTGGTGCATCTTCATTAGAGTGAGGGAAAAGATTTAATATATATATTTAATTTATATAGGTCAGACGGGAAGAAATTTTAGAATTCGTTTGAACGAACATTTTAGATCATATAGAAACAAAAAAAAAAAAACGATTCTAACTATTCCAAATATGTGTTAGAAGATAACCATATATTTAATTTAGATCTAAAAATTTTACACCTTGAAAATAAAACTTTAAAACTTCCACTATTAGGATCTAAAGAAATTAAGAAATATAAAAATACAGACATATTACTTAATAAACCTCTCACGACTATTAAATATTTTCCCTCACTCTAATGAAGATGCAACACCCTATTTATAGACATCTACTCTTAGGTAGTTTTTAAGTAAATTTTGTACTTTTGAAGAAGCCACAGTGTTGGCGAAACACGTGTCAAGTTTATTTAATAAATTGTGGAAGTTATCAACTGTGTATTTATTTCAATATAACTTATTACGTTGTGGTACCAACAACTTTTAACACCTCGGGATTCATCTCTTTAGTACAACATTGGTTGATACGTGTGGAGCACCCTGTATAATTTATATGGCCGGTGTTCCATAAATTTCCACTTTCCTTTACCACCTCGGGAAAAAATGTTACTACAATGTGTTACCCTGAGGGATTGTTTTGTTGGATTTTGTCAGCTCTCTTCTTTATAGTAAAAGAGGACCTAAAAAAATGACCGCTAATTTAGAGGCACTGGTGGTTGTTACGTGCAAAAAAAAAGCTTCACAACTTTAACCCCCCAGGGTGTCGTCTTTGCAATGTAAGTTATGTTGTACGTACGTAAATCGGTGATGAATATAGAACGAAAGGGGGTTGTGCGCTGCGCCGCCTCATGTGGGGTTGACCATCGGGACTTTGCCGCTAACATAATACACGAACAACCTAAATAGTATGTACACATATAAATGCTACCCTTAACTGTTCCCCTGGGTGAGTGAGGAAAAGTAAATGTATTTCTTTGTTCCAACAATGTCCTCTCTCTCTCTAAGGACGATTCTCGCAAAAAAATGCTTGCATGATCGCAGTTTGAGAGTCCTAGGAAAACAAAGGAAGTAGAAATTTTTTGGGGCGGGGGCGAAATAGATGTTTCAGGGAAATTGTCGAAGAAATTTTTGGAACGAATAAAACTGTCGAAAAGACAAAAGTAGAAAAATATTATTTTTGTCTAAACAAATTTATATCTTTCTTTTTTGCCTCCAGATACCAGAAAAAGAACCTAACTAAAGGTTACATTTCATGTTTTTTCGAAACATATCTTAGTGGTAGCTACTTCTTCGAAGAATTTTTTTATTCGTTCAGTTTTCTCGGCACGCTTTGATCGTAGATATATCTAATTTTTTATTCGAGAGAGCTTTTAAAAGTAGCATCCATCGTTTCGCGATAAGAGCCGCCATATTAAATCCGGTGTTATCAGCTAGCTAGCGATCAGCGATAGAAGCAGATAGCTGATATATTTTCGACGAAGACCATCGGCAAAAGACGATGAAGAAGAAGATCGGCAAGATCGCTGGTTGCCAACGTCGCCTTTGCATCGCAAAACATGTATCAAAAATATAATTACAAAGTAGGCGGTGTAGAACACGAAGCGATTATGGAGCGCGTTTGGTAAGGTAGGTTGTTATTATGTGGTGGCAGGCCTGCAAGCTGAGCGTCTGCCTTAAGCAACGCTACCGTGTGGACATCTTATCGTCCTTCGTCCTCTTTTCTTCCTTCCTTGCTCCTTGCTTCGAAAATAATTGCAGACTACACCAGAGACTATATACCTACTATCGTAGCAGACCTGGACTGGTTGCGATTTACTCTTCTTTTGTTATTCCTCCGTCGTTTTGTTTTGTTTTCAACAATGAAACTGCAGTCATTTATTTATACGAAACTGAACATATGATGATGATTATCCTAGCAGTTCAAATGTCTTCTTCTTTTGTCTTTGTTTTCAACAAGGAAACGAAATTAAACATAATACGATATATTGACAAAAGACGACTGACTGACTAGGTGGTAGAACAAAATTGCCTAATTTGGTGAGGTTTCCTAATTTGAGGAGGTCCGACATTTCTTATTAGTCTTTGTTTATGCGAAGTAAATGTGCGCATTTTTAAAGTTTATCAAAGCTACAGTTGATAATCAATTACTTTTTCAAGGTAAGCAATTTCAAGAACTTTTTTATCTCAAAGCACTCTATGTGAGCTAGGCTGTAGGCTGTGAAGCCTTATATTCATTCTTAAATTTAAATTGCATGTTATAAATTTATTAGGTTAGAAATCCGAAAGATATAAGGCTCCCAATATGGGGAGATGCAAGAAACCTAACTTGGGGATCCCCATTTTAGGGACCCGTGTACTTTCGGCATTAATTTAAAATAGGTTGCGAGATTATTAGGACAATTTGAATATACACATTTATACGAGTAAATATGTAGATACAAAAAGAAAAGCATGGGACCCTATTCAAATGAAGGCGGCGGTAGAAGCTATGCGGAATAAGGAGATGGGTAGATTCAAGGCTTCTCGAGTTTTTGGTGTCTCTCAAACGACTTTGGAACGTTATGCTAAAAAGGAAGATACCCCTGCTGACGAAATATTTTAAATTTTTATATTTTTCTCAATAAAATCTATTACAGGCATAAATGAATATGTAAATTTTTTTTAACTGTAAATATACAACCTCCCCAAATTAGGTTTCCATGGGTCCCTAATTTGGGGAGACGCATTTTTTTACAAATTGTCATATTTAGGTCATTTTGAAAAAAATGAACCTTTTTGTTAAAATTACCTTTCCTCAGATAAACAGCAATACTACTACGGTTTTTTCTTCTATTTTCGAACTTATATTTCATTTTGTTTAATAGCGCCTAAAGAAACCTCCCCATATTAGGCGACTTTCCTCTACTCCTCGACGATAGCAGTAAGAAACAGTAAAACTAAGGCGGTCAACGGCAAATAAAGGTGGAAATAGTAAAGGGGGTCGTCAAATCTTCTCTCCGAGAATTCCTAGAATCCCTTTGCATTAAGCAAATGGCTAAAGGTCAGAGAGGATGATAGTGACAGAGGGGCAGCGTCGTCGCCGACTGCGATACGACGGCGATGACGCCGACGACGCCCGACGACTATACGACCGAGCGTCGCGGCGGCAGCGGACGACGCGTTACGGTTCCGTGATCGGACGTTCTACCCCCGTGTCATGCATTTAAATTGGTTCATTAATGGACGATCAGAAACCACCTGCGATCTTTACTCCACTTTCGATAGTCTTTGCTCATCTCTTAGTATTACCAACCCCTACCACACGAGGGTAGCAAATCATAGACGACGGACAGTAAAAAATATACATCGGTATCTATCTCTCATTTTTTTTTTTTTTGAAAAGCATTCGCGAAAAATAAGCGAAGGTCGGGTTATACATTCTAATAATATGTAGAAGGAAGGTGGTGAATTATTTTAAATTAATCCCTGGCCCCAGTAACGCTACCGTCAGGCGCAGATTAATTTTCAATTTGTTTAAAACAATTTGAATAAATGAGTATCGTAAGTGAAACAGTAGAGTTTTGTTAGTGCGATTGTCTTATTTTTCTTGTTACAGCATCGTTCAGTTTTTTTGAAGCAATTGCTGAATTTGTGGAAAAAAATCCCTTTACGTTAGCAATTAGCAAAAGGACCAAATAAAGTAGCTGTGGTGGTCAACTTGGATGTAGGAATAATTTTCTGTAAAACTAAACCTTTCTTTAAATTTATATACCTACTATATCTATATTACTAGCTGTAATAATCCAGTAAAAAAGTCCTTGTAATTTTTGGCACATTTCTCCCTTTTGTGGGGGATTAGAAATTTTATCTCACAGACGCAGCCCCTTTCGACCAACCGACTGACTACAGGGTAACTTTTCCTCCCCCGTTTTAAACCACGTACTATGTGCGTTGACATACACATGTTCGTATAAAACACACACACACACACATTCACATGAGCGGACGGGTAAGTCAGTCGTCCCTAACCCACAGAAATGTCCTGTGCAGATATCAGCGGCACACGACGTCATACGACACTCTTATCTTACACTACAAGCGATGCTTTCGATTTCATGAACCACTGATTCTTTTATAAGTTGCTAGGAGGAAAAATATCCACGCGAATATCCATTGCCTGCTTGCCTGCTGCCTGCTAGCGACAATTTTATGATGAAATACGTTATATATTGCTTGAAGATTGTTTTGAGATCGTCCTGTGTTAACAAAAGAAACTAGCGAACCTATAAGACAACGACATGTTGGTGCTATATGAAACAAACTACAGCTGAGTTTTTTTTTTTTAAAACAATCGATTGCACTATTCAACAACTCTCTTTTTTTTAATATAAAACCAACTTCGTTAATTTTCATCCGTCTGCTTAACATCCCATAATACTTTTTATTAACAAAAAAGTTAGAACCTTAGGCTGCTTTTGTGAACAACAATTACATTTTGAAATTGTGGTAATAATGTGTTCCAATACCATGACTTTAGCGGGTTGTAACCGCGTAATCAAGCCCCTTAAAATCAATATGTATTTGTATCTAATGTAACATACTTCTTCATTGGGCATACTTGGAGATAGATTCTTGAAAGATATTTTAATTGTGGTACATTACCTACCACCCAAATTTTCCAAATTTTGTCGTTTCCATCTCGTAAACACTTTGAAACCATATACACCTTATAAAACTCAAAAATATTATTCCATCAATTGGGCGTGTAACCCACTAGTAACCCCATAGTACGTGTCGTATTGCTTTAAAATTTTAAGAAATTATTCTACTTATAACAAGTAGAGTCATGCTCCGTACAGCTCTGATTTGTCACTTAATGACTTCTTCTTATTCCCGTATATCAAGAATAAATTACATGGCCAACGTTTTTAAAAAAACATGTTTCGGACAAAATCTCAATCGGAGTGGAAAAAGTTTTACGACAATTGTTTCGAGCGCATGCGAAAGTTTATTGATCATCATGGAAAATATTTCGAAAAACAATAAAGCCATTTTCGACAATAAATTACTGTCTTTTCATTATTAGGCTCAAAATATAAATGGAAACCCTCGTAATATTATTTAGAGATGAGAGAGTTGAAGATCAACACCTAGTTTGATTTTCGGGAGTTAATAATTATCTCAGCAGGGAATTCCGAAAAATATTCGCTCCAATTCCGCCCAGTTTCAGTAACAGGAGGGACAGGATTAGGGTGATTTCTTATTAATAATTTGTAAAGGTTGCGCGGTCTCATAATTAGTTAATTATGAAACATATGAAACATACACATTTGATGTTATTAGATTTAGGGCAAATAACGACACGACTGCATGGGAAAAAAGTGTCCTAGGTACCTAATCGTATCGTCAAACAAAAGAAAACGAAACAAAAGCACCTGTTCGTAATAGTAGATGAAATACTCGTTGTCATTTGTTACGTAACATGTGAAGAGTTACTTCAACTGTTGGTCAATTTTCAACTGTTTTTGATTGTTAGAAGAATTTAGACAACTCTGAGGGGACCTGACAACAATTAACAACTAAAAAGAAAATTTTACGAGACGGGGACTGTGCGGTTCAAGAAGTCGCTCAGATGAGACCAACCACTTCCTCCTTCCTGATGGTTTGGTTTGCTTGCTGGGTGATGGTGTTGAGATGAAAGCCGTCGTCTTCGGTGATGGTGTGTGTGTTGTTATTGTCCCTGCTCCCGTGTGTTGTCATCATCGCGATGTGGCGCTCGCTCGCTAGCTCGCTCGTTCGCTGTCTCTCGTGCCGCGAGCCAAGCGTAAGGAGCCCCGAAGCTGGCATTGTTGATAGCCGTCCCCGTTACCATGGTAACGCAGATTAACGGGCGCAAGGCCCGATGTCTATTTTGTACAGCGTCCGCCACAAACGCGATCCAATCATTGTACAGTCGGAGCCAACGTGGGCTTCGACGTGGCCCGTTCACAACCAACAAAAAGCGCGAAAAAATTCGCTTATTCCGAACAAAACAACGCGTAGACGATATTAGTGCGACCGCACGGATTTAAATTGGTTTTGAATGTATTAAAGAGGATTTCATGGAATTGAGAACATGATTAAATAAATGGGTTAGTTACAATGTCAAGGTTTATTTTAAACTTTAAACAAACATCAAAATATGGGTCGTAACTCTCATAGTTTACAAACAACCCTTGCCACGATAAGTTTTCAAAATGATATGCCTCACGTGTTTACTGTCAATTATTTTCAATTATTTTTGGAACTTTAAAAAAAAAGAAAACAAAAAAAGTTGAAGGTTAGATTGATTGATGAGTATGTCGGTGGTTTTGTTGTATTTTTTCTCTCGGTGGTTGTGATCGAGCCCGAAGGCGTAAGCGCCACATTCGTCCGCTAGGTGGCTTCGGAGATAGAACCGTCAGAAGAAGAAGGGGAATCATGCATATAGATTAGCTGCTTTGCCGGAGATTCTGCTTTTGCTACGTTTCTCTCTTCTTCTCTTCTCCGCCACTTGTACTCTACCTACTAGGTACTTTCGATATAATAGATGCTGTATTAGAGAGATGCTAGGCAACCGTCGTCTCTTTAGTACTTAGTCATCAGCGCGCCTCTTCTTTTATTTTTTATTTCTTTTATTTTCTTCAACTTTTTCTCGCTCCTCACTTCAATTTCAATTGTTTATTTGTTTATTGATCAAGCCATTCATTGATAGTGCTCGAACCCAGTCATTTTTATATATCATCAACACAAAAAATATTGAAGATTGATTTTAATTACGTAACATTTTCAACCCCTTTTTGAAATATTTGGCACTATTTCTTTAAATAATTTCTTCTACAATTAATACTTTTTCAACTGTTTTCTATAAAACATTTAACACAGATTCTATTTTGTTTTGGACACGTTCTCGTTCCTGAACTAGTTTTGACTCGTACATGTTAATGAAGACGACAAGTACCAGAGCAAACTAACCCTATTAAATTGTTCACCCTTTCTTTTTCTCTCGATTTTTTTCCCTTGGTTATCCTCGGGCGGTCAATCGTTAATTGAAACAGAAGACTCGCGTTTCCTTTTTCCTTTTTTTGCTTTCCAATTAAATCAACGAAATCCGTTCCTGACAATCGTCGTCATCCAAGCTCAGATTTCCATGTCCTTCCGGCTGGCGCACTAACGTGGATAAAACACGTGGCGACACACACAGAGAGACAGTAAACAAAAGTCGAACAACCATGGCAACCAACGACAGTTGACAAAAGCCGTCGAAATTGAAGAAGCCACCTAAATATTTAAACAGTGCGCGATCTCTGTTTGCGAAGACCCTTCAGGATACCATTTGGGGGAAGTACATCTACAAGGCATGTGTAACGAACGCATTTGAGAGAATGAGTGTAATTCGCACGATTTCAACTTGTTTTGATTGCTACTGTTGACCGAATCAACACCTTTTTAGTTATTCAATTCAATGATTTCCTTTAATGTGTTTTTCTACAATAAACATTTGAAGACATGAAACAAATGAACAACTACCTATTCTATCTCTTGTTTCACTATTGTTATGCGCGTATCGCTAGTCAAATATTTTCGTACGTCAACTTTTTGAGACAAAATGTACGTACAAAATATGCGAATGCCGATTATGGCCACAAGTATACCTAACCGTAAATGTGTGTGTTCATTCCTGTTCGATTCAATCCAATTTTTTCTCACGTGGTATTATTATCGTCTCACACCCCTCAGCAAAGAGAGCAACCGTAAAACCAAGAGACAATAGGATTTAATTTCCACACGACTGGATCTTTCTAAATCGCACTGCGATAACACCTAGCGTATTTTTGATCCAGATTCTACCCCCAACAAACCAACGTTTCCCTCCTGCTGTGCGTGTTTATAATATATCTTTGTATGAGTGCGTGCTGTGGTATCCATTTCATGGTTAACCTGGTTCTTTTATTATGCGGTTTATAAAGCCGGACAGTGGTATATGGTAGGTATTAGGAACGAAGGTAGAAGATGGTAAAGATGTATTTTTTTGTTTTGTTGGTATACCTGTATGTTCACATGATAAATAAACATGTATACACAGATAGTTAGATTTAATGTCAAAGCCCGCTATGTACTTACGTAATCCGAAAAATAGAAAATAAAGGAAATAAGGGTGGTAATGGGGACAATAGACACATAAACAGGGTGGTTAAAATATGTTGACGTGGGGTGTAGGTAAGTACTTAGAGGAGAGTGGAGGATATTCCTTTCTTTTTTTGTAATTTGTATCAATAGGAGAAAATAATTTTTCGAATACGAAAAACCGAATATTAACAAAAAAAAAAAAAAACAAAAACTTGAAGTTTATGTACCTACAGAGATGCGGCATGGGATTGGGGTAAAGTTGGATGTTGTTCTTCGTAATCCTGACATGATCCTTCGTCGTCCTGATCCGACTGTCAAATGTCCGTTTCGACTGCGGTGTTTATACGGGTTCGGCCAAGTGGTAAAATTTGTTTGACACCTCGCACAATACCGGCAGGATTAGCCAAGAGACCACACCGTGCGATTTTCTGCAGAATTGGAAAGCTGCTTAGATATTTTATTCTATTGAATAAACAAATAGATTTCTTCACGAGTTGCCAACGATAAGAAGATTTTGAACGAAAACAAAAGTATCCCAGAACAAATGACAATCTAATAAAGAACAGTTTTCCATCAATATTAACACTACATAATGATAATTAAAACGTTTTTGATTATTTGTCCAATTAATGTGTATCTGTGGTTTTTCTTAATAATAAATCGGTTAAAACTTCAGAATAACTTTTGAAATAATATTTTATACTTCGTCTTCTATTATTTCCTTTGTTATTGGTAGATTACTTCAAATGTTTCCCAACTGTTGGGTTTTATCAACTGTTTCATATATTTTGTTTTCTGTATTGTTGGGATACCTCAAGTGTTTTGTTTCATTTTTATTGTTTGCTTCCAATGTTCTTCTTTGTTTTGTTTATATTTCGAATGTTAGTCTTGCCTTTTATTTGTATCCTGTTTTAAATTAATTCTGTCATGAATTTATTTATTCGTTTAATTTAAAATAAATTATTTATTGTTGTTGAGACGTGAATTTCTCGATTTCTTCGTCTTGAAAAGAAGAAATGGCAATCAATAATCCAACAATTTACACCGAGTTCACGTGTAATCTGAGTACCATGAGGTGTTGTTTGTTGTACGTTCGAGATGAAGAAGTCTTTTGCTATTGGTCGGTTGCATGTCTCCTCCTATACTAACGTGTCGGCCTACAAGCTTCTGGCTTGTAAGAAGAATGGCTAAGAAATCTTGCTTCAGATAACCGCTTCAAGAAGACATACCTACAGAGTTTCTCGTCTTTTTTTGTTTCTTTTGTTTTTTTGTTTCTTTTACTTTTTACGAAAAATAAACAGATGATGTTTCGAGGAAATATAGAAGAAAAACTTAAACATCGAAAAAGTAAAACACATTGTTCATTACATTTATGTATTACGTATATATATATATATATATATATATATATTTATTATTCTTTGCCCATGCCTTTTTCAAATGTTATCAGAATGTGAGGGTGACGTCTCAGGAAAACGATAACGGCGTAGCGACGTCGGGCGTCGCCGATCGCAACTTTTTTATCTTCATTACATGTAACATTGGACACGTGTTCGGGATCTCACTACAAACGATAATGTCCATCATAAAACCGAACAATATTACGATAGATACGACACGACGCGACATCACCCTGCTGACCTTCCTCCCTTCGTCTCCTTCAACCCCCAAAACCGAATAAAAAACAGCAACACATTAATATCAACCACCTAACATAAATAAAGTAGAAGTTGTTACAAATCAGAAAAAAGAACATGAAGAAGGGTGAATGTCAGAAACGTCGTCCATATTTTTTCGATTGTAACCTACGTTACGTTATACAGGGTGATTATTATTTAATAAGTAGATTTGTTTATGTGATACGTAAAGGTGTATTCACACATATATATATATATATATATATATATATATATATATATATGTGTGTGTGTGTGCGTGTGTGATATCCGCAGTGCGCAGAGTTCGTTTGCGACCCGACGATTCCCCAGACGCCTCTTGGCCTTATGCTGACGCCCGTCGTCGCACAGATTGTGTACAATGATGTTTCAGCAGGATATCAGCGCATATAGCGTCGCCGGGAAGCCACCTTTGGGAATTGCCCGATAACATATTATGTAACTACATGCATACACTATGTTTGTACGTTTAAGAATGCAAAAACCTACATACTACAACGAGACATGAATATAAACAAATGAAGAACTAAATCATCTATACATATAACATACATCGTACCTAAGACATAATACAACCGTCAGTTGTTAATAACTTAAATACGGCTTGTTCGTATTATATTAGTCATATGCATGTGGCTGTTATTTTTGCAGCGAGTAGAGAGTCAATTGTTTTCTAATTTCGCAAGCAACTGTTTTATGTATTATAAAATGAATAGCATTTAACTATACTGTATTTGCGGTGGAAAATTCGTAAAACATCTTTAATATATTAGTTTAAATAAATAAAACATAAACTGTTTAAATTGTTTTACTGATAAAGTAATTGTCCCTTACAGTTGTTTCGGTATCTCGACAATTCTCAAAGAGTTTTTACTGGAAACTAAACTTACAACTATTTAAATATCTATTTATAGGTATCTCGACTTAAGTCGTAGAATCAAGAAATTATATATATATGCACAATATGTACAAATAAATATACTTTAGGAAAACTATTAATCAATAACAAGTTAACAGAAAACAATAAAATCAAAAAATGAGGTGTGTCAGTTAGAATGCTCAAATTGTGATGCCATATCTATATATAGGTCAGACAGGCAGAAAATTTAAAAATAGAATAATAGAACACGAAAAATCTATCTACAATAATACAAATACTACATGTTTTGCCCACCATTGCGTTTTAAACAAACACGATTTTTCTAAAAACGATTTAAAAATATTACATACAGTCCAAAAAAGTAAAAAGTTAAATTTCCTCGAAAAACTAGAAATTGAAAAAGTTATAAGTACATAATAACAAAAATATTACAAATGAACAAACAGAACGCCATAAGAGCCCTATATATAATTTGTATATCTACCCTTAGAGTCGAGATAGATACCCACAAATAGACATTAAATAGTTTTAAGTTTAGCTTCTAGTAAGAATTCATTGAGAATCGTCGAGAGACCCGAACAATCGTAACCAACAATTACTTTATCGAAATAAACACACAGTTGATAACTTTCACAATTTATTAAATAAACACATGTTTCGCCAACACTGTGGCTTCTTCAAAAGTACAAAATTTACTTAAAAACTACCTAAGAGTAGATGTCTATAAATAGGGTGATGCATCTTCATTAGAGTGAGGGAAAATATTTAATAGTCGTGAGAGGTTTATATCTACTTGGTCATTGAGTAATATGTCTGTATTTTTATATTTCTTAATTTCTTTAGATTCTAATAGTGTAAGTTTTAAACTTTTATTTTCAATGTGTAAAATTTTTAGATCTAAATTAAATATATGGTTATCTTCTAACACATATTTGGAATAGTTAGAATCGTTTTTTTTTTGTTTCTATATGATCTAAAATGTTTGTTCAAACGAATTCTAAAATTTCTTCCCGTCTGACCTATATAAATTAAATATATATATTAAATCTTCTCCCTCACTCTAATGAAGATGCACCACCCTATTTATAGACATCTACTCTTAGGTAGTTTTAAGTAAATTTTGTACTTCTGAAGAAGCCACAGTGTTGGCGAAACACGTGCTAAGTTTATTTAATAAATTGTGGAAGTTATCAACTGTGTATTTATTTCAATATGTTAGACTTCCATCAAGTATCCGCTAATTCAATACAATTAATTACTTTATCAGTAAAACAATTTAAACAGTTTGTGTTTTATTTATTTAAACTAGCATTTAACTGTGCAGACCGACCAATACCACAACCAAATCGTGACCTAACCTAACCCATTAACGTAGCTGGGTTCTTCATCGAAACCCCAAAAATCGTCTCGTTTTGTCGCCTCTTACGACACGCTGAGACTAAGCGGTGAGACTATTCTTCAAAAGCCCCGGTCTCACACGGGAACAACATCTGCAAATACTCTTTCCAGAGAAGTTTTGAATGGCTTCCAATTGAGTTTTCTGATTCTAACGAATGTACACTTATTTACCTACCTACTCTGTAAACAAATGAAGTCGAAAATATTTTCGACTGTTTGATAGAAATATTTATTTACGGGTCACCACTGTTACTACTACCTATATAACAGGCGGGCTGAAAAGTTGGTAGGCTTTCATAGAAGAAAAATATTTTTCTTGATAGAATTTGATTTTATGATTCAATATAGTTAGTTCCCTTCGAGGGCGATATAACGATTATAGCGGTCATACAATTTTATAATACGATTTGTCTTTAACCTCAAAATAGGCTTCAGTTTCGGCGATTACCTCTTCATCGCCGCGAAATTTCTGTCCAGCTAGCATCCTCTTGAGGTCTGACAACAGAAAAAAGTCACTAGGGGTCAGATCTGGAGAGTACGGTGGATGCAGAAGCAATTCGAAGCCCAATTCATGGAATTTTGCCATCGATTTCATTGATTTGAGCTTTCGTATATCCAAATATTCATTCACGATATGACCAACACGTTCCTTCGATATCTTTAAGGTCTCAGCTGAGATATCTCAATCAACTTTACTTTATGGTTATCAAAAATTATTTTATGGACTTTTTTGATGTTTTCGTCGGTAACAGCTAACAGCATCTTTGGGGCGTCCACTGCGTGCATCGTCCTCGGTGCTCATTTCGCCTCGTTTAAATTTAGCAAACCACTTTTCTACGGTTTATTTTCCTGGTGAAAAGTCCAAAAGCCAAGCTTTGGTTTCAACAGTATTTTTTTCGCAAAAAAACCAAAAAGCAATGCTTTATTAACACACGAAATTCCTTTTTATCCATTTTTTCAAAGTAACAAAACTTCTTTCACTAAAAATGCTATAACTCAGATACTAATAGTGAAACAGCTGTCAAATTTATACACGCGTCTTTTGAAGGTTAGGGCTAACTAAAACTCATATGGATTTGATACTAGTAGCGCCATCTATGGGTCAACCTACGAACTTTTCAGCCCGCCTGTTACTTACAGAAGTACCCCAGCTTCGTTGTTGTTTTAAAAATTCAATTACATAAACTTTTTTTTTAGCTGTTACGACACGAAAGAATCTTGAAGAAGAAAAAGAAGAAAAAATGTAAATCCACGTTTTTCGCCTTTTTTATTTGTAATTGGTGCGATTCTATATAAATGTGTCTCTTGTTTTGATGGGTCCCAATTAAAACGTCTTATGTAGCTAATTGTGTTTTGAAAATTTAATAAAACAAAAAATGTGGGCAGACGTAATAGGTAGAATTAAATGCTGATGTTTTGTGAATCATCATCGTGGCGTTGTCACAATAGCAGAAATATGTCAGATTTTCTCACATAATTTCGGCCTACCGAATGAACAACTTCTTCTTGTTTTACGCAGTCAGCTCTTGGGAGGCCGTGACTGTCCAACTGTGTCCAAGAAACTTTCAGAGGCGTAACAAAAGAACAACAACGCACCACGCATCAATAACAAAACTCTCCTGCCTTGTCAATTGTTTCCACAAGAAACAATGGTAAAAAAGAAAACAAAAAAGTTATCATAACAATCTAGTACGTGATCCACGTACCTACTTTAAATAAATATTGTACTCTATTTGCAATTTTAAGAAATTTAAAATGATTATCGCCAATTGTTTCACTTTAATGAGACAGGTAAGCCTCAAATATAATCAGACATAGGTACCTATGCGATTTTATTTTGTTTGGAACGTACCTAAATTTAACAGATACATTGATAGTTGATTGTTTTTAAATAATTCATTAAAACAAAAGAATGTGAGAATTTGTTTCATTGCGTCGCCACTGGCGATTTTTCGTCATTTTCCTCGTTTCTGTTACGTCGATGGCACGCTAGCGTTCACACGCTCGGTCTGCCAATCAAGAGTTAAAATTGACAGGCGTATCGTGACGATATGTTGTTGCTGCGAAGGCGAAAAAAACAAAAAAAGACCACGTCAGCCTTCTATTGCGTGAAACGTGCCCGAATTTCCAACCGAAACAGACCCCACACTCGATCCTAAATAGATTTTTCCGAAAAAGCGCTCGCCACGCTCGGTGAATCCCAAGCCTTGTTAAGATTTTGTTTTAGAACGCATCAGTAATCGTTACGATTTTGTTTCAAAACAACCACTTCTGTGAGATTTTGTTTTAAAACGTATAGGTACAAGTAATTTTTAAGATTTCGTTTTAAAACATAACTAAGTTTAACTAATATTTAACGAAGACGCGGTTCGGAAATTGTAAAACATTTTCAATAATAAAATTCAGACAAACAATATGTAAAGGTTTTACAAAAAATTTAATAAGATTTCTCTTATAAAGTTTCGGCATGTAAGGCCATTATCAAAGAGTTATAAATAGAAACTAAACTAAAAATAAAAATGCGTCAGTATATATATATATATAAATACTACAAATATGAGTGGGGGAGATTACAATTTCTGACAGCGCGCTAAAAATAAAGGCCTCTAATCCCCTTCACACTGGTCATTCGTAACAATTTTATTTTGAAAAAATGCCTTTTGAATCTCTAATTTTTCTAAAAAATTTAGTCTTTTACTTTTATTTATACTATGTAAAATTTTAAAATTATCTTCACTAAAATTATGGTTATTATTAAGACAATGTTGCGCGAAGCCAGTATTACATTTTCTATCTATAATCGATTTTTTGTGTTCTTTAAGCCTAGTTTTAAAGGATCTACCAGTCTGTCCTATATAGATAGCCTGGCAGTCCGTACAATGGATTTCATAGACACCTGATTTACAACGTTTATCAAAATTTGAAATTTTATTGTTGACTAACATATTATCTAAATTTGTTTTATTGGAACAGATACTAATAATACCTACTTAATTTAATCTTTTACAAATGGTAGTGCTGATATTTTGATAATGATTAATAAAAGTCCACTTTTTACGTTCTCTAACAACGTTTTTTCCCTGGTATATGAGATTAAAAGTATGATTTTTAAGTTTTTTATGAATGATCTTATCTATAATACTCGGTCATAACCATTATTGGCAGCTAAAGTTTTTAGTATGTGAACTTCTGTTTTATAATTTTCATCACTTAATGGGAATTTTTTTTTACATAGTATAAATAAACGTAAAAGACTAAATTTTTTAAAAAATTAGAGATTCAAAAGGCATTTTTTCAAAATAAAATTGTATTGTATATTTTTAGCGCGCTGTCAGAAATTGTAATCTCCCCAACTCATATTTGTAGTATATATATATATTACATATTGTTTGTTTGAATTTTAGTAAGTTTAACTAACTATCTAAAGAGACCCCACATTCGATTTTAAATGCATTTTTCCGAAAAAGCGCTCGCCACGCTCGGTGAATCCCAAGCCTTGTTAAGATTTTGTTTTAGAACACATCAGAAATCGTTACGATTTTGTTTCAAAACAACCAATTCTGTGAGATTTTGTTTTAAAACGCATACCTACAAGTAATTTTTAAGATTTCGTATTAAAACATAACTAAGTCTAACTAACTATCTATTAGGTACGATTTACACTACAAACAATGAACGAAAGGTAATTTTATTCTTTTAGTCGGGGTGTTTTCCGAAATACGTCCTGCAATAATTTCGCCGCATCAGGTCCTGTCACTTGCAGGTCCTTGCCTGCTCCTGAAACTTCGTATACGACGACGAAGTCGGCGACGACAGTGGCGCTGATGCGTTTCCTTTGCTACCCTTCGTCTCTACGTCCATCTAGTCATTTGGCCCACGTCATTCGTGTTCACATGCATGCCTACGTTTCGCACGTGCGTGTTGGGGTTGGACGCGGCCCACTAGATTAGGACGTTAGTTACGCATTTCCGTCCCCAAAATTTTCAAATCGGGTGACGGGGTTCCATTCCCCAAAAAATTTTTCCTTGTTTTTTTTTTTAAGTATTCCCTAGAAAAATTATTTACGAAAAACACCCTTATTATACGCAGACGATTCTCTTTCCAATTTTTGTTTTTTTCGACTTTAGTCCTCTTGACGGATAATTGAGTCGTTGTTGAAAGCCCGCTGTGGATGTAGAGATCGGGTTACAAATCGTAACATAACCCAATTTATTCCGGCATGAAAGAAACACTTAATTTGCAGTTAAAAAGGGGTCCCTGTGTGTGCGTCAAAAATTAACCTCAATGCGTGTAATGTATGTAAGCACGTGAGGGAGGGAGAAAAAGGGATGAAATGCCGCTGATGCTGCTGCTGCTGTTGCTACTGCTGCTGGTGGTGATGGTGATGTCGCAACCCCCTCCCTGTTACACACGCGCACCCCGCCGACGTGTGCTAGAGATTAGGAAAACAAAAGGCGTATCTTGATCGGTGCAACACACACACACACACACACACACACACACACACACACACGTTCGCATACGCATGTAACAAAGAAGGGTTCCACAGACGTATTCAATATCAAAATATTGCTATTCTCAAAATAAATACATACAATTTTTTAATTTTAAAACAAACGAAAACCTAAAAGCAGAGGCCAGCTTATCAAACCTAAACACTCCTCCCATATTACTACGTACGTAGGGGAGGGGGAGAAATTGAAAGGGGGTTGACTGGAGCTAATATAAATATTGGAAACGAAAAACTATTCAGAAAAAATCGCCGATTGTCGACGTGTCAGATGGGAAGTCTGATAACTCACGATCGGAAAAAGCGGTAGAAACAAAACGTAAAACAAATGATAGCGAAAACAATCACTTCTGTACCCGCGAAAGTGGACGGTGTGCCAGGAGTAATGAGTCAGAGATGGATTACTGTTCGCAACTATCATTATAGTTAGGGGTGTGGGATGTTCCAGGTTCCAGGAAATGCAAAAAACAGAAACAAGTGACATTAGTCTTCGGACTGACGACTCTATGATGATAATGACAGATTCAAACTGTTTTTTCGTCCCTTACTTTACACGGATTTCTTAAGTATCCTACTTTTGAACCCCCTGTATGGTGTTTGCTTCTTCTAATCCAGATGTAAATATACAGAGCGTTTCAGTCCAGCAATGTTTCTACACTTGCTTATTGGCAACTTCGTCATTACAACATATAATAATAAGAGGGTAGGTGTAATTATTGTTAACATAATTGGTCGTTCTGATCTTTTTTCTCGGCTCAGCAGCCCAATCAGCCACTTTTATGATAAATTATCGCGGGGTTCAATTTGCCCTGTGCGTCGTGGGGCTTTTAATAAGGGCATTGCGGTCATGTCACAACCACTCATCGCAGTCAGTACCGTTTTCGGCCGCTGCTAGATTTATAACCCCTCGATGACTACACTGATTTTCCTTTACATCGCATCATTACCTTGTGTGATTCCAGAAGGAATCGACAATAACCTTAATATACTTTTTTCAACTTGTTTTTAAACAAACAATCGCATTATTATATTTTACGATACATAGAAAATGGTTTTGGCGAAGAATTGCTTAAAATGATTCTTTCAATATTACACAAAATGCGTTTGTAAAAGAAAATAATCATAACTTATTATTCTAATCGTTTTGCATAGTAGTATAAGTATTTTGTATTCTCGATTAAGTTTCTTCAAATGTTTTATATTTTGTTTTCTACATTGCTGTTAAGTTTCTTCAAATGTTTTATATTTTGTTTTGTCAACTGTTTTATATTTTCTGTTTTGACAATTATTACATAGCCATACGAAGAAGTTTGCATTTGTTTATTTCTTAATTATTATTAACTTCCCACTGTACCGTGTTGTAGGTAATATGCAGCATCGATTTATTCTTGAAATTGTTTTGTTTTGTTGTCTCTGCCATAGTATATTTCGCAACCCGAAAGTTCGTTTACTATTGCAAATACATTTCGTAAAACTCATTTGCCAAATAAGCAAAAAGTTACGCTTTCACGAAATTATAATCCAACGTATCTATTGGATACAATAGTACCTACTATAATTACACTGTACCACTATTAGATGTATGATCTTCTCGGTCTTTTCTTTTCTTTTTTTTTTTTTTTTGAAAAGAAATTGCGTTTCTACCGCTTACGTGTACATGCTGAAATTCATCTTTTTAACAATGCGAGTTTAATTATCGCGTAAAATTTTTGATTTGCTGAGTTTACAACGAAACGGTTTCTTCTATTGTTATCAAATGAAGAAATTTCTTTTCGAAAATATGGGAATCTAATTAAATCTGAATCTCCGGGGGGGGACACGATGTATATGTAAAAGGTACAGTAGCGAGCAAATATAATGTTCTAGAATGATAAGTTTGTACTTAGAACACGCCAAAGAACAGTAAATTTGTGAAAAATGCAAAAAACTTTTAAGGAAAAATAATTTTCGCAAACGCGTTTACACAAGATCTTCGGTATAAAAAGTGTTCTAGTTTAAAATATTTGATTCTGCGAAATGGATTATCAAAAAATTTATAAAAACTTTTCAAAAAAGAAGGAATTAAAATCCTTATTCGTATAAATTTTAAGATCAAAGATCTCACATTTTGAACGCGTCCTAACAAGTAGGCACAACGAACTGAAAGCCACATCCCACGACCGGTTTCGACCTATCGGGTCTCATCAGGTGGGCGCTGGCAGAGAAGCATTTACAAGGTATATTATAAATATAAATATAAATATGGAATCAACAGAAACAATTACTGTGGCTTTCGGTTCGTTGTGCCTACTTGGTAGGACGCGTTCAAAATGTGAAATCTTTGATCTTAAAATTTATACGAATAAGGATTTTAATTCCTTCTTTTTTGAATATGTTATATTTTCGTCTAAGAATAGATTGGAATCAACAGTGTAATTCAATGCCCTCGGAGTAGTTGTTTCTGTTTCTTCGATATTTATATTTATATTTATATTTAAAAAACTTTTCGTTTCCAATTTTGCTGAAAAGTTGTTCTTAGACTAATTTGGGGTTGCAGAATTCAGAAATGACAAAGAAAAATAGGTCCTTTATATTAGAAGCGAGAAATTTAATTTAGTTTTATATTGTTATTTATTTGCAGAGGTTTAAAAAATGAAATAATGGTGTTTTATTTCCTATTTACCCCATTTAGACTGCAGAAGAGGATTGTCTGTCTGTGTGTTGCTATTAAACTCGAATTATCGAGTGGATTTTGATGAGAATTTCACATTATCTAGAGAAATGTATGTTTGAGCATCTCTGTCATCATGACTGATAAAATGTGATGATTTTTCTAATCAATTGCTGTTTTCAATAACGATAAGAGAATGATAATGCCAGCAGAGTCAGATCAAAACTTTTTTATCCAGGGACGGACTCAAAGCCGGATTAAGTTCCAAATTAATAACGGAGACAACCAGCAAGTAATTATTATTCGGGTAATAGGGTAGGTACTTTGGTATATTAAGTTTCCCTTGGTAGTAAGCTGGGCAAGTTCCACCCTCCCTCCACGACATTTCGGAATCGCGAATGTAATGCACCTACCAAAAGAAACAAACGACTTCTTCGAAATTCGCATACAATCTCTTACATCGTCTGACCCATAAACTGTATTATTGAGCATGAAGAATTCGATGGTAAAAAAAAGTGGTCTCTCAACTTAGAACTGGTGGATACTTTTTCTATCATGTCGATTCCGGAAATCGGTATTCGTAGATGAAAATAATCGCGACAAAAACCAACGAACCTTTTCGATCGATGGTCACGATGAAAAAGAAGAAGAAAACAGATGAGGAGCGAAGAAAGGAGGGAAAAAAAGACGACGATCAAGTAAGTACGTACCAACATTTTGTATAGATTAAGATTCTAACGTTGTGGTAGCTGGCACCTCTTTGAAACTGAACTCAAGTCAACCTTATCCGTCTTTTGTTTGCCGCTGCTGCCGTTGTTACTCGGGAGTTTTTCACCGGAGGCCCACCATGGTGGCGCTGTCAGTTATTTTCAACGGTTCACGCCTTTGCTACGCAACAAGTACGTGACAACAATGCACACGGCCCGGCTACGAGAGCCTTTGTTTGGATTTTTTCTTATCCGACGACTGGCTGGAGATCCAGCGAGCGAGCGAGCGAGAAAACAATAGCCGATCGGTCGATGTTGGTGCTTCGAAACGCTTCTGTCGACGACGCGACACGACGCGAAGCGACGCGACGGACGGACGGACGTGAAGCTTCGTCGAAGCCCAACAACAACAACAACTATGATATGGTCACGATGACGTCCAATAATACCAACACAACAATGGGTTATGGTATGTAACGTACCTACGCAAGTAATAAAAGGGAACTGAGAGAGACTGGCGCCTACTTGATACACCGAAATAATTATAAACAATGCTTTCGCAGCTCACTGGCTTATTAGTTACGGCATTGTGTCGTTTTGTGATTTTATTCTATTACCAACGTGTCATGGTGGTGAAGGAGTAGTCGTCAGTCCATGGGACCGATCCGCCGTTGCTGATGGATGGTTGTGCCGTTGGTTGGGAAGAATAAAAAAAGCGAGGCGCCACGGAGGCGAAAACGGGAAGGAAGAAAAAAAAGACGAACGACGACGTAGGTTTGTTAGTGTTAGTACTGGTACTGGATGGATGATATGGCGTCATTCAATCGGAAAACTCCATTACGAAAAAATGAAGAGAATGGGTGTTCAAAAGTCAACTGGATATACGCATTTGATGGTAAAAGGGAGGGGAGAAAATTTAGAAGGGAAATTTTCAAATAAATGAGTTCTTCCCAATCAAATGTAGACTAAATTACGGAAGTAATGTTAACCCTGCCTTTTTCAATAATTTCACCTTAAGCAAATTTCTGGTAAATAACAAATTAAGTAACAAGGGCAACAACCCTGATAAAAGTGGCGTTTACGAAATTACCTGTTCTGATTGCCTGCCCTACTGTTTACTTAGGGAAGTCCATTAGAAACGCTAAATACAATAAACATACCTCTGGACTTTCCTCTCATTTAATAAACAATAAACACACTTGCAATAAAAACAACATTAAATTATTACATCATTTACAGGGCGGAAAAAAAAATTTTAGATCGATTTGAAATTTTAGAAATTAATAAAGCTGTTTTGTCTAACAAAATATTATCCAACGACCAAGTACAATCCGGTATTAACCCCCTCTTAGACCCTAAGTTAATAGATCATAATGTGTAGGTATATTTAAACCAAAATTATTGTTAGTCTCTTCAGTACTGTAAATACTCCTGATGATGCCCTAACAAGGCGAAATGTACATAGAGTAATCAATAAAATAAAGTGAAACTCCTCCAATGTTTAATTTACTCATATTTTGTTCAAATGTAGACGATGGATGATTCAAAAACAAAATCCGTCTTGAAACACTTGCAGGTTTGAAAACAAAATCCTGTAAATACCGCAAAATATTCTGCATAATAATCTTCTCCAGTTTCTGGACTATGAAATGAAAGTGACCAAGAAGAGACATTATCTCAAAATTTTCTCCTATCTGTACACCTAATCAAATGTCGAGAAGATCAGGAAGGAATCGTTTATTATGTTTTCTAACTAAATCATGCATCTGTCTAATTCTATTTGATTTCTGTATAATTAAAAGTAAATGAACTAGTCTCTTTTAATAATTCTGCGGTGGGATAATTGTAAAACATGATCAGTAATAAATGACAAAACACAAACTGTTGTTTTACTCTTTAATATTAGAAGACTCTAACAATTGTTTCGACATTGCTGTCATCATCAGAGAATTGCTTAAAATTAACTTAAAATTTAGAAGTGGGTACAATTTATACTAATGTTCTGGTTGCTATTTATTTATTTGGGAAACTGGTTACCTGTATAATAAATAATTTTTAAAATATTTAGAAAAAGTTGAAATAGAAAAAGCCATTAATGCCAATCTAAATATTACAAACGAGAACACGGAAAACTTGAACAGCCCTATTCTGAAAGTGATATCACAAACAGGTAACTCGTTTTCCAAATAAATATTAACCAGAATATTAGTATAAATTGTACCCACTTCTAAATTTTATGTTAGTTTTAATCAACAAATAAAGTATTTTGTTATTTATTAGAACTAGTATCTTTGTACTAAAGAAGAATCCTTTTTTTTAGAAGGAAAACACATTTTTAATTTTCACTGGTTTATTGTTTACTTAACAATTGTTTCGCTAATACTTTAGCTTCATCAGAAGTAGACTTATACTTAATTAACAAACGAAAATATGTCTAATTTATACCTAAGTTAGGGTTCGAACTACTACTGGGGAGGGGGAATAAGTTTAACAACGGTGAATTGTTTAGATCTAACTGATCATTTAAAAGCAAATCTGTTTTTTTGAATTTATTTATTTCCATAGTTTCAAGTAAGGTTAGTTTGTAATTATTTGATTCTTTATGCAAATTAGTGTATTCATAATTGAATTGATGATTTTCTAACAACAAATGTTTCGCGTAATTAGAATCGATTTTTTTATATTTAAATGATCTATAGTGCTCACTTATTCTTTTTTTAAAATTTCTTTTAGTTTTACCTATATAAATTTTGTTACAGGTTCCACAATTTAATTTATAGATTCCTGATTGGCAATCTTTATCATTTTTATCTTTATTGTTTTTTAAAATATTTGATATCGAATTATTGGTTTTGAAAGCTACATTAATATTGTTTTTGATTAAAATCTTTTTAATAACTTCTGAAGGATGTCCTATATATGTTATTAAAGCATATTTTTTTTTTTTTTATTATGACATATAGACGATACAATACAATTGCTTGCGTTTGTTTAACTAATAATCTGATTTCACGAAAATAAAGTAATAATATAAAGTTTGAAGAAAATTATATTATACTTGTTATATAGTGTAGTATATTTTTTGTTTATTCTAATTTACGAAAATTCATTATATTTATTGTTATACATTCAGTGGAATTTGCGTTGCACGGAACCACAATGAATGTGAGTCGTGACCAAGTTATAGTTATTGAAAATGCAAATAAGTACCATGTGGATACAAAAAGAGCCAAGGTTAATCTGCGAAGCCGTGAAGACGTCTGCGTGAAGCGGAGGTCCAGGGGTCCGTTGTGTGTTAGGGGTACTGGCGTTGGGTATGACCCTATCCCGAAGTAATGGACAAAACCAGGTAGAATTGGTGTTGTTCTTCTTCGGGACTCAGTCTACGACCAATAGCAACCATGGATAGACCTCTGAAGAAGCTTGCCACTCGCGCTAGCGAAACGTTAGGAAGCAATTCCAATCGACAACGGCCTGTACGTACACCCGAAGAAGGACAACACTATTTCCTCAACTGGCCGCGAAAGTCTTAATCAAAATCAGGTAGGACTTAATCACCCACTTTGAGTCTACTCTTGACATTTAATATTTCATTTAGTTTTACTTATTTATTTGGTTTAGTCATTTAGATAATTAGTAAAATATGCGTTTTTGAAAAGGAAAAATGGTTGTTTTGTTGATCAGTCTCTTGAAATCTAAATCGACCTCCGATCTACGAAGCCTTGAGGAGGTATCTTCGATATATACTCACGAAATATTGATATTGTTTCACTACACATTGCATCATCAGGTGATGAAGTTATTATCTACTATTCTATGAAAATTTACTAGATTTGCCAGTTCCATCATCTAATGAAGCCTGTGTGTGGAGAAACAATATTGTTGTGAGTACAATATAATTTTTTTGAAACTTTATATTAGTGTATTCAAAAAAGAAGAAAGATCAAGATCAAAGATTTCACATTTTGAATGCGTTCTAACAAGTAGGCACAACGAACCGAAAGCCACATCCTACGACCGGTTTCGACCTATCGGATCTCATCAGATGGGCGCTGGCAGAAAGGCCTTTACAGGCTATATTATAAATATAAATATAAATATAGAATCAATAGAAACAACTACTCCGAGGGCTAATACCCCTACCGGCATTGAATTAAAAAATGTGAGATCTTTGATCTTAAAATTTAGACGAATAAGGATTTTAATTCCTTCTTTTTTGAATATGTTATATATTCGGGCAGAATGGTATACTGAAAAATATTTTCAAATTCCTTCGATTTTCCCAAGACGATTCAAATGAAAACAATTGCTTTATTTTCTTAAACAATAATCACTTGCATTGCACACCACACTGCTTCCTGTTGAATAATTTTCCAAATAATCCAAGTGTAAATACACCTACCCTTAAAGTGTTGCTGCTTGGGAATTGAATGGAACAGATAACAACAGAAAAATTCACAATTATACGTGGATGAAGATAATCAATCGTCTAATCTAACAGATAATCTTGCCGATACACTTTGTATGGTATTATTGACAATATGTAGAGAGCCTAACAGAGACAGAGAGAGAGAGAGAGAGAGAGAGAGAGAGAGAGAGAGAGAGAGAGAATGAGAGAGATGTTGTAATTGGTAAAAGCCGCGACTACCACAGCCAGGCAACCTTTCCCCATGTCTAACATGCCATTCATCACCAAAATTACCTAATCAAGTCACGACAATAAGTCGAAATGTTGGACAACAGTCAGCAACATCATGCCGGAGAGATACTGACACAATAGCCTATTATAAGCGCACCTGTGAGTGTCTAATACATTCATTTACACACACACAAATATACACATTAAACCGGTGGTTGTGTATATATTTATATATGTGCACATGTTCGTGTGTGTGTCTATGTGTGTGTGTTGTGAAGAAGAGAAAGAGGAGCCTTCTAGATTAGATTGCGTTAAGATTGGACGCAGCGGGTCACAATCCAAGGAGGCTCGCTCTACTCCGATCGCAATTGTTGTTTTCTTCTCCCGTAATAAATATATGTATATGTATCTGTGTGTGCGTGTGTGTGTGTGTGTGTGTGAGTTGTAGTTCAGCCGATGATCTTCTGGTTTTATCTCGGTTGGTTTTTGTCCCATTATTACATGGATTTGTTCCACCTATGTATGACGACGATGCTCTTTTTAAAGCGGCAACAATACACCAACAACAACATCAACAACAACGACAACAACACAAAAAATACTGGTAGTCATTTTTGCTGATTTCATCTCGAGAGTTGATTAGTGACTCCCGATGACGGTGCACAAGCCAAAAACCGTCCTGGTCATGTTTTACTACCGACAATTATTAATCACATGTATATGTATCTTATGTTACTTATTATTATTATTATTATTATTATTATTATTAAATGGTATCAATACCAAGGACGTGGGTATCGGCTCGAAAAAGTTAATTCTGCGACCGAATATAAAAAAAGACCTGTGGTCAGTTTTTAAATATGAAGGGTCAGTATTAAAAACCATTTTGGTCAGTATTTAAATCCATTTGGTCAGTGTATTTTGGTGGTGAATATTTAAATTCATATGAAGGGTCAGTATTTAAAAACATTTTGGTCAGTACTTAAATCCATTTGATCAGTGTGTTTGGGTGGTGATATTTAAATTCATTTGAAGGGTCAGTATTTAAAACCATTTTGGTCAGTATTTAAATCCATTTGGTTAGTAGCTTTTGGTGGTGAATATTTAAATTCATATGAAGGGTTAGTATTTAAATACAAAGGGGCAGTATTTAAATATAAATGGTCAATAATTAAAAAATTACGGATCAGTATTTAAATCTAATTGACCAGTAGCCTTTGGTGGTCAATATTTACTTATTTACTAAGTGTCAGTTTTTATTAATTTCAATTGAATTGTCTGTTGGATAATTATGAAACATCGTTTAAATTAAATAAATATATATATGTGTGTATTTAAAAATAAAGGGGCAGTAGGACAGTATTTAAATATAAATGGTAAATTTTTAATTTTATGGTGGGTCAGTATTTAAATATAAATGGTCAATAATTAAAAAATGACAGGTCAGTGTTCAAATCCACTTGGTCAGTATCTTTTGTAGGTCAATATTTAAACACTTATTAAGTGTCAGAAATAATAAATCCATGTGGTCAGTATTTAAATCCAGATTAGAATTATTTGATTTTATGAAGAAATGTAATGTAGGTAGGTAGGCAGCTATGCCTATTATAAAATTTAATATACATTTTTTTAATAAGTTTCTTTAGTTTTTCGTCGTAAATATATTAAATTACAATAGTACCCTGCTATTATCGTAGTTAATTGAGGTACAGTGATCGACACGTTTTATTAATAAATCTCGCCATTAAACCGTTGGATTTGATTGTTTTTCACATCCATTCTTCTATTTATTGTTTGTAACTTGGTTACTGCTTTTTATGCTTTTTGGTGAATTTAATTGTAATTATTATTGTAATCAAATATATCGAGTTTCTTGCTGGTCTCAATTATTTAACGACAGGTATAAATAAAAATGACGTCTTTCTTCTTTTCTTTTTGTTTTTTTTTTTTTTTTGAATAAGACGAAAATGAGTTTTTCGCGATTGCCATCTCAAAAGCAAACACACATAGTAAATAAACGACAACCAAACACTTAATTAAACAAACGCAATAAAACAATATTACGGGCAGTCATTTGTTGAAAGAAAGCGAATCGAATGTTTCATTTCGATTTTGTTTACTTAATAATAGGTAGTACCTGAGATTATAAATGAAAGATGATTGGTTATTTAAAAACATAAAGCGGTTTTTTGAAATGGTAAAATATAAAACATATTGTATGATAGATGAACAGTAGCTTTTGAGTGGCTGATAATATTCAAATTCTTCAATTCTATCTCTTAAAACCCACGTAAAATCCATAAATAATGTATAAGCAAGCTTAAACATCTTCCATTTAAATTGATTTCTTCCACCTGTAGTAGGTTCGCTCTCTCGCACTGTACCGAGTGTTTTAGATTATTTCTACTTTATTTTCGTTAAATTAACCTTATTATTACGCCTTAATTATCCCGTTAATTTTTAATCAATAAGTAAACTGATGTCGAAAGGAATTTTGGTGGTGGGCGTCGACGGAGGGTCTTCGATAAATAATTTTTCTTTTAATTTTCTCCTTTGACGTTTGTTGTGGGATTAGCGAGCGAAATTGAAAATTGTGCAAGTGATAGCTCGTTCTCATATTATAAACACACCCAAGCGAATACTTAAGACGGATTTTTCGATGGGAAACTGGGAGGCGCGAGAGTGAGAGAATTAAATAATTCCTGCCAACGACGATGAGGAATTACGTCTAATAAGTCTTTTTAAATTGACGCACTTATTAATAAATTTGCCTTGATTAAGTAAACTGGGCGTCAGGGTGTTCTAGAAATATCTAGGTATTGTTTATTTACCCATCGAAAACTAGGTGAAGCAAGATAAACAAAACATAGTTTCGATATTCTTTTATTTTTATTGGCCAACCAGACAGCATGTGATTGAATGGAGCTGCGACATCTGCAGCGAACAGAGAGTCGTTTGTTTTAAGTATACAGGGTCATTCAAACGGAGTGGTACATTAGACGTTTCAGGAAAACTAACCGTGTTAGAGATTTGAAAATTTGGGAGTAGGAAATATCAGGGATTATCTTTTTATCTAAAATAATTTCAACTGTCTACCACATCCGGTTATACCGGAAGTTGATGTCAACTTTGTTAATTTGAATGAAATAATATAATTTGTGTGATGCATAAAATTAATGGAACTCATATAAATAACTAACTTGTATGTCTACGATTAATAGTTTCTGAGATAATTTAATTTAGAGGAAAAAGATTGCAACTGCAACCCGAACTATAAAAAATCATAATTTCCATAAAATATGATTTAGACTGTTGAAAGTTTTACTAATTATAGTTAAAAATTAAGCTTCATGATTTATACAGGGTGTTCAGAAAAAAAAATCAAACACGAATAACTTCGTTTTTTATGCTCTTTCGATACATTCGGATAAGAAAAGGAAAACAAAATACGACAAGTGCTATTATACGTTATGTTGTATATCGTTGATACACTTGGTGATTTCCGGGATTTATCAACACGTTTTTCTTGACGAAACGATAATTACTACTCACAAAACAAATGATGTTCTTTATCTCATGAAGGTAAAACTAGAGTAAATAAGCAACAACTAATAATAATATTCAAATACTCCAAACCAAAAGCAGTTCAATTTATAAACGGATATTAAGCATGAGGCTTGGATGTTTTTTTGTTGTCCCTGAACAAACTCACCCCCCGAAACTGTCGAAGGGGCGGTTGGTACATGCACGCACGTATATCATCTATATGTCTGTTGTGTTAGATGTGTAGGTGGTAGGTTTTAGCTTACTGTGCTTTCGTTTTGTAAATTGTACACGCATTTCCGCAATGGTAATTGTTACTTTCAAGCAATCAGATGCTTCGAACCAACGCCGTGTACATGGCATGACGTCGGAGGACCGTGACTGACAGTCTGTCTGCCAAAAAGGAACAGAAAAAAAGAAAATCGGCGGAAAAAGAGAACGAGATGGACGCAATCGCGCGTGCCGCACATCACGACGGTAAAACCGCGAGCGAGAGTGCTAAAAGTCGTGACCGTACTATTAAACGACAATATAAACTCGATTTTTATTGGCGCGAATGAATAAAACAAAATTTATTCGTCGTTATAAACAAAATACAACAACTAATGAACGAAATGAAACAATTGAAACAAACAAACGAATCAGTTTTCAAATGTTAACAAGTGCATCCACAAACAACTGATGGAAACAAAAAAATAGTTGAACCATTCGTTGCACTGGTTGCTGCTAACTAAGATTTATTGAAACGCCAAAAAGTACCATATAATTACTACGTAAAGAAGAGGATAGATCTCAGGCGATTATTTATGGTGTTAATGTTTTGTCAGTGTTGTTTTTTTTTCTAGTTTTAAAATTCCTACGTCGCTAATGTTTCTAACAAAGTTTATTTCTGTTTTTCTAACGTAACCCGTTTGTTAATGGTTGGTGCGGCAGGGCAGAGTGCCTTCCCGGCAATCCTAATCAAATAAGCTGAAAAATATTCATAGCTTACTAATTATAGGTTTGGCATCGAACCGTCTATTATAAAGAAGCAGAGGCGGCACTGACTGTAGCCTAGCAGAAGAAGAAGAACATCAGAACATCGGTAACGTTGCCATTAAAATGCTAGCTCAGAGAGGAGAATATGCCAAGAAGGCCTTGCCTTTACCCGATGCGAGACTAAGAAAAATGAATCTCGAAACAAATGAAGTCAAACAACATGTGGACAGAGCCACAATTTCAGTTGTTTCATTAACTATATTATACAGATTTATTAAAAAATTTAAATGTAAACGAATGCGGCATTTTATTACTTTGTACTTATTGAAGGTCCTGTACATAATTATTAGTAGAATTTCGATCTTATGTGTAGAAAAACAAAGGAAACACTATTATTTTAAGAGAACCGTCTGTCTTTTGTTTTTGTACGTCATTGGTCTAAGGGTCAGTCGGTACGGTATTCGTTTCGATTAAGCGGGCCGCGTCCAGGTGAATTGTAAAACAGAAAAGTGGGCGTGGAGCTGGTAGTATGAATGATGAATTTTCAGGACCGAACTCATTAACTTTCGACTTTTTCATACCCGTTCTTTTTTTGTTTTGGGTTGTAGTAACCCTTTTACTTCTATATATATATATATATATGTATATATATATATATATACAATACATTAACACAAAAGAAAACGTGAATTTCTACTTTTTGGTATTTTGTTCGTCAGTGCCTCCTTGGGATAACATCAACGAGTTAAAAACAAAAAACAAAAAACAAAAACAAAAACGGAAAGAAAAATCGAAGGTAGACGACGAATAAAAAAAATGAAAAGATGGAGACTGACGACTTGACGAGATGGTGAAGAAAATGGACAAAGTGGAAACTCATCGTGACAACAATTCAATGCTGTCAGTCTGCTGTTATATCTACAGGCGCCTTGTACCACTACAAAAGAACTTATATATGTATACATATATATATATTAAGTACATCCACGGTCAAAATATTGGGAAACAGAATGAGTTCGAGACCCGACCGACAACTGACAGCACAACAACGAAATTAATTATTACATAAATGCTAAGTCACCATAGACTGGCGACTTATTCGGCTAAAAGGAACTGCACTGATATCGAATCGATCAAAAACAAATGCACCTGCGTATCCATAGATACAAACGAACTGAAAACAAACGACTGATGCAAATTAAAACAAAACAAATAGAGTGGACGAATGCGAGCTTGTCTTGCAATTAATGACAACTACTGACGTTATCAACTGTGATATACAGACAGATGGACCGATACCATAATCCTTCATGAGGATTCTTTTTTACATTTCAGATGGTATGGAATTTCCAACCAATTTCTTCTGCCTTTTGTCTTTTGTTTTTTGAAGTGCATTGCGTACTTCCTTCGTTTTTTTTTGTGTTGCATTTATTCATCTACGAATTTCGATTAGCGCCATCGAAAGCTGCTGCTGCTGCTTCTTCTTCTTCTTGCTGTTCGATAAAGAAAGAAATGGCGACGTCATATTATAGTGAGAACGGCGTTCAACAGAGAACAACAGGGCTACCTGGACAAAGATGGCTTCTTTCTTTTTCTTAGTCTCTTGCTTTTTTTTCGTTTCGTTTGTTTCTTTTGCAAATTAATTGGAATTTTGGCGGCAGCGCGGATGCTGCTGCGTATTACCGTGAATAATCGATTGATGCACGTCGTCACGGTTTCGCGTCTATTCTAATGCCGTGGCATCCCAACAAATAAAACAAAAGAAAAACAAAAAACAAAAATGAAATTACGTTCGAAACAAAAACTACACAAGAGTCAGTTATTGCATTAAAAATTTCTATACACTTACTAATTACCTAATTGCAATTGAAACATTAATAGAATTACTAAATGAAAACAATTTAAAATAAACAAATAGACAAAACAAAATCACATTTAAAACAATGAAACAAAACAAAACGAAACAAACGGAAAACAAAAATGAAATCCCATTTAAAACAAAAAATTATCTGAGAACAACTTAAAACAAATGAGACGAAACGAAACAAACGAAAATAAAAATGGAATCATATTTAAAAGAAAAACTTGTATTGGAATGTATTAAAAAGTTTTTAAAATCGTAATTGAAAAATTAGATTGAGCACCGGTGCCTTCTAGTGCCATGAAAGAATAAAATCTTTGGAAGTACCGAACAAGATTGTCGTGTTCGTCTCGCTGTTGTGTTACGTTGCCCGCGAGCAATTGATTCCTAATGAAGTTTTGTTTAAAAACCGAAAAAAGGAAGACACACCTCTCCTCTTGGTTGCTTCCATTCGTTTCTCCGTAGCCCCGGGGCTACGGAGGCGACGGACACTCTTCTTCTTGGCCAGTGGATGAAGAAGACCAAGAGCCACGTCGGGGCATAAACTTGATTTATTGGAGCCTACAGAAGGACAGAAGGTACCCTGTACCCTCTCTCGCACACCAATTATATATATACACGCACATACCTAACACATGGCATGCATGTACAGAGCGTTTAAAAAATGTACGTCGGTAAAATCTACCGTAATCGCGTGATGGTAACCAAAATGGACCATGAGCTGGTTTACATTAACAAGAAGAACAATAGGACCAAAAGAAAGGAAAAAGGTCCATAAATGAATTTTGGGCATGATGACAGATGGATATCGTTGTATCATAAGAGGAGATACCTCCACAAAACAAGATAACCTTACTTGATGGAAATTCATGGTGGACAAAAAATAAAAAATTTCTAAATAAAAAAATAAAGACAAAATTCCATAAAATAAAAAATCCGGTGTACACAGAAGACTAGAATATGAATATATAACAAATTTTATGTTGGACAAACTGGCAGAGAACTTATTAGAGAAGAAATCATTCGACTAAAACTTTGAACTTGATCTACTGAAAACGTTAGAAATTAATAAACAAAAAAAACAAAACAGTAATTTGCTTTTAATGACCAAATACCTACAATTAAACAACTCCCCTTTACTATAAACCTTTGGCCAGCTCCTCCATCCCTATTTCAGTATGTAACAATCCTTAAATATCATAAAAATGTGTAAATAGCTTAAGTATCATATCATTGTATCTTCTGACGAAACAAAACAACTGCTAAGAACACTAAAAAAGTGTCAACGTTATCAAAGTTTTTTTTTTAATATCGTATAGGTACGCCAGCACCATCGATACGTAGAACATTACATTATGTAGGTATTGTGATTTGATTATGTTTTTTTGAACATTATTTCAAGTTCCCATACACAAATACCTACGAAAACAAAAGCTGCTTGTAGAATTATGAATGGGAATAATTGTGAAAGGATATCACAGGAAAATTCTGAGATAATTTTTTTTTGATACCCCCTCCCCTTCTGTTTAATTACTCCCAAAATCGTGTAAATATTTACGTTTAAGTTGTTAGGTATTTATTGCAAAACCTGGCAATTTAAAACAACGATTATCTATTAAAAACAAAAAAAAACAATTGGGTTCTCTCCTTCAACCCCCACTTAAAAAACCGACTGAAATAATTCGAAGATCGAACAAACTCCTTGTACATTAAAGTTTATTAAATGTAGATAACATTCTAACTACAGTACCAACGTCAATGGTCAATGGTACGAGCATGGGCATGCATTGTTATTGTGGATACTCGGTAGTGAGAGGAGAGAAGAAACGAAACAAGTGCCAAAACACTCGCGGGTCATAAGAGAGAAATAACCCATTTACGATGGGGTCGTTAAAGCCCGGCAATTTACTTGACCAGTTAAAACGTTTTTATTACAAGAAAGCGCGCACCATCAGAGAATGTTGGGTGCGAAATGGCCACTTTAATGGCGATTAGATTAACTCTCCAACGTGTGACTAAAACGAAATCCAAAAGTTTTATTTAAACCGGGATCCCTCCCATCGATGCTATCTACGTAACATATCTCTCCAGGACGTAATAAAAACGTTACGTTTCTCTACAAAATATTTTTTTCAAATTAAAATTAAATAGATATCTACATATAGATAACATAGGTACATCTACATTGTTTTCAAATTACCATTTTTAGGATCATGACCTTTTTGGAGAAGTAGCGGAAAAAATATTATTAATTTCGTTTTTGTGATATATCCAAAAGAAGAAGGTATTAAAATCCTTTTTCGTCTGAATTTCAAGGATCACAGCTACCACATTTGAAACGCGTCCTACACAGTGGACTCAGCGCACCTAAAGGTGTGTAGGACGCGTTTCAAATGTGGGATCTGTGGTCCTTAATATTTAGACGAAAAAGAATTTTAAAACCTTCTTTTTTGGATATGTTATCTTCGTTTAATAATCGTTCGGAATCAACAGTGTAATACAATGCCGGTAAAGGTATTAACCCTCGGAGTAATTGTTTCTGTTGATTCTATATTTTCATTTATTATTTTTGTGATTTCAATGTAGACAATTTCTTTTGTTTCCTTTTTATGTAAATTCAATTGTTCCGTTATTACTATCATTTACCTCTAGTTAGAATTTCTCTTTTCATTGAATCGATGAAGCCTTCAAATATTGTAACTCCATAATCACATTTACTAAAACACATTGAGTTACAGAAAGTGTTTATTGATACCACAATAATATTATTTCGACATATAATATCTTCTTCAGGTGGTGAAGTAATCTATTTTAGTTCACCACCTGAAGATGACATTGTATATCGAAATAATATTATTGTGGTATCAATAAAAACTTTTTGTAACTCATCTGTGTTTTATTAAATTCTCTTTTCATCTATACCTGCATGCACCCCTTACTAATAGCTGGTTTTACCCTTAATTGTTTTCTCTTGAATTATGAACTGTCCTAACTACTCAATCCTGCGTATTTCTAAACTAGTTATTATCAACGTCATTACTCTTAGTACTTTTCTTTCTAGAACATCTGTTTTACTAACAACCCTGTCTTATAAATACCCTAAAAATTCATATCTCCTGACAGTCTACCAGCTACTTCACTACCCATAAGTTTTTTCTGCATTTATTATCTACATTGTTTTATTTTATATTTTATTGTCTACTGTTGTTATTTTACTGTTTTGTTCTTGCTTCTTTTTGACACTCTGTATTCCTGTTTCTTTTGTTTTTTGATCTTTCACTCGTCTTATACATATATTTCATTTGTTTATGCTAGTGTTTTGTTTGTTATTAGCTAGTATTAAGGTAATATTAACATTTAACAGACGCTACAGAGGTAATTTAAATAATAACAGCAAAGAGGATATAAGATACGTCAATTAAACAACCATCTGGATGACAAGTATAATAAATAGGTAGATATGTAGACATCGACGCAAGATCCTTCCTTATTTGACTGCTAAACCGACCATTTTAACCACGAAAATTCAAAAACCATCATATTAGCAATGTGCCCTTTTTTACGGGTATCCACCTAAGTATGTATTAGGTATTTTATTCGTATTATTCAGCGAAATTAGTTCGAGCCGTAAAAAGTCTTTAACAAATGATGCGCATTTTTTTTTTGGTCGTCCGCATCTCCTCCGATAGAGAGGAAACAAAAGAAGAAAAAAAGAGATGCATGTTTTTGCCTTCTTAAACAAAACCCCATTAGAACCAGAACGGCTCCAAGGCAATCGATGGTACGACGATTTGGTACGGACGCTTGTCGCGGAAAATAGCGATTTCATGGTGCGGGGCGAGTATGAACGATTATGGGTGTGCATGGTGACGTGGGCGAAAGAGAGATGAGACTAGCGCATCGCGAATTTAAATGAAGAAATTCAGTTGCAAAAGGAAATTGGCCATTTTGCAGTATGCTATGCTATTACACGACCAGTGGGTTTTTTTTGTGGGCGGCCGACGCCCCGGGCTTCCCGTTTCATAATAGATAATCGTTATATTAATACCTGAACGTCGAAACTTATTCTGGTGGTAAAACCTACCATGATGAGAATGGCAAATATGGGATAGGTACCAGAAAAATATGAACAGCATCTAACAGGCGGGCTGAAAAGTTCGTAGGCTAACATAGAACATAGAATTTGATTTTGTTAATCAATATAGTTCCCTTCGAGGGCGATACAACGATTATAGCGGTCATACAATTTTTCGATACCATTTTTATAATGCGATTTGTCTTTAGCCTCCTCTTGAGGTCTGAGAACATAAAAAAAGTCGATAGGGGGCAGATCTGGAGAGTACGGTGGATGCGGAAGCAATTCGAAGCCCAATTCATCGAATTTTTCCATCGATTCATTTCATGGACATTTGTGACACGGTGCATTGTCTTGATGAAACAGCACTTTCTTTTTCTTCAAATGAAGCCGCTTTTCCGCGATTTCGTTTTTTAAACGCTCCAAAAACTCTACGTAATAGTCGCTGTTTACGGTTTTCCCCTTTTTAAGATAAGTCAATGAATATTATACCGCGAGTTCAATAATGACAAAATTATATGTCTACGCTACATAAGGTAGTGAGATATATGACTGAATTTTTTGTTTCAGGTTATTCATTTTGCAGAGGTTCATAAAAATATTTACAACATCTAAACCGTTCAAAATACAGCTTTTAGCTTTAGTGTGAGTCTTCACCAAACATCAGTCCATAACTCCGTAAAATTTCAATTTGATATGTTGACCAGTTCTTCAAATACGGCATTTAGAAGATAAGCACAAAAAGCTTAAAATATCGTTACTCATTTTTTATTTGATTTGATTCTTTTACAGTATCGAACCCGGGACGTTTGGCTTTATGCGCCAATGCTCCGATCATTAAGTTACCAGAGGTGACAGCAATAAATTTCATTATTGAAAAACAAAACAACGAAAAGTTAGGTGCAGATTATTATGTGATGTTGTTTTCAAATCTGCAAGTGTTTCAAGACGGATTTTTTTTTTGAATCATCCCATTTGATTAGAAAGAACTCGATTATTTGGAACAATACATTTGAAAAGTTCTGTTGTTACTGTTCTGTCAAGCCCTCGCCGGGAATCAAACCCAGGACCTTCAGCTTTATGCGCCAATGCTCTTACCACTAAGCTATGAGAGGTGACAGCAGTAACGACGATTAACGTACGCACTTACAAAGTCACAGAATCGTCGAAGTTATGTGTATTCTCATTATTAATTAAGGTCCCGGGTTCGGTAACGTAGGAATACTTTTAGAAAATATACACGGTGTCTCACATTTTGTATGATCAAGAGAGATATTTAATTTAATATGTAGAGAACATATTTTGTTTATCAATAATAATAATTAGTAAACGAGAATTTAAAATTTAAATATGTTGTCAAAATACGTTTTTGATACCATAATAACAGAAATAAAATAAACTTAAGAAATCTTAAAAAACCATGGGCGTTACTAGATTGTTTTTTAACGAGATGCCCCCGAAAAACTGATAATAAAACAAAAGTGAAGACTTTTCAGTTTGGCACTTGTCTCTCTTCCTTTATCCTAATAATTTCGTATGTCACAGGGTACGTACCCAAAAAACAAATTTGCAATTACAATTTTTGAATAGAGGATAATGTACCAGGACATAGTAAGCAGATGAATTATCTTTGGCGGCCATTTTTAATGATAAAAAGTCCATCGAAATATCTCCCTGGGCCCCGGAGATGGCCACGGAGGGCAGGTACCGTTTCAAAAATAATATTAATAATAATATTAATAGGTAATAAGAAAAAACGCGAAAGAGAAACGGTCTCCGGCTTTTGCGCCACCTCATCCTTCACCTATTAATCATCCTTCACATCAAGACGGCCACGGCACATTAACAGCAACAACACAAACGCGTTCCGTATAGTAAGTAATATTTTGTGATCGCAGTTGGCCGTTGCGGACAAGGGAACAACCGGTGGCGACCGCCACTGCCACCGCCTACTCTTATTCTTCTTCTGGGAAACTCCTCGTACCCATCGACCGCTACCTACCTACTCACCACCTAGGTCCTACTCATTACTGAACATTTTTATATTACAAACGTGACGTTATTTGCTTGTTTCGATCTTCTTTTGTTTGCTCCTCCGGCCACAGTTTATATCATGATTCGCATATACGTTGTTTTTAAATATTGGACTCTACTAAATAACGATGAGCTAGATATATTAAGATTTATTAGCAGCATATAAATACCGTTAATGTATGGTACGCTCCTCCGCCGAAAACAAACATTAAACAACTTAATAACGTTTCTTTGGTTTTGTTTTTTCTACTGTTTCTGTTTATTTTTGTTTTCATTACGTTCTGAAGATAAACAAATGACAAATACCCAGTGGCCAGTTGTTAAAAACTAAAAACAAAATATTGTCGTTGTTTTTGTGTGGCATTTATTAGCACACTCGTCTCTGTCAGAATTGTAGGTATATTTAATTGTCAATTTTGTACATTTTGAATATGTCTTTTCTATATTCCATATCTAATGTTAATCAGTTCAAATTATCAATACATGTTTACTCTAACACATTCATTCAATCAACTCAATCAATCAAATGCTTATTTACTTCTTTCTTATCTTCTACTTTTCTTCATCTTGTATATTACTTACTTCATGTGTCTTTTGTTTTATGAACAGACCCCGTAGATAAACAAACGTCAACTGTTTGGTGGTTAACCAAACAAACCATACTTTATAAATATTCATCAGGGAATGAAAATATTTCTATTTATTCACCAGTAATTATGTTATTATTCGATTCGCGTTCGGTTTTAAACACCCAAACGGATTTAATTTATATCCTTTTCGCAAAGTAAAAATTCCCTAACAACTGTTGAAACGTTTATGTTTATTTTTAATCTGGGACTAGTGATATATGTGTTGTACGCTATCCATACCCTAGATAATTACACATATGTTATATATCTGTATGTTTGTGTTTTTTTTTGTTTGTTTGTGCGTGGAATCAAATGGACAAATAAGTAGATACATGTATACGTTCAAGCACAGGTGTGTAAATATGTATTTGTGTGGACTTGTATATTGCAGCGGAATTCGGACGAACCGGAACCGCGCTATCCCGGAGCCGGGTCAACTTAATACTTCGAAAGCCCCGGATTAGCAGGCTGTCGGCGGATTAATGCCAGGTTTCATCGCATACACGAAATCTAGATCCATCGAATTTATGAACCATTTCGATAGGTCAAACTCATACGCGAGATATTTATGACAAATAAAAAAATATATTAAATTTCGGATGGTATCTATTTAAAGAAATTTGGTATGGGCACAGTTTTGAATCAATTTTTTTAACAGGTGATGTTTTAGGATGATGGTTCTACGTCTAAAACTACCTTTCTATTGTATGGTACGGGGTGGCTTTTAAATAATGGGACGCTGGGCAACTGTTCTGTCCTGGTCAAAAGGATGGGATAAAATTCGTGAAGAAAGCTAAGAGAAATTTTAGAAACAACCGATTTCAATTGTAGCTCTATTTATGTTGGTCAAACGGGTAGAAATAGAAATAAAGGAGCACTTTTACAAATTTTTTAAAATTTCATTTCATTTTCATTTCATTTTTCATTTTCATTTTTAAAAGTCAGAATCTAATAATGAAAGATGCACAAAAACAAACTCATTATATCTTCCCCTTAGTAAATAAGTACTTATTAATTAAAAACCTAGTGGGCCGAAGCAATTGTTTTAATAAACAAAATTGAAACATTTGAATGTGTCGTTATATGTTTGTTTATTTTATTTTAAGTATTTTTTGTATCTACTATATTTGGTGCTTTCTTTCTTTTATGATGTTTTTCTATTTTATCTAGAAATATCGAAAACTTTTTTTTTCAGATTATTACGCTACTGTTTCTAAATAAGGATTTATTAGTATGGTAATATTCTTGGTAAGTCAAATTTTACGTTACGTTTAGAAAATTCTTAAAAGATTGGTTCAATTTGCCATTTTTAGAAAAAAAATTGATAAATTGATATTCAAATTTTACGTTTCTTTTAGAAAATTCTCGAAGGATTGCTCGAATTTTCCATTTTTGGAAAATAAATTGAAAATTGGTATTTCAAATTTTACGTTTCTTTTAAAAAATTTTTTTAAGGTTGCTCCAATTTCCCATTTTTGGAAAACAAATTGAAAATTGGTAACTCTAATTTTACGTTTCTTTTAGAAAATCCTTAAAAGATTAATAAATAAAATAACGACGAAAAATTCGTTTTGTTTCAACTGTTTATTATAAGAAACTCTTACAATTGTTTCAAGTACAAATTTGTACTTAAAACTGTCTCATTGATAATGATCTGTTGATCGAAACAATTGTAAGAGTTTCTTATCGTTGCTATTTTATTTACTTAACATGTTTCGTCAAGACTGCACCATGAACAGCCTTTCTTAAAAGATTGCTCTAATTTCCCATTTTTGAAAAAAAAAAAAATGAAAATTGGTAACTCAAATTTTACGTTTCTTTTTGAAAATTCTTAAAATATTGCTCCAATTTCCCATTTTTGGAAAACAAGTTGACAATTGGGAACTCAAAATTGTTGTTTGGGTAGGTAGGTTCGTACTGGTGATACCATTAAATATATTTATTTACCTTTAATTTTTTATGAGACGCCGACGTTATAAAACAATGAAAACAAAACAAATATAGGAAAATCGTTATCAGAAGGAGTTTTCTTATGTGGGCATCAATGGTAGCGGAAATACAATAATAAAAATATATCCGAGCTTGTCTAACAAATTTTAATTGAATTGTTGTCAATCGGTGCGCCTACACCCTTGGCCATAAAAATCGAAAGTAGACATTGTTGTTTCGCATTATGTGATGAAAACAATGTACCTATCGACTACGTTCCTTTAACACGAGAAAGCACATTTATTTATCGAGGTACTAACCGATTTCCACGCGTAATTTTACCACTTATCGTATCGTGGCGTTAAAAACCAAAGAAAAAACAATGTGACGTATTATTTCACTGATACAATAAAACATTTTATTGTTGTTATTATTATTATTATTATTAGTATTATTGCCCCCGTGGTACCTACATACCTGCTAAGATACCTACAAACAAAGATGTCGGATTTAATTAAGTATTGTGTCAAGAAGTGCCACGATGGGGGTGTGTTACAAAACTCAGAAGAACAATCTTTTTCCGAAACGATAATATTTTTAATATTTATTTACTCAACTAAATAACTTTAACCTAGCTAACTAATGTTAAGTAATTGTAAATATAACTATAAATATAATAATGGAATCAACAGAAACAACTACTCCGAGGGCTAATACCCCTACCGGCATTCAATTACACTGTTGATTCCGATCTATTCTTAGACGAAAATATAACATATTAAAAAAAGAAGGAATTAAAATCCTTATTCGTCTAAACTTTAAGATCAAAGATCTCACATTTGGAACGCGTCCTACCAAGTAGGCACAACGAACCGAAAGCCATACCCACGACCGGTTTCGACCTAGAGGGTCTCATCAGGTGGGCGCTGGCAGAAAGGCCTTTACAGGCATATTATAAATATAACTATAAATATAATAATGGAATCAACAAAAACAACTACTCCGAGGGCTAATACCCCTACCGGCATTGAATTACACTGTTGATTCCATATTTATATTATAGGCTGTAAAGGCCTTTCTGCCAGCGCCCACCTGATGAGACCCGATAGGTCGAAACCGGTCGTGGGATATGGCATTCGGTTCGTTGTGCCTACTTGGTAGGACGCGTTCCAAATGTGGGATCTTTGATCTTAATATTTAGACGAATAAGGATTTTAATCCCTTCTTTTTTGAATATATTAAGTAATTGTATTTATAATTTGCTCTAAATTGATTATGCTTATGCTTAATGTTGAATTTACTTAATTCATTTAATTGATTTAATTAATTTAAATTAGGGAATGTATCCTGTTATAATAATTGTGGTATATAACAACATGCGACAATTGTTATGCGATGTATATAGGGCAATCAGGTTGAGCGATCAAAACCAGACTAAAAGAACATCTGTATGCAATAGAAGAAAAAAGTTCACAGGCATATATGAACATTGCATAAATTCAAATCGTAGAATTTTAGAACAATCTATTAAACCTTTGAAATCAACAAAAGAACAGTAGGTGTTTGAACAAGATTTTTTACTATTCACGACAATTGTTTTAACTAACAAGTCATTTTCAAGAGTACATTGGCAATACTAGTATTACTAGAATAATAAAAAATCTTATTGAAACATCTACTGTTTTTTGTTTTTGATTTCTCAAATATTAAACATGTTTCATTACAATATTATAAACCTTAGAAATTAAAAAAAGCCAAAAAGATCATCTAAATATAGTTAACAATCAAATAGAACTCAATACTAACAACTAACCGCTACTACCAGTCCACTACCCCAACCTTTACACTAAGAACACTATAAATACTTGTAAACTTCTCAGTTTTATTTAATACAAAAAATCCGTATCTTTGATAATGGCCTAAGGTCGAAAAGGTCTGCAGAAGATTTCAATGAACTTTCTTTAACTTTCATTAACCCAAATATTTACAACGTACTTTATTTTTTACCTTGGAAAGACGGCAAATTTCTAATTCAAACATTCAGAATCACAATCATTAGACATTCATTATCATAATCAATATAATTCAATCAATAATCATTAAACATTCATCATTGATCACAAAAAACATTTTAAACGTTTGTAGAATCGCATTTATTTTATTGTAAATATCAGTGTATTTTCAGTCGTTATTAAATAATTAAAAGTTGTAAGGCAGTTTAAAAAGTTGAAAAATTAAGTTTGCATATTTTACAACCCCTATGATGCAAAATATGAATGTTTGGCCGGATTTTAAAATATGCCATTCACAAAATGGATAACGGCTTTTTTTTATTTTTTTTTATACCACCCCTATCTCTAGCTTAACATCCCTTAATAGAAAACAAACAGCAAGTTGTTAAGAAACGGCTTTATTTATTTTTGCCAGATCAGAAATTTCAACTAAACATTAACTTGTCATGTTTACGTAAATAATTAGGACATAATTATCTGTTTAAGTGCAAATTCTAATTCCAAATGGTTCGCCTAACCAAAAATTATAGTAATTATATAGCTACCGTCCTTAAGCAAAATCCACCTGATGGATAATGGATTATTTCGAACCGTGCCCCCTTCCTTACTTAATTCGCCTTCACTTAGATACCCAGTCATTTAATTGACGGTTTCTGCGAAGGGGGTGTAACGTTCAACTGTTTGAAGCCTCATTAACAATTATTGTTATTATTATTAGGTAAGGCAATGTTTTTCGGAATTCGTTAACAAAACTGACGATTATCTACTACTATACTAAGATATTACGTAACACCCTTAAAGGGCCTGGTATATAAGTAGGTATATTGTGATTTATACGTTGAGAGGTGGTTATGGGATTTTCCCGTGTTGGAAAACTTGGCAGATTTTCCCCCATCGGCGTCTGCTGACGTCACAAAAATCAATTTTCGACGCAGGTCGGTTCGACCAATCGACAGGGCATGCAGGGAAAGAAGAAAGGCCCGATGGAGGAGGAGGTCACCCTTTTCACAATTTTTCCAGGCCTCGGGGTGCGAACTTACCAACTTATTTCCCTTTTAACTAACGCGAAAACAAAAAGAGAAGTTCCTACAATGCACAGCCAATCTTATCGTGTTTTGTTTTCCAAAAAAGTATATTTTTATTACGTTAATACTCCTAACAGTCATTTACTAAGCATTTAATTTACTCTCAACCTAATATTGAATGAAAACAAACGAAGACTTGCTTTGTTTTAATTTTGTTTTATAGCATATTGTTGCGTTAAGTTCGATAATATTATGAGATCTGATTATAAATAGTATTACGATAGCTAATGTAACGCCCGTCGTCTAAATATAAAATAAAATAATTATTTTGGTACTACATCGAGGGAATTGCGTAAAAGGATATCAAATTTCATTATCTAAATATCTCCACATGTCCGTTAGTCGCGTAATAAGCAAGCACTCCGATAATAATTAAAATTAGAGCTTACTTAAAAACAAAAATAATTCTTTTACATAACTTTTTGTTGTATTTTATTTTTTTTGTCGTAACGACCTGCCGTGAGTAGGAGTCGTGCGGGGTTGTTGTGGAACTGAGAGAAAACAAAAAAAAAGAACGTTTGAACAAGCTGGCGGAAAAGATCCCAGTAGGTTAGGACGACTTCTGGTCAGCGGGATATGCGGTACAATCGACATGAAACAGATGCACGGGCATCAGTCACAGCAATATTTGATCGATGTCTATCGATCAAAAGGGGTTGCCCTGTCAAACTGAGAGACAAACTCACTTCGATCACCTGTCTGTGATAAGGCTAAGTGTGATTAAAAGTTGCCATTAGGGATACTTTGGTTGACATCAGTCATCTCGAGGACTCTTTCTTATTCTTTGACTCTTCTTTGCTACGACTCAATGAACAAATGAATGAATGTATTGTTCGATTGTTTCGATCAGATCGGAGATTTGATGTTCTTTTTTTTGACAGTCTTTTGTGAAAAATTGCGTACATTTCTCAGTTTTGTTTCCCAACATTCTTAGATCCATAAACGAGAGAATTCTAGAATGTACTTGAAAAAACAATGTCGTAGCGTTATTACGTCCTTTTATTTTAATTTTTTGGAGCCAATGTCACTCTTGTGAAAAAATCCATTTAGTGTTTTTCTTTTTCTTTTGTTTTCGTCTTAACCCTATCGAGTAAAAGGGTTTGTATTTCTCTCTAGGAGGTAAAGATTTAAGAGGTGTCTATGTTTCAATATTTCACGTGACCACGAGTAACAGCGGCGAATGAAGAAAGGGCACAGGGGATGATTTCGTCATTGATATGCGGGTACAGAGAGGACGAATGGGGCTTAAGTTAAGCCGGATTGAAAACTCCGAGTCTTGTGGTGGTAACGCATACCGGGAAAGGTAGACACCACTCAGGAGGGGGTGAACAATTTAACCCCGTAACTGATATCACACGCACCCTGAATTTTAACTTGTGCTTTACACTTTTATTATTCAAAGACATTGAATTTGTATACTTGCCCCCTGAGTGTTTTCAGGAATGTAATTTTTTTCACAAAAACTATATTATTAAAGTCATTTCGTAAAGAAACTGGTTTCTGATAGTAAATATTGTAACTCTCTGAATATTATTGAAAAAAGTCTAATAAAAGTGTAAAATTGTAGGACTTGGGGTAGGAGCTGCCCTGTTTTGAAATTTAGTCTTACATAATTCAAACTATCGACAGGGCAGTAAGTGTGAAACATATTTACTAATTAAATTTGGGCATAACCAATTCAGTTGGTTGTTTTGCCCCCCTAATGGGTATCTTTAGACGGTTTCGAAGTTGGCGATTGATCTTGTCGAAGGTGTAATACTGCAGACTAATTGGATTTTAAATATTGACCACTTGGATATAAATAGTGACCTATTGGGTGCTACTACGTCCGATCTTGGACGGGCTCAACTAGTATTAATTTTAAAAAAAATGAAGTAAGTCAATTTACTCGAAAATTCTCCGAAATCCTTTCGACCCGGCCGGTCTTTATCATGAGAAAACACAATGCCATGAATGTATTTGAAATACTACCCTTTCGAAGCAGAACTTCTTCTTCTAATTAAATAATTTAAAAAAACTGAGTAAAAACCATTTGTCTGGTGTGAGCATATGACAGTTTTTTTTAATTAATCTGTAAATTGATTAGTGATCGGTTTCGTATTTTTTTTATCATCATTAAAAGAAAATAAATATTCTAGGAAGAATTCGAATGTAGGCTGGTGTCAGGTAATTAAGAATAAAATTGATGCGATGCAAATATAGTAATTGAACGTCTAAATACATATACGTATTAGGTAAGTATATAGGTACTTCTTTTGTTTATTCGTTCGTCTCTCTCTCTCTCTTTTTTTTTATAGTTCGCGATACATCCCGTCCTTATCATTTCGCGGGCAATTAAACTCAATGAAGTGATTAGTGTTAGTCCGTGCACTAATTAAACGTTAATTAAGACATTTTAATAGGTAAATAAATAATTATTGTAATAACAGATGATGGTGAGACATAATATACAATATACATACATACAACGTAGTTGCTTCACACACATTATACTTCTGTATTATCCTTTTTCCAATTATCCCCACCCAGATAATACAATATCGTCGTAAGAACTGTCAAAAGCATGTCTCAGCGGAAAATTTTGTATTCAAAGTTTCGCAAATGACGTGTTGGCACAAGGGGATCCGAAAAGGTTGCAAAATTGCAAGGATTACATTTTTCCATTTTACCGCCCGTTAAGTATTTAGTAACTATGTAATAATAATTAATTATATGTAATAAATAACATGTCGTTTTTGAAATGTATTCGCATCAATGTTCATATGAGTTTTCAAGCGTTTTCTGTTTAATTTTGTTTTAGACAGCTTTCAATTGTTTTAAAGCAGTCTGAACAAAAACAAAACGTTATATTTTAATTAGGTGAACTAAAACAAACAAATAAAAACAAATGCAAAACGAAAACAAAAGTTGTATTTCCTATTATGTTTGTTAGAGTTTCTTATACATATTCTATCCTATTAAGGATACGCAGTACGTACTCTAAAAGCCGGACATTTATATTTTGAGGGTTAAATGGGAACTATACAGGGTCAATTTTTCATGGAAAATTGATAAGTATAAATAATTTGGACATAATTTTCAGGAAAAGTAAAATGTGAGTGTCAAACCAAAATAACATAACATGTTAAACGTAATCTGGCTACTTGCTACCCAGCTTCGAAAATAACGATCTGGCAATCTTCGAAAGGTTTGTTAAGAGACCCTGAGGGCTCCGCCACGTAAACATAATTGGCCGACAGTTCTTTTATATAACACGTCCGCGGTAAAATATGTTCGAAATTCGTTAGTCAGAGCCCGCTAAAATTATTATTGTCCTGTCACATGAGATAACATCGATTCTGATTTACGTTAGTACAATTTCGAGCACCAGTAAATTTTAATGCGGACATGGACATGTCTATGGTATGGTATGGTATGGTATGGTATGATGAGATTCTAAAAATAAAACAAACGAGACAACGTGATAGTTAGAAAGTTAGCTCCTGTAGTTGTTGATAAAGATGATGCTAATTTCTTTTGTTATCGTATAGTTTAGTGTGTTTTTGTTTTTTGTTATTTTGACTGCAATTGTTTTGAACATGACATTTGTTTGTATCTTTTGCAATATTAAAAATCATTATGGGATTGTTGAATTTGCTGCGTTATTATTATTGAACTAATTTGCAAATTTCTTTAATAATTAATTCGACTGAAATACTACTACTACAAATGCTATCAATATATCTTCGTACCACCGTCAGTGCTTATCTAATAGCCATCAACGATAACGAAATAATATTAGTTACTTACTTCTTGTGGTGTTACCAACTTTCTACATACAATAATATAATGTCAACATCGGTTGAGACGCGTTGCAAATCGCCTTTTAGATTATTATTATTATTATAGTGATTTTTTTAAATCATTTCTAGTAGGCTAATACACGAACGATTGATCGATCGATCGATCAATAAATAGATCGATCTACCTATCGACTATTGATTGGTTTCTACCTATCTATTTAATGAAGCAGTTCAATTAAGTTTTTACATCTAATATTGTAGCACACCCTCTTCCTTTACATGGATTAGTTTTGTTTTTGTTGTGCCTACGTCATTTTTATTTAACGGGGATCACAACCCACATTTGCTTTCCTCAATCCCCATAATATGGCAATAAATTTTTCGTAATGAAGTAGGTATGCTATGAGGTCGCTGTTTGTTCTTTAATTGGTAATAGGGTAATTTATGAATAAATGCAACCCCGATTTAAAACTGACTGTCTAGCATGAATATTTGAAAATACGGGTAGATTGTCAAACTTCCATGTCTTTATTGTTGAGAATCTTGTCTCAGGTATGGTATATTGATGAGATTCTAAAAATAAAACAAACGAGATAACGTGATAGGTAGAAATATAGCTTCTGTAGTTGTTGATAAAGAGCCTCCCCTATTTGGTAATTTCTTTTGTTCTCGTATAGTGTAGGTAGTGTGTTTTTGTTTTTTGTTATTTTGACTACAACAATAAAGACATGGAAGTTCGAAAATCTACGTGTATTTTTAACTACAACCTTTAAACAAATGAATATTTGAGTTGTTAAACTTTCAAATTCAATTTTTGACACATATTCGCCTATCGTAGTGTTAACAATTTTTCTTTTTATAAAAACTATCATCAGTAATTATTTAACAAAATGTCTTGTAGTCATAAAATAAAATAAACTTAACTTAAAGTGAGGGGCGGTCTTTTTTCGTTATCCGAAATTTTCATCGTTCTGTTGGCGACCCCTATTTTACAAATTGACTTCTTTCTTTCGGCTAACGGTTACACAAAAGGGGTTGACAGAGCTACCAAAATAATAAATGGTTTTTCACAGCGACAACGAGTCGGGTCGCGTGTTTCAGCCCTTTTAAAAATTGTCTTTGACACTATTTATTTCGGGAAGCAATTTATATATGTATTGCTTTTACATTCGTGACCTATATGCTATATCGGTCCATAACTGACCAACAGCAACAAAATTTTAAATAGAAAACTTTATAATATATAATAAATTGAATAATCTAGTTTTAACTAAGAGAAATTTAGTCATATATCTAAAAGAACATTTATACCATTTCAAAAATAATAATGCGGAAAAATAAGCAGTTTCTTATCATCCCTTAAACGCTGGACATACTATAGACCACACCACAATATTAAATTATTGAAACCATGTCATTATTACTTTGACGTCAAAATTTATAAGTGTCTGTTTAGTCAAAAAATTAGGGATTTCCTGATTACCTTTCACTAACAACCCCTTTTTCGATATTTTTCAATAAGTTATAGATAGATTCTAGAAATATATAAGGTGTAATTTGTTCTTAATTTATGTTTACTGTTTAACATTTAAAAATACTACTATATAGTCGAAATGTACTTTTAATTGTTACCAATAAATATTGTTTTGTAGTGTTATGAGGCATTTTATTCCATTTATTATATTTTTCACATTACAAGTCACTCGGTATAAATTCGTACTTTTATATAATTAATTTTATAAATTCAAACAAATGAAATTATACGTGAAACAAATGAATAATGAAAACAATGTAATTTTCTCGATGATGTTTTTTGTTTAATTTTGTTTTGATAGCTTTCAACTTTTTTGAATGAATTTAAATTTAGTGTGTTTGAACAAATGAAAGTGTTATTAGCAAAACAAGTAATGGAAACGAAGAACAGAAGGTTTTGTTGATTTTCTTATTTTACCTGTCTGGTTTTGTTTATAAAGCATAAAAATGGACGTTGCTGACTTTCCTCGTTCAATTTTCATTTCGTTTTTCTTTTGTTTTAATCTCCTTATCGTAAGTCGTAAAATTTGTACATAATTATGATGTTAATGTCAATTTTGAAAAAGCTGCCGCCCAGCACCAATAGGCAATAATGATAATAAATGTGATATTAACAATGTCAGGCATTTATTAATGTTATTTAGTTTATGCCGAACAAAACGAGTTTAAATTACATACTGTTCTTATTGAGCAAGTCAAGTCTACCTTTTACGCATAGATTATACCAAAAATGTCATTTATATGGATGTAAGCACTTATATATATATATATGTTACATACCTATATCAGAAGATAATTTATAATAATTTGTCTCGATTCGCAACGCAAACAAAGAAAAAAAAATAATAATCACTTCTCAAGTTTTAGCAAATACAATTAACGTCTTTATTGACACGATAAATTATAAACCTATAAATAATTAATAGATATGACAGATTTGCATAGCAATGCATTCCAATATAAATTATTTATTGTATTAGATACTTATTTGGATGAGAAATTGAGATTGAGAAATACAAATGAGACCAGAAGGAGGTCACAGGTTCACGAGCCGCCACTGTTGCTAATTACGCACTTAATCAACAAAATCTAAAAATATTTCAAACATTTCACTCTTTTGACTGTCTCTTGTCTGCCGCTAGATGCGCTTGGCTTATGCCGAGTCTAATTATGGGGATGAAAAATTGTCACATATTTGTTTGCCATCATCTCGAAGAAGGGACTCTTTTGGGGACGGCAGGCGTCCCCCATGCCCCCGAACATCTACGCGTCGAAAAGACGCTGTCCATCTCGATGACGAATTCCTTGTTTATGTGCGGAAGTTGTTAAAACAAACGCGAATTCTTGTCAAACAACTTGTCACCGACGGAATTTACATGTGTCTGAACAAGCGAGTTAATTTGTTTCGGAAGATCTACAGTGACAACCAAAAAAAAAAATGAATATCGTATCTCATAAGCAAACGAAGTTATCCTTTCAATTTATATATTTATTTAACTTGTGTATACCCAGGCGATAACGATTATGTATTTATTAAATGTATTTGAAAACACTTTCAAAATTATAATACTGACAGTTCTGTCACATATGCTACAATTTTACTCTTAACGCGTTAAAATGGTTTTGATTCTAAGAGAAACAACTTCTTCTTTTGTTTGTATTTTGTTTAATATTATACAAAACAATTTCAGCTCTGCGAAAAGAAAGTAAACAAAAGAAAAGCAAAAACAAAAAGGACTTTTGTTATTAGCGATTGTTTCATTTTCTTTTGTCAAACTCTATTTCGTTGATTGTGAACTCTTTGAAAACGATTTTCGTGATAGTTTGACAAACATTTTGTTTGCAACCGTACGTTTTCCGACGAGGAAGAATTTTATACATGTAATATACACATGGATGATGGCACATGTGGTCGACAGAAAGTACACGGAGTACACGCTTCAGCGAAAAAGCCAAGTGTGAAACAGCAGGTATTTGTAAACCCACTCTTTCAATTTTGACACATTTATGCTTATAAGCAATCAACAACTCTGTCCGCTTTTTTTTAAGTTGTATCCGATTGCAAAGCTGAACGGAATTCTAAACTAACAATCTTTTTACGATTCGAAGAAAAACAGTTGAATACTGCTGTCTGTTTCGCTCGATTTACTCAAGAAAAATTGTACCTACCACAACAAAGATTCAGATTCGTTTGTTTCTATACTTAGCAATTATTATTGTTTCCTAAAAACAAAGGAATTAATTCGTCGGTAGATAGATATCGGCGGATTTGTGATAATGTGTGTGGGAGAGAGAGAGAGAGAGAGAGAGAGAGAGAGAGAGAGAGATGGGACTAGGCCCCTGGGCGTACGGTATTGGTCTGAGGCCCCATGCCGTCTTGTCTTGTCCCTTACCGTTCTTGGTACATTAAAATAGTGTAACATACCTTTTGTCGGCGCGCTTGGTGTAGCAGGTATTCCACCGGTTGCGTCCCGTGGAGATGTTGATAGATTGATTTGTTTTCCATTTTATTGCGGAGCACGGAAAGAAAGAACGAGGTTTAGTTGACCGAAAACCTGCCCCCAACATCTACCCATGCAACACTTTGCTACAAAATCGTCCAACACGTTATAAATAAGCGTAACCCATCATCTAAAATGTAGTTTTACTTCCATACCTTTTGTTTCTAGTAACAATCGAGCATTATTTTATTACTGATGTCTTCGTAATTCGACTGTTTCTGGCAACAAATTATAAAAGAAAAGTGAAACTCCCTGAATTTGTTATTTTTGTTTCTATCAACTTGTTTCTTTGTCTGTTGCCTCCCTAATAATTCAATTGTGTTAGTTAACTTGTTCTTTTTTGTTTCTTTATTATAAAATAACCGATGCCGTCGTTGTGTTGCCTTCAAGATAGACATATATCATATCTTACTACATTTTTCGGAACACTCGGTACACACTGGCCAAGTTAATTTTCTGGATCGGTTATTAGCGAAGATAATTATAGATTGCTTTCATAAACACTTTCTATTTTTGGATCGTGGAAAATTGATTTTACAAAACATTAATACGTATCTATATATAACCCCATGTTATTAGCGCGGTGCAATTTTTAACAGATGGTTAAAGATAGATATTCTTTTTTTTTTTTGAATGACCGGTTAGTTGGTTAGGTTAATCTTGGGAAGTTTAAGTTTATCGATTTAAAAAAAGGATGTGATATCCTACGGCGTTTAACAAATGGACTTATCTGATATTGTTAAGCTTGCAACCCTGCTTTTCAAAGGGGGTAGGTCTATAAATAAACGCTTTTACGCTTACTATTCTATACCCACCTACCTATAGGACCGGTAGTCAGATTATACGAATAACAGGATGATAATATACATAAGAATGGACAGGTAACAAAGTGTATAATTTCAATAGAAACCATGTAAGCCGTTTTGTTAAATGTATGTTATAAATAATACGAAATGACTTTCTTATTTCTTAAGGGCTCAAAAGAAAAAAAAATATAGGTAAATATATGACATTTAAATAAAACACGAACCATTGTAAGAAGTAAAACAAAAGAAAAAAAAATAAGAAAAGATAAAAATTATAGGTAAATATATGACATTTAAATAAAACACGAACCATTGTAAGAAGTAAAACAAAATAAAATAAAATTTTCTTTGATGATTCTATTGTTTGCGAAACTATACGAGCAAATGTCAAAAACTAAAAATAAAAACAAAAAAATTTTACGTTGATTAATGTCTACTGATTTTTAATTTTGTGATTTTTACAACAAAACTATAATTCGACTTGTCTTGGCGTGAGCTTGTCGTTTATAAAATTTAAAAATGCAAAGTCTCTACTGTATATGGTGACAACAAGACGTTAAGATGGCAGGATTAAGAAGGATTAGGTGGTAGACCTCGGAATTTCAGACATGACCAAATAATGTTAATTCATAATATCTATGTAACAAATCCGATTAAATAAACTGGTTTGCCAAACATTTTCACATTGAAAGAGACAATATGATCGTTAAGGAGTTTCTCGAAATTTTTACGAGCTTCTCCTTTTCCTATTCATTTGTTTTACACCAAAAGACGTACCTATGTAAAATAAATAAAACACAAACTTGGAGTTTACAAATATTTAATGTTTCCACTATAATTATTAAATTATATTAATTACACATTAAATATTTGTAAACTCCAAGTTGTAGTAGTAACAATTTTCCCATGAGAATCCGATAGGCAATGCCGATTGCGTGATGAACTATCACTATTTTCGTTGTCTCATCTTAGCCTTTAACAATAACAAAACAAAACAACAGAAAAAAAAAAGATACAACTGTCTTTTGTTTCATCGACCAGACTGGATGTCGCGCTACGATTTTACCGTCTTGTTCGGGCTGTTATACGATCTCCCGCTGCGCTTGTGTGTTTCGGCGAGGTGCAGGACATAGGGGGCGCCATTTGCCCAACGGGGGGCCCCTTTCAAGAGCACAAACTCTATCCGCCCCGAGCAGACCCGAGAAAATCGGGGTGCTGCGGCCCTAATGACCGTTATTATAACTATCATCGAAGGTGGTGTGGTTCGTCAAATAAAAAAAAAAAAGAAAAACAATAATGAACCGAAAAGGAAAACGCATCGTACTTTGTTTTATTACGTAGTTCACAATAGTAACAAATGAAAGCGCGCTTACGTAACATATGTAGGTGTATCAAATGTTTTTATTTAAACAAAGAAAACAATGACAGAAGCAGCGCAATCAATTTGTTGTTTTAAATATTGACTTAGATTTTTTATTTTTGAACGCTCGGTAGGTATAAAGGGCACCAGTTGTACGAAATGAAGCACGACATGGTTCCTATAGACCGTAGCCCGCGGCTAATTTATCCCAAACTCTATTTCTCGTTTCACTGCCCACCCCATACGCACGGCGAGCGCAAGTGGCGCTGCTTGCGCCCCCTCAGGACACTTTTTTGTTTTCATTCGGGCGAGATTAGCGTGGAAAACGCAAGGCACGAGGAGGGTCGGTGTGGTGCGCACCCCGCGTTCTTTCTTTTTCCTTAGACGACACATAATAATAATGACAACAGTAATGCGACTGCCTAGTCCATCGGACCGGATGACTATGCTAGGTATTCCGGATAAATAAATCACATCAAGAATTCAGCTTTCGGTATTAAGTACGGAACAAGATGAGGGTGCACCCAAACACACATACACACACCCATGCGAACACAGTGGTGGTTGAGATATTAAGGAAAATCTGACGCCCGAAAAGGACGGAACGAATTTGATGAATTATTGTTAGTGTTTGTGTTAATGCGTAATATGTTAAGTCGACTATAAACGAATGCGATTATTTTGTTTTAGGGTTCTGTACGGAAAAAGGTAAAAAGAAACCCCCACGTTGCTCTCGTCGTTGAGATGTTCAACGTTTGACATATCTTCAGGGAGAAACATATGAGGATTGTCAATAAACAACAGAGGACGAATTTCCTACACTCTCACTTGTTCCTATTGTTATATAAAACAAAATCCTACGTATCTACTTACGCTAAACGACTTCATTTATTATTGTCGTACAAAATTGAGATGCAAATTGTTTATATTTTATAGATATACCTACGTACGTATGTAAATTTACACACAAGTGCATCAAAGTAAGACTTTGCCCATATCTTACGTTAACGATTATAAATAAAAACGTGCCGCTGTCGCATAAAATCCGAGATGTGTCTGTATGTAATACGTGTTTGTGTGTGTGTGTGTGTGTGTATAAGTATAAATTTTGATTGTCTGTCGGACGTTCTCGGTCTAAAAATTTATGCCTTCGCTGAAGCAAGACGAGGCGCATCGAGCGTTGCCGATCATAAATTTTTGCAATAAATTTTTTCGTCGTAAAGACACTCACAGAGGAAAATACGTCGAGGGCAGAAAACGGCAGCGTTAAACTGAAATACGACCTTGTTTATGCGCTCATGTATATAGGTGCAAGATAGACAGGGTCGCGAGTATTTTACGACCCCTGCGGCCCGGCCGATCCAAGATTCAACAACTCCATAGTCGATATACCACACCCTCTGGGCTCTCGTACTGTAGTTTATACAACAGATTTTTTTAAAAAGTAGTTTTGGTTTATGTTGATGACATTAAAACTCGCCCTTTTTGCTTAAAAAATGCACTTATTGGTGGTTTAGGGTTCGCGATCCCAAACAATGAAACAAATAAATAAATAAATAGAAACAGTCAGTTTCCTACGATTGTCACTTATTTTGATGAATTTATTGATTTACTATTTTTTGTTAGATTCTTTTTTTTTTAATAATGGCGTATATTACTCAACTTCGCAAAACAAACGAACGGGAAACTTAGTTTTTGCACACAAGCGCCTTAAATAAATGTAAAACAAAACATAGTTTCGATATTCTTTTATTCTTGTTGGCCAACCAGACAGCATTCGATTTAATACGCGGATATGTGAATCGAATGCTATAAAAACATCATAACTTCCATAAAAAATGACTTAGACTGTTGAAATTTTTAGTAATTATAGTCATGTCTTAAGGCCAACATCATGCCAAAATTAAGCTTCAGTATTTATACAGAGCACCCTGTATATGCCGAACATTTGATCAATGAAAATCATAATTTTAATTTGGACTAGAAAATTTTAAAAACCTTAAATTTAATAATTAAAAATTACTTCTTGGAGACTTTAGAGATTAATAGATACCATAAACCAAATTTAGGATTAAGCAACCAAATATATTTTAAAAATTCTTCTTCCTTATTAAATATTTTTCATTAAAAATTAAAATTATTGCGGCTATTAGAAAAAGATAGTTAAAAAATAACTTTAACAAAAAGTAATTTTTCAAATCGATCTTTTTAATCAATAGCTGAAAGTAATTGAATATTTCATTACTTGTTTTAGAGACGGAGCTTTCCTTTTAAGATAGATATACTGGGAACAACCCTTTTTCTAAATTTTAAAAATACAGAAAATAAATATGTTTAGGATTAATAATTAATAGATAGGTATTTTTATTAAAAAAAAAAGAAATATTTGAACTGGATCCTAATAACACCATTTAGTTCCGAACACTAAAAATATTGAATTCTTCAATAGTGATACCTTCCCCAACCTAAAATTACTATGTCACAGCAAAATTCGAAATTAATATTAATTTAAAGTCTAACCCTGTCGCTAAAGCATCCAGAAGATTGATACTAGGAATCCGATAATATTTTTAATAATAAAATTTAATTTCAATTAAATAAAATTTGATGAAAAAATAAAACAGTTCTTTACCACAAGACAAAATATTCACGAATCATACAAACTAAGTAACATATGTTATGGTAAAATAATAGATAACTTATCCTTTTTAATGTTTCAATTACGTATTTTAGTACCTATAACTCCACAATTGTTTCGGCTTATGAGGTCTTCGCCAGGAAGTATATTGCAATATTAAAAAGCAAAATTTTTAATATAATATAAAATGTTTCATGATATACCAACCTAAAAAACAGTAGAAACCTTTACAAACTATAATACCACCTGTATTTAAATTACGTATCTTTAACTGTTAGTTTGATGATGTTTATAATATCTAAAAATCGGGAAAATATACCTACAAATAAAACACTATTGTAATTTCGACTAATTGTATTAGTTACTTGATACATGTTTCGCTACATTGTAGCTTCTTCAAAAGTTTTAAATACACTTGCAACTTCCGAAGAAGCTACAAAGTAGCGAAATATATGTCAAGTAACTAATAAAATCTATTAAACTAGTTTTGGTGCATATTTGATGAAACATGATAAACAATAAAAATAATATGAAAAGTTTCAACAATGTATTTAAAGAAAGATTCTTACAATTGTTTCGTCATTTTAATTTTTCATTTCATTTTCATTACTTTAACTACATTGTTGAAACTTTTCATATTATTTTTATTACTAATGAAATCAGTGGAAATTATATATTTTGCAATGAATTTCCATCAAGTAAAAGTAGAATCAATCAATTATAAAAATCGGGAACTACTGTGACTTGAGATTTGATTTTTGGGAGAAGTATTAGACATATATTGATATCCCGAAGATGACATATTTACGTGATATAGTTTTCATAAAACTAGTATTTCATAATTTTTATTTTGTTTTATTAATTTTCACTTTCTTTACTCTCGCAAACTATATGCTCTCGTGATTTCATTTTTGACACAAGAATTAGCCATTTATAGAACTGCAATTGGCCCAAACATGACAGATTTAGATTTGAAATAGATTTCTAAAAAGAATGTTTCTCTATTTTTAGTTTGAATTTGAGTTTTTTTTCTCGGAAACTACTACTACTACTACGGCTTGACTTTGATCTTTTTTGGGAAAAATATTGACCACATATGTAACCATTGATTGCCCGAAAATGAGAGATTTATTTTCAGTTTTAGTTTGAGTTTTTTTTCTCGTAAACTTCTTAGTTTCGGGATTTCAGTTTTGAGAAAAGAAATCCACAAATATAGAACCGCGAATCCCCCAAAAAATGCGACGTTTAGACGTTATAACTGTCAATAAGAAGGTGCATTTCCATTAATCAGTTTTAGGAGGGTGTATCTAAAATAAATAGGACTTCATTTATTTTAAATTACGAAGAGGTCAGTGACCCGGTAGTAGTAGATGGCCAAAGGCAGAAGTGCATGTCTCCGTAGAGCAACGGATTATTATTAAGTTTTTCGCTAAAGAGGGGGTAAGTCCAAGGCACAGTTAGGGGACAACACCCTGTCAAGAATTCCGGTGTTTGCATGGCACAAGGAATTTTCTGGAGGCCTTGAAAAGATCGAGAACGAGAACTATGCTCACCACCCAAGGACAAGTGTGACCCAAACAGTGTTTTTTATCGGTAGGCTGCTTTTCCCGTTGATATTCTCCATGATTGACGCACGATTAATGCGTCAATATTATTGTGATCAACTAGATGCTGCGAAATTGTCATTTCGAAAGAAAAGGAACGCCAGGCCCCATACGGCCAATACCAGAGGCTGGGAAACTCCGGAACATCCGCCATATAGTCCCGACTTTTCTCCCCGTGACTTCCATCTTTTTGGGCCCCTGAAAAAAGCGCTTGCAGGCCAACGTTTCCCACGAAGCATGTGTGCTGCAATGGTTACAAGAATGTCCGAAAAGTTTCTACGATGATGGCATAAAAAAGGTCTCAATCCGATGGGAGAAATGTATTTCTAAGGCAGGAGACTGCGTAGACAATAGTATATGTATCGAAGTCTAATTAAATATAGTTCGAATTTTGTACAAAACAAACAAATCCCGTTTATATTTTATACACCCTCGTAATTTACATCTAGATACATACTTACTAGGCAGGCAACATTAGCTACTACTACTGACTGTCATCGTATTTCAAAAGACTTGTGAAAATACATCGAAGACCGTTCTCTATACTACAAATATTTATCTTTGTTTTGACGTTTTGTTGCGAAAAAGTCAATGACATCCAATTTACACTAACTGACTGACATTAAGTCAAGTAAGTCAGTCAGAGGTGGAGATAGAGATAGATAGAGATAGAGAGAGACAGAGAGAGTGTGTCTAGATGGGATACATGTGCAGGCCATTATCCCGTCCCGTCCAGTGGCAAAAGCTGCCTGTTGGTTTTAACTAATTACGTGTTAATTATCGAAACGGGAAATTGTAATGATCCTTGCATTCTCGGACTTCGTTCAACAAACGTACGGACATATACACACTCGCGCACTTACAATAACAGTAGAACATCAGCAAGAGGCAGAGCAGCGGCCTAATGCTAATCGTAATGATATAAGAAAGACGTCAGTGTTTTCAAATAGCGCCTTGCATCAACGTGTGTGCGTGTGTACACAGATGTATAACAAACAAACGAAAAAAAGAAAAAAAACACTGTCGGAAATCGAGGAGTAAATATGTAGCAGATTTTATGCGGTCATATATCAAGAGCGTCTATGAGCAGCACAGATCTTTAAAAAAGAGACGATCGCCATCAGTTTTCTCTTGAAATATGAAAGATTTCAAAGATTTCTTGAATGAGAGAACATTGGAGCATAAAAATATGGAGACCGCAGTGATCCTGAAATAGCAAATAATTATGGTTCGCCTTTCTCGATCTAACACGACCGCGATTGGCTGTCTCTTCTCTCTCTCTCTCTCTCTCTCTCTCTACCAATCAGGAAGCGTTTAGCGAGAAAGTCAGATCACAATTGTTTCATATTTCAGAATCGCTACTGTATAGAACAGAAAAGATTTTCTTTCCAATAAGACGTCTTTATTATTTCGGAAACCAATCCCACCATTGAGCCTCATAGATATATTGGATACTATTTTCAAAAACTTTAGGGTCAGCTAGACAAAAAAGAGCCCTTTCAATCGACAAAAATTTATATGACTTTTAAATACGGAGACGTTTCATTGCCAACATGACGACACCCTTACCATAGATCTAAGGACGTTTACAATATACATGTAATACCAGTGTCTTTATAATTATTATTTATTTTTTTTGATAAGGGTAACTTCTTTCATAAAGTTTATGGTATATGATACTTGCGTCTTTACATTTGTGTGTGTGTGTGTGTGTAGTATACACGTGGACGCGATATAAGGGTTAGAAAATATACAGATAACAACGTGGCGATCCCAGGGGACATCGGATTCAACCGACTCATCCGTCTATGTTGATGCTGCCGCGAGAGGGATTTCGTCTGAATAGTACGGGCCCGAGCGCCGATCCCTGGGGAACGCCCCCTTTACTATAGGACAATATATACAAACACAGACACACACAAATATAAACGTAAACGTGATTCAGTTCTCTGTGTGTTTGTGTGTGTGTGTGTGTGTGTGTTTGTGTGTAGTTAGGCGACGGTAAACACGAGACACAACGCCAACTGCGACTACGTACTATTACACATAGAGCGCAAGCATCAGGCAAGGGTGACATTCTTTTGTCACCGAGCTTTGTCGATAGCACGCGGGCGGATGGGAGATAAGGAGTACAAAAGGATGAAGAAGAAACGATGAGCGCGGGGGTCGAAACTGGTGAAGTGGATGGCCAGTCAAAAACGCTTCTGGTTTTCTCATTTTGTTTGAATAATTGTCGGAATAAGGATGGATGGTTTGGGCTCTTTTTGACAGACTTCTTTCTTTTGTTCCTGAATTTAAATTTTTATGGGTTCAGGGTTCATTATGGTTTAGTTCTGAATCAAATATATTCCTTCATCTAGAATCAACAACTTCTCTTCTTTTGGAATTAAAGATATCCTTTTTCTGTATTTCGCACGTTCTATGGTACTATATTATATGGAGGTGACTGCTATTAGGTTCAAACTACATTATTCCAAATTGCTGTTATTATAATTAATTACTTAAATGTTTATGGAAACACTAAATAAAACTCAATTTAAAAAAATTGGATTGATTTAGCCGTTACTCTGTGATAATTCATTTTAACGATAAATGAATAAACACTACTTTACAAGCTAATTGTCGAAACTATAGTCAAAAGGATTTGTACATAAAAAATGATAATAAACAAAGTAGTGTTTATTCATTTATCGTTAAAACTCAATTTGCTTTTTTTTCCCACTGTTTATTTTCAATCATGACAATTGTTTCGCCCTACAAGGGCATCTTCAGAAGACAACTAGTTACGTTAGATAATTATTCTAAATTTATACTAGTCTTAGGGTTAATTGGAGGGGGTACATTCTATTATTTTATTTAGTATTGTGGATTCATAAACGTTTTCTATTTCATTTAAAGTTAACTCTCTATTTTGGTTTATCTGCTTTTTGATCTCAAAAGATTCTAGTATGTCTAATTTTTTGCCTTTATTTGAGCAATGTAAAATTTAAAAATTACCGTTTGTATCGAATTTGTGTTTTTTATTATTTATATGGTTACCATAAAAGCCGATTTTTATGCATAGTTTTTTATGTGTTCGTTCAATCTTTCTTTGAGTGTCCTCCCTGTCTGTCCTATATATGTTACGTTGCATGTATTACAGTTTAATTTATATACACCACATTTGTTCATTTTTTTCGGTTCTATCTTCGTTTTGAGATCAAAAAGCAGATAAACCAAAATAGAGAATTAATTTTAAATGAAATAGAAAACGTTTATGAATCCACAATACTAAATAAAATAATAGAATGTACCCCCTCCAATTAACCCTAAGACTAGTATAAATTTAGAATAGTTATCTAACGTAATCAATTGTCTTCTGAAGATGCCCTTGCAGGGTGAAACAATTGTCATGATTGAAAATAAACAGTGGAAGATCAAATTGAGTTTTATTTAGTGTTTCCTTAATGTTTATAGTTTTCAATGCTGATTTTCTTAGGACCCACGTGGAATCAAAGGGTTTCTTGTCAAAATCGTAACTCTCGGGGTCTATCACTTCTATCGCCTTTTACGATACGCTGTGACACATAGCGGTGAGACTATTCTATCCATCCCGGTCTCACACGGGGGTAGTTAAATTACTACGGTACTGGATTTTAAATTTCTCCTTCAGGATTTACTAACTATTCTATCTAATAATGTGTCTGTCAAACGTCCATCGGTATTCGAAATTTGCAACAACCAATTCTAGGACATCTTTTGTTCTCATGATCGTCTGTTTATTTGATTATTTGTTGGAAGACGATTCAAGCAACAGTGGCGGTTGTTACAGCCAACCAAATCTAATTTTTGCTACATACAATTATTTTAATCAAGAAATTTCGTGTAAAAAGTATATAACTTGATTGTATCTACTTACAGTGCTTTCTACTGTTTTAAATGGTATGCAAGTACTTAATGAATATCCAGGTGAAGAGGTAGGCGAGCTACCGGCGTAAGTCTGTAGCGACAAATTTGAAAGCCTAGCGCTTTCGACCCGTGCCCAACTAGGGAAGAGTTCGCGACGGGCCGACCACTCTACTGCACCGGAATTTCATTTACCAACGCTTGATTCGAAATATTCATATTGTTCTACATATATTCTGATATGGATATTCGATTAGGGAATACTGTAAGCAATTGTTTTTGTTTTTTGCAACTCTTCGCTTATATTTTATTGAACGCACGAGCCGCTACTGGGCATAATATAGCATTAGGTACCAACGTTAGTTGTAGTATTATTGTGTCCGTCGCCGTCGGTCCCTGGTGCGTTAATAGAAACAGTATTACAATTCCATTTCGGCAAAATCGAATATAGAGAGTCCGCCCTTAATTCGATTTCGAAGTGGATGACTGACAACACACCACCACACAGCGGGGTTTTGCCCCGTCTACCGTATAATCGCATATTTTCACCCGTTCTAGTTCTCCACCGTCTGGTGCTTCGCTTTTTCTACAGATCACAATGTACTGTATTACCCGGAACTATAGATAATAGTAGCGGTCAGAGGATCACATACGTGGACGATGGTAATGATGATGATGATGATGACGAAGACGGTCTGGCCGCTAGGCTTCCACTTTAGTTGATTATCTGGTTGGTGATGGTGGATGCGATGTGCGCGGAATCCGGTGGGTGAATGGATAATAATAATGTAATAACATAAATAGACATTGCGGAATAAGCTGAAATTACCGACTAGAACAGAGCCAAACAAAAGATTACTTTACCTATAGATACGCATATAACATATATATAGATAGTGCACTGGCAGGTAAGCTGTATCTACAATCGGATGTTTCTTTTCGTTTGTTTTCTCGAAATTTAATTAATTCATTTATTTACTAGTTTTGTACGATATACAAACGGAACGATCACCAATTAACGCGAATATTATTTAATTGAATGCGAGATTTAATTAAATATTGCGTCTATTCGAAAAACGTACTTAATCAAACAATATACGGGGTGTGCGAAATTAAACAAACAGTATTATAAATGAGTTTATTCCAAATTAAATAAAACGCGTTTACCGCGCATGGTCGCTGAACTTTCAGATGTTTTCAAGCAATGTCAGAATTAAAACGCATGTCTCAACAGTGTTTACCCAAAATACACAAACTAGATAAGTTGATGCGACCAATTGTTTCGCCAACTTATAAACTGGCCAAATGGTTGACAATTGAATTCAACAATGTCACAATTAAACAGTCTAGTTTTTCATTAAAAAACCTCCACAGAATTCATCACTAAAGTCATTGTAGATTGGGTTAAAAAGTAAGTAAGTTTCGCTGATCAGTTTCATAATATATTTAGAGGATTTAATCAAATAATAGTAATTGATTCTGCGATGGGATAATTGTAAAACATGATTACAAATAAATAACAAAATACAAACCATTGTTTTATACTTTATTATTAGAAGACTCTAACGATTGTTTCGATATTGCTATCATCATCAGACAGTTGCTTAAAACTAACTTAAAATTTAGAAGTGGGTACAATTTATACTAATGTTCTGGTTGCTATTTATTTATTTATTTGGGAAACTGGTTACCTGTTTGTGATATCACTTTCAGAATAGGGTTGTTCAAATTTTCCGTGTTCTCGTTTGTAATATTCAGATTGGCATTAATAGCTTTTTGTATTTCAACTTTTTCTAAATAATTATTTTTTGTCCTTTATTTTCTATGTGAATGACAGAGAGGAATGGAATACCAGGAATGGAGTACCAGTTTTCGTTTTTTATGGAATTAGAATTATATTATTGTTTAAGGATTTGTTTTCTTTGTTTTTTACCTAGTAATTTATCTATTTATTATAGTTGGGTACATTATCCTAGGTTAAATATGCATACAGCAAAATTATTTTCAGATTAAAACTTATTTGTTCGAACATAGGGAAGGAGTCGACAGCCATGGACAGCTCGTTATCAACCTTTTCGGCTGATCTTTTCATGAGCAGTTTTGAGAGCGAGATATGTGGACGATATTCTTTCTATTATTTACTTAAATTCTGTTAGTGGTCAAGACTTTTTTGATAAATTAAATTCACGTTACCCTTTTGTTAATATTACTGTTGAAATGGAAATTAAATTCATCTAACTTACCACCTACCCTTCTGTTAATTTTACTATTGAAATCGAAAAGGATGGAAAACTACCATTTTTGGATGCATTGGTTATAAGAAATGTCAATTATTTAGACGTCGATACCTTTAAAGAACACACTAATACTTCTAGATTTATAACCAATGACTCTAATCATTGTAGTCAACATAAAATTGATAGTTTTAATTTTCTTGTACATATTTTCCTCTAAATATAGGCAGGTACCATAAATAACATTATATCATTGGAAATATTGCCAATGACAACGGTCATAATTGCAATATAATTAACATTTCAAAATCCTCAACTTTTCGAAAAGACACCAACAGTAGAACTAAGTTTATCCATACCACTCGAACCAAGATTTACTCGAAGACTCGATGGTATTTTTCCTAAACTTGATTTTCGAATAGCCTACAGTTCTAATTTTAACTGTCTTCAAACCGTTCTTTGTAATCCTAAGGATAAACTTTTCCTTTTTCAGAAAAGGCGGGGATATAAGAAGAAACAAGCTGTAAAGACTGTAATCAAAAATATATTGGACAACCTAGACGCTCTATTCAACTTAGATTCAAAGAACATTTAGCTCACGCTAGGTTTGGCAGAACAGATAAATCAATCAAGTGTTGCCCAACATATTCTTACTGAAAATATTGAATATTTTAAATTAGTTAAGGAAAATAGAAAGTATTTTAGAGATTGGTGTTTAATTTAATGGAAGAGTTCTTCTGCCTCCAAGTACTCCTGTTTCTGCATCTAATGTGTCTCCACCTACCCCATCATGTCTCAGAAGAAAGTGTCTTATCATTGTCTACCTCTCTTTTTCCTTATTGACCTTTTATATTATCCGCCTATAGTAACATTTGTTTCTTTGCTTCCCTTCTAACTGTTTATTTTCCATTTATTAACATACAATTTTAATAATCCCTTTAGAATTTCTAAATTAACCGTTCGCGAGAAACTCAACTCTACGTTGTTCTTTGTTTTATGTTTAATTACTTTATAAAAGAAAAAATGTCTTTAAAAAAAAGCAATGAAAAGTTGTTTTCCAATTTTAGTTCGAAGTCAATGTGGATATATGCCACTCGTGACATCTACAGATGAAATAATAATTCTTTTTCTTGGAAAAAAGAAAAGTTTTTGTTACCTACTTGTTTAAAACAAAAAAAGCACCCTTAACAAAAATTGTTGTCAATTGTTTTACTGAAGAAATGTTAACTATAAGCTATAACTTTTTTTCTAGTTATACCTACAGACACACACAGGTTGTGTTTTAAAAATGTTTTTTTTAAATTATTTAACCACGAAACAAATTTTACTTTCAACAAGCACAAAAATGTTTAGGTATCGAATATAATTCCAAAAAAAAAAACATTGAACAGGATATTTTTTATCGAAAATATTATAAACATATGATTCAATTTTTTTTTTGCTTATTAACAACGGTAACAGTTCTGTAGATTTATCGATATGGTAAAGTGTGATTTGACAGTAATAAGTACAAATATTTTATTTTTGTTACAAATTTTGTCAAACACGTAGGCAGCTAACAAAACAATCTACGTATTAACTGTTCGATTGTTGTTTTTTTTTTTTTCAGAAATCCTTCACGGGCTTTCCGCGGAAAATCTATCAAATTGATTCTACGTCCTTGTTTCTAGGTTCAGCATTCTTTTGAAAACACCGGATCCGCCGAAATCTGTCAAATTTTTAACAATGGTTCATTAAATAGCCCATTTATTACAGGTATCTGCCCACAGGACTGGCTGATGGTAATTTACCGAAGGGGAGGGGGGCGTATATACAGATAGATGCAGATACCAGCTAATACCTATATAATAAAAGTGTTTCAGTAACCTTCTACAACCAGCAGAAACCACAACAATAAATTGTAATTAAGATTTTTCCGATAGTAGATAGACACACCATCGTGGTCTTCAGTTAAAGAGAAAAAACACGCCCATGATACCTATGCTAATTTCGAAGGTCCTCTTTATGTCATTTCGATAATAAATATTCAAAAATAATAAACGACAACTTCCTGATTACCTTAAAGCGTTCATTACCATAAAAAAGTCGTGAAATGTCACCCAGAAATTTTGTAATATCAATATTAACAATTCTTCTTAATAAATTACCTTTCCCAAATATACTTAGTTATTAAAGTATGTACGAAAAAAATACAAAATTACAAAATGTATCTATATATATACTATAAAAGGAAATAAATGATTCGTCGAAAAACTTTACACTTTATAGTTACCTAATAGTGCTTCACAGTCACAGAAATATATTTTGTATTTTCTTACAATCGTTTTTATATTTATATATGGTTCTCTTTAAAAAGTTCTATTTTGACTAGAGAAGTATTTAGTTGTTGTTTTGTTTTGCCTTGTTCTTTTGTTTTAATTGCATACACTTAACATGAAGAGAAACAAAACACTATCATTTCAGCACACTCAAACAATAATTCGTTTACATAAAGAAAACAACTGAATCTCGTTACTCATTTTAGATACGATATTATGGTCACATAAAAATGTTCGCTGTAATCACATTTTATTTATCATCTGGTTGAATAATTTGCATAAGTACGAGACGAACAGTGAGAACTAATTTTAAAGGATAATTAAAAAAATATATTAATAACGCATTCAAAATACGTTTTCAATTAAATATATTTTATTATTAACCCATTTTATGTGTTCTGAAAATCTTATGGGTAAATTTCAAGTTCGGTCCTGTAAAAGAGGTCCGCCGGTCGTAATTTACGAAATCTGCCTACACGAATATTCGATTTTAGCATTCCTTAAATTAACCGTGACAAAACACGGCGATCAAACGCAAAAAACGCAGGATATAAGGGGGCGAAAGCCGACACAACCGTTGTCGGCAGTCGAGGGTAAAAACGTAGCTGGCCGTGCGGCTAGAGAGAACGGGTCTCGGGACGAGTAATACATCATCTCGAAACTCCGACAGATGAAAAATGAGTAGCAAACAACGATCTCGGGACTCAAAAACAACCGCTTCCAACATTTAATAATGTAACAGTGACGTTGCTAAGAATTTGTACACTTACGGGAGGAAGGCAGGTTAGGTAATCAGTAAGCTAATGCGCCCCACATTCGGGGGATTGTTTCGTCCATAAAGCCGAAATTTTTGCATAATAAAAACTTCTAACACACCTTAAAACGGCCAACAATCAATAACTCTTTTATTTCTTTAAAAAGAATCGTCAACTGTTGAAGCAAAGTTTTTTGTTTTGTTTGATTGTTGAAACAAAGTTTTGATTGGTTGTTTGAACGTTAAAACAAAAGTTTTCTTTGTTTTGTTCAGTTGTTAATACAAAGTCTTGTTTGACTGTTTGATCGTTGAAACAAAAGTTTTCTTTGTTTTGTGCGATTGTTGAAATGATAATGTTTGGCGTGAGTATTTTGAACAGATGTTCTGCTGTTTCTGTGACATACTGTATCGACTTGGGCACAATGTAAATATAAATCACATTAAAACAAGTTAAGCGCACTAGTCCACACTTAGTTAGTGTCACTAATAGGGACCCCTGGGGAACCCCAGGAGGATATGTCGACGGGTGGACATTTTCTATTTCGATATACATCCACTTCAATAAATACTGCAAGAGGAAAACGGGGTGAAAGTAAAATTATAATTTTTTCGAATTGAACTGTTTTAAAATTGATGATTGTAGGCTTTCACGGCCGGCGTCCGCATTTGTGAATTTAAAATTGTTCTACGGTGCCGTTTTATGGTTCAGCTCCTGTAACTACGAGTATATATAGATACTATAAACTCCAAAGGGCATTATATGTTTATTATATTGCGAAAGTGAAACATAACTTGAAGATGATTTACTGTCAATTACGTTTAGGTTTTCCTTTACATGGTGGTGCCATAATTTATGGGATTCTTTCAAACGAAAGATGAAAAGATCAAAAGAACGGTATTACATTTATTATTAGTTAATCGTTAGGAAATACTATTGGTTACGACCCCAAGAAATTAGAAAAGTAAATTGTTTTCGACACAATAAATACATATATCTCAGAATTACAATTAAACTAAGATATTAAAAAAAGAAGGAATTAAAATCCTTATTCGTCTAAATTTTAAGATCAAAGATCTCACATTTTGAACGCGTCATACCAAGTAGGCACAACGAACCGAAAGCCACATCCCACAACCGGTTTAAAATTTAGACGAATAAGGATTTTAATGCCTTCTTTTTTGAATATGTTATATTTTCGTCTAGAAGTCCATCGGAATCAACAGTATAATTCAATGCCGGTAGGGGTATTAGCCCTCGGAGTCGTTGTTTCTGTTGATTCCATATTTATAATTAAACTAAGGGTAAATTTTAAAACAGTTTAAACTTAGGGTGTTTTATTGTTTATTTTATCATTCCCATCAGCCACTAATCCTGATGGGCGAGCGATCCCCATGACCTACACTGTAGTTTTTTTTTTAATGCACCTTTAGTCCAAGACTCTTTGAAGACAACTGAAACATTTTTCCAATACAAGTATTTTGTGAAACAAAAGACCAAGTGTTTCAATTGTTTATCTCCGGTTCAAATGTTTAAACGTATGTCTCACCGTGTGGCCAGAGTGAATTTTCAATTACGATTTGTTAGGTACCATCATAATAGGCATAAGTATAAAAATATACCGAGTGTTTATAAACGCTATAAATAGACCACATATTATTATTAAGTGTACATGAGTAAACGTTTCACGTAATTGGTTGGTTCCGGCGGAAATGAAAGAATTCGAGTGAGTTATTATTTCGATTTCGATTCGAGGGGCGGCACCTGATTGCTGATTGATTTGCAAAATAAATTTTAAGACTTTTTCGTGAGACCCGAGTACAAACAGGATTCAGATTCGGTCAGAATTGGTCATGTACGTATTTCATGGATGTTAAAAACTCGTTTGAGTTAGATTAGCAACGATTACAATTTTATTGACGCTCCCATTTCACTGGGCTTTTTGCCGCCGTGACGTTTTCCTCCCTCCAACTCGCCCCCCAACCTCCCTCGTCGTTAAAATTAAATGCTGACAGTATCCAGGTGCATTTCTATTACATGTTATTGACATTTATAATATCCAACTCTTGTTAACACACCTATTAACTACTTATCTATTATCTAATTATAAGTAGTCATCAATTTTTAATTGATTCTTTAGCAGTTGATTATCAGGATATAACGGGGGCGGGATCAGATGTCTTCTTTATGGGTTCAATAATGTTTAATTAAAATTGGGAAGTATAATGTTAAATATTATTTCTTAAGCGTAAAATTCAATTTCAATGCTTCATCAATAGAAGAGATGTGACAAAGTAACAAAAGAATAACTGCGATTGTTGTTAGTAGATACCTATTGTTTTAATTTTGTTTTGTTTTCTGATCCAATGCCTGCTTTGCAAAACTGTTCTCATGTTTTTAATGTAAATGCACACTTCTCTTAATATCAGACGGATTTAGAGACATCAGCAAAGGCTGTAAAATACTAAAAACAACAGCAAGGCAAATTTAGTTCATATACAAAAAATCGTCTGGATATTGTTTGTAAAAATAATAAATAAAAAAATAGTGCGGCAATGGATGGTAACTGTGGGTTGTTGATTATTTTTAAACCTCTAAATTCACTACCATCTACCTCGTTTGAACTATGTCAGTTTCAAAATATGATATTTTCTCATGCAAGCCCTTAATACATGCGCGTGGTATGTAAATATATTAGCAATATTAACAATTAAGATCGCAAAAACCAGACCAACGATTGGTTGTCGAGGTAACCATCCACATGGGCACCCATCCTTCCATATAGGTTCATATAGGTACCTAAGTATACATATAGTATATATTTATTTGTTCAGTTTGTAATAAAAATGAGGTATCTTTGTAATATTTCGTATAACGTTTGCAACTTCATCAGACCAGCATGTAATATGCAACAGTATCACGCTGGTCTTTGTAATATTCAGACAATGACTTATTGTTGCGAAGTGTGGATGTATATACCTATATATACCTATACCTACAGGTACCATGATGTACCACGGATTTATAGTAGAGAAACCCTTATGGTAACAAAAAGGTAATGTGTAGTTAGTTTTGAGATTTTTGTTGGTAATTAAGTATAAAATAATAATGCTAAAAATATTGCCCATCACAGAATAGTTATGTCTACAGTTGTTACTGGTAATTTGCAAAAGTAATTAATTAATCATTTACTCAGGTGTAAGAGGCTGCATCGTTTGTATTTTTTTGGAATATTTCTAATTTGAGCCAAAATAACCTTACAGGTACGTATGAGGGTTCGTGATGAGTAGCTTACAATCCGTAGGTGCCCTATACCTTTCAGAACAGATTCAGCCCATCTGGTGAATTTTGACAGTGGAAGAAGGGCGGAGGGAACGGGTAAGAGTGTAATTTGTTACATCAAAACAAAAAAATTCCATGTACGAGGATGGATCAAATATAAACGAGCCTTTGTTCATAAAACATGTAAGTATTATGAAAAAGCACAAATTTCTGTATTTGAAAATTGACATATATGTTGAATTCAATGCCGGTAGGGGTGGAAGAAGGGCGGAGGGAACGGGTAAGAGTGTAATTTGTTACATCAAAACAAAAAAATTCTATGTACGAGGATGGATCAAATATAAACGAGCCTTTGTTCATAAAACATGTAAGTATTATGAAAAAGCACAAATTTCTGTATTTGAAAATTGATATAAATGTTGAATTCAATGCCGGTAGGGGTGGAAGAAGGGCGGAGGGAACGGGTAAGAGTGTAATTTGTTACATCAAAACAAAAAACGAGGATGGATCAAATATAAACGAGCCTTTGTTCATAAAACATTTAAGTATTATGAAAAAGCACAAATTTCTGTATTTTTCGAATTTTTGACATATCCCCCTTGTTTTCTAGACATTTACCCCAACGTATTGCTAGTTTTTTCATCCCGTTTTCATAAAAAGAAGCAGGGCGGGTGTCTATCCAGTTGCGCACAAACGCCTCCACCTGTTCATCGGTTTGAAATCGCTAATCGCTAGCCTCCTAGAAATTCTTTGAGGGGCTCAAACATGTGGAAATCACAAGGGGATAGGTCTGGGCTATATGGAGGGTGTTCCAGCTGAGTCCAGTGCAGTTCACCGATTTGGGCCTGCGTTAAAGCTGGGGAATGAGGTCTAGCGTTATTGTGCAAGACTAACACGTCACGAATGGGGTGTGTCCTCCTATTTAGCTGAAATTTTTCGGAATCTGAAGCTTTTCGTACAAATTGTGTGAACACTCCAATGGTGCCGAGTTCACCAGATATCTGGCGTTCTCCTTCTTTAAGGTTTCTAACGCGTGCAATGGACGATGAGGATTATTTACTATTTCGAGACGAGTAATGGGCGGAAGCCCATCGTTAAATTCTTTGCACCAAACTTTTACACGTGGCCACGAAAGCGTTTCATTTTTGAATTGTGCTTGAAATCTGCACGTTTTCACGTGTAAGAAACTTAATAATAATTCGTTGCGCAACACCTCCATGCTATGCACCTCTTCCTCAGTCATTGTGATATCTATTAACCAAGCAGCAATACGACGCGTCGTTTCCGTGCTACCTAATATCCCCACTTCAAGTTCCTAACGCCCGGATGCGCCTTGAACAACTATTCGGCGCGCAATTTAAAAAAGCTCGTTTATATTTGATTCACCCTCGTATTTATAGAAATAAAAAAAAAATTGAAGTTGATAAGTACAATTGTTTTGCGAAACTTCCTTCTAGTTTCGTATATTACGCGAAATCAATTTGCCCATCAGTTTTTCAAGATCAATTCGTGCAATATCGCATTATTATTCAATCGATCGAATGAAACTTTTAAGACATTGACTTTTAAACTTTTTACATCTTTGCCCACTCTTTCAACCAAAGACAAAAACATGTCTAGGTCTTTTAGTTAGAAGAATTGTAAAATTCCACTGTTACTTGGAATTTTCTTCTGATCCTACAGCACGCAAAAGCCTCTAAAGGTTCGAAGTTAAAAGTTTCTCAGAACCCGTTGTTTAGCAAAACAATTTGGTCTGGTTTTTGCATATTTTCTCCAGGAGTTGACAAATCGTTATTTTTAACATTTGACCCAGAGTCTAAAAGGTTCGGAAGAACATGACAACTATTTAAAGTTTAATTTTCTATTTCTATCAATATCATATTACAATTGTTGATCGCATGGGCTCTTACAAAGTACAGGACCGTATTATGGGTTTATGGAAGTAGGTAACTCAAAATTTAGTTACATTTAAGCGTGCTCCTTCCTGATAAGACATAATAACAAATCCAATCTAATTAAAACCAGAATTTCTGTTGGTGCTGGAAAATACTTAAAGATGGTTGTATTTTCCACCCATGTGCTGGTTCTGGTGCACATATCTGTAGATATAAACTTGTGTTATGTGCAGAAATTACAATGGACATACACAAAACAAAACTGCGTACTATACGACGAGTTAAATTACCAAATCAAAACATAATTCGGATGCCAACGAAAATGTAATTGTGTTTTGGTTATTGCGAGCATACGCGACTGTTTTTGATTCGGGAATTTTGACACTGGAACAGGCAGGTACACGGGCATGCGTGGTAAATTCGAAAAACCAATGCACTACTACCTTTTGTTATTATTACGAAAACAAAAGATAATAGTATAAAGTACCTACATACCTACCACGTATGTATCTATATGAATACTTGCAGTTGTTTCACAACTAATTTGAAATAACGACAAGGACAGATGGGCAATTGTTATTTTCTTCTTTTTTTTATTTTTTAGCTACTTATGGGAGACCCAAAGTAAGTAGATATAAGTAATTTTTGTTATCAAACCCTACGAATACAAGAAGGGTCGTCTATTTTCTCAATAATTTAAGATGCCTAGGTTTTATAGGCGGTTAAAAACGGGCCGAATACGTCGCACCAAATTGCAATAAAAAGTTAAAAACATTTCGATAGTTTCACAAAAATTCACTTGTTTCAGCTGTTATGCTCTTTGAAAATTGACATAAATGTTGAATTCTAATTTATATGTATTTAAAACGCGAATTTGTAGATTTGCAAATTAAAAATTTTTCAATTAAAACAAAATAAAATTTCTTACTAAGTTACAGGAAACTATTTGATCGAATTTAAACTTTTTATCATTCTAATCAACAATTCCTTCTACTTGTAAAACAATTGTTTTTCACTGAAACAAATGCATTTTCTATTTTCATCAAGAAAATAATTAATGGGTACCATACCTGTCTGTCGCTTTTAATACCTGCAAGTTAAGTTTTGATTTCTCTGAATTATCATTTTAGGAGTTTTTTCCTAGATCCACTCTGTAAAGTTCATATTTTTCATATTGGCCACAATTCAGGCATACCTATCCATAATTTTTTAATTTTCAGTTAAAAACGAAACGAAACGCGTTTTAGTTTTTTTTAAACGTTTTGTCTAATTTCGGGTTTTAATGTTTATTTACACATATAATTTCTTAAAATAGTAATCAGCTTTAATGTCTCAGAGTTTTCCCGTCTTTCGTCCTAACAAAAACCATTCCATTTTCTAATTTGTAGGTCCCTACTGTAGTTTTAGGGCTTTCACGGCCGCGGAACGGTAAAATGTCTGGAAAAGTCGAATTCCATGGACCACAGCAAAACAAATGGGAAAAAATTTGTTTGTATTTATATGACGAAGATAGAGAGGGGTCATAGTTACCAATTGCCGTCGTTTACACATAATGTCTTTATTATTATTATTTTTTTAAATTTTAACCCAGTGGGCCTACCAAGACTGATGGTCCTTTCGTTAAATTCTGTGCTATAGGTCACCGGTTTTTATACATGCATAGACCTGCCTGTCTGTTTTACACAATGTTTTACACAATGCATCGTATTGTGCAAAAAACCATCATCAGTGAGCATCGTAGTCGACGCTAGACGATAGAGACCGCCGGTCCGAAGAGTGTGAAAATTCCAGCAGCGTCGACAAGGAAAACCGGCCACAGTAGCCGCGACATGCTTAAAAAACCAAAACCTGAAAGTTACCCCCACCATAGCGATCGTCAGGCACCGCGGTACACTCTTGTAACCGATAAGAATCGTTGTTGATGGCTACCGAGAGGAGGCGTCACGTTTACGAGCACTAGTCTCTCTACTCGATTGGACGGGACCGTTTTCAGAGCCGAAATGGTGGGGATAATCGATCACAAAGAGGGCAGGGTCCTTATACCATGGTATGGGAACTCCAGTTCATCTCTAACGCTAGCGGTATACGGTACAACCGGGTGACAATTTCCACAAAGTCCTATCCAGACACGAGACCGATATCTTATCCCATCGCGTTTAAACTATTTTCGATCCAATCCTTCAAACAGACAGCGTAATCCGCATTTAAATAAAAAGCCGAAAAGTAATTGATCACATACATGTGCGAATAATTAGGTACTTGCAGTGGTGTAATAGGTAGTGTCTCATCAATCGTAGGTACTCGGTATTTTCCCTTGTTTTTTGTCAAGAATTCCACATTAACCCCCCCGTCACATCCAATCGGAAAGTCTGTAGTTGCATTATCCTTCCGACGGAAGCAGATATCTAGACCTGACCGAACATCCATAGCTCACCGACTGAGGAAGGCGCGTCGATACCGGCCGTCGTAACGTTGTCAATAAGGAAAACCAACAAGTGACTGTTAATCGGTAGAAGTATTGGACATAAGAGTGTTCGGCTACAAGGTATAATAGTATTGTTGGAGTGTGTGTTTTAAGTGTTTTACCAGGCTGGCGGCGTACCTAGAAGGGGGCCCCGCCTGTGCATCCGTGGGGGCCCTTACACTAAGGGCTGGTCTGGCCCATGTGCCCCTGGGAGGCCCCAATTCAACACACATTTACCACACCCAGCACAACATAGGTCAGTACAAACCACCATAGATAAGCATCTGATTGTATCTATAATAAGTAGATAATGTACCCACGTACTCCAGAAGTAATCCTTCGGGTTTATCCCTCTTTGATGTCAAATGAGATTCCTTTAAAACCTGTTGGATTTTTCGTTCTTCTTCAACGATTGAAGAACTCCACTAATGGGTAATTCATCTGTTAGATTTTGTTTCCATTGGGACCAATAAGTTGATCTAATGTTCCAATAAGTTCGTCCTTCACAGATACCCATCACATGGGACCCTAAAGTCTGCCAGATTGTCTTTTTCTCTAGGATCAACTACTAGTTCTTCATTTTCCTCTTGGAAGATCTCCATTGGGGTAATATTTTGAGTAAATGGTTGATTATTCATCAAACTAAGCTTGTAATGATCAAATTGTATTACAAAAGCTCTGTCAGATTTTGACTTCTGGTACAAGCTTTTAGGTGTCTGAATAGTGCATCAGATCTGCTCCTCGTCGATACCAAATATGAGTCGAGAAGATCCTTCAGATTTCTTGAACTGTTTGATTACCCTCCAAAGACGGGCATCTTCTTATAACGAAGTAGATAACTGTTTTTGGGCAATCACCGGGGATATTTTTCTTACTCTTTTGGACAATGGAAGAAGACGTTTCTTCTTCTAAGTATGGATTTAGATTACCAAAATGTACATGATGGTTGAATATTGCAGTAGATATCTATAAGAATTATTGTCTCTGTCAGATCTTTTGGTTACCCTTCAAAAATGGGTATCTTCTTATAATGAAGTAGATAATTGTTTTTGGGCAATCACGGGAGATTTTTTTACTGCTGTTTTGAACAATTGAAGAGGAAGTTTCTTCTTCCAAGTATAGATTTAGATTACCAAAATGTACATGATGGTTGAATATTGCAGTAGATATCTATAAGAATTATTGTCTCTGTCAGATCTTTTGGTTACCCTTCAAAAATGGGTATCTTCTTATAATGAAGTAGATAACTGTTTTTGGGCAATCACGGGAGATTTTTTTACTGCTGTTTTGAACAATTGAAGAGGAAGTTTCTTCTTCCAAGTATAGATTAAGATTACCAAAATGTACATGATGGTTGAATATTGCGATAGATATCTATAAGAATTATTATTGCACATGGGTTTGGGTTCAACATATTTCTAAAGGTCCAATTCAGGACGTGCATGTCGAAAAAGTAATTTCTCGTGATAATGTCCACAATTTCACATTCAAGCACGCATTTCTTTTGCATATTATGATTAAAATCTAATACTAACAAATGGCAGCATTTTCTGGCCAGTTAATTATTCGATATCTATATGTATTAGGTATGTTTCGCAGTTTTGCCCAGTCATCGAATATTATTGGGTATCTAGATAGACCGGTAGCCACGTCGGTACAAAAAAAATAAAACATAAATTGCAATAAACTAATGCAACTACCTAACTAACTAACTAACTAACTAACTAACTACAAAGGCTTTCTATGTGTATGATTAGCAAATGTCGCCATGTCAATCATACCTTTAAGGATAGACATAGTAGTACGAACTCGAGCAACATGACAACATATTTGTGTCGAAAGTTTGGTCTGAATAACTGTCATTCTTTTACCAGATCGTATTAAGCGTTCTAAAACACGAACAGTAATAATAAGGACCTTCTAATTAGCCAATGAACAGTAGCAGCAATCGTGTCATACATACTTAGAAACATACATATATACCTATACAAATGTATTTTGACCCTTTTTAAGAAATATGGCGAAAATTACCAGAACGAATTGTATTTGAAGTCCGTTTCAACTCACTGAATTAACGTGAATTTCTCCACGCGATAATATATGTCATGGACTAAAACGACAATTCAACTTTCTAACACATAAGTGCAGAACAGATAAAAAAATAGATATCAATACCTACAGATTAGTTGAAAATCATTATTTTATGGATTTTGGATACGAACTCATCAATGATTTGGCGATCGAACGACCAGGATTGGTTTCATTATTTATACCCATGATTTGGTATAATGAATCCATTACACAGCCCTAAAATCTACTATTACTGTTCATCAAGACGGTTAGATCTCTTATGAACTAAAAAGTCAAATTTCATTGTAATATGTGAAGGGTAGCAGAAGGGAATATTCATAGATTTTAGCTGAGTATGACCCTTTGTGTGTCCATAAAAATATGGTGGAATAGTATCACTAGAAATGAGGTATCAACCTATCAAACATTGGAGTAGAGAATTTCCTGGATGAGTCTCAATGTTTACCTATACCCAACCAAGATTTGGCATAAATCCGTCACGTATTCGCAAAATCTAACAAAGTAGTTTCCATTTTATAGCTTCCATTTTAGATCCGAATCTTTCCAGAAGCACCTCCGTATGCCACATTGAAAATAGGCATTGCCTACATTTCTATTTTCTGGAGAAGCAAAATCTGATCATGTATCAAATATTTTGATGCCTTGGATAGACGTTTCATACACCAGATAATCTAACTTCAAATTAGATAATCCATAGATTATCCATGATCAAGCAGTGATGATCAATTCATAGAGAGAGATCAATATTGTCATGAAATGAAATTCTTTGATTGATTTCTTGATGTGCTCCCAAGAACTGGCAAGGATACCTAACGTATTGTTAAAATATGACAAAATAATTTTCAATCTGGACCTTGATGCAGCCACTAACTGTAGAAACTCTACCAGACCATAGAAATCGTGGCAATACTAAGTCTTTACAACCTTCTTCAGAATGTTTTGTTATTTGAGCACAACTTGTGTTGTTTAGAATGTCAAGAAAAGGACGTCTCAGTGAAAAATGCAATTAATCGTGGCTGTAGTTCGTTCAAGGACAAAAGTCCTGAAGACAGTCCAAAATCAGTTGTTGTTCCAGAAAACATTGATGATGTGCGCGAACTGATATTTGCAAGATCATCATATGACTTATCGTAAGATTGAGTCATCCTTGGGCATCAGTAAGATATTGCATAAACGTTTAGCTGTGAAGATGATTTGTTCGCGTTAGGTACCGCATAATTTGACAAAAGTCCAAAAAGGTGCCCATGTCAATTGGTGCTCAAAAATAATCAAGAAATTCAATCGCGATGCATCAAAAGCTGTATATAACATCACACAGGTGACGAATCTTGGATCTATGCATGTGAAGCCGAAACAAAACAGGAATCCACCGTATGGATCTACCAAGACGAGTCACATCCCACAAAAGTGATTCATGCGCGAAACTTGGTCAAACACGAAAAAAGAAGCGGCATCGAAGGATCATTCTTCACCATGACAATGTTAGCTCTCATGCATCGGTTGAAACAACAACCTATTTGAATATTTGACTAGCCGAAAAGTCGTATTGTTAGGCCATGCTCCGTACAGCCCTGATTTGTCACCAAATGACTTATTCTTATTCCCGCATATCAAGAATAAATTGTGTGGCCAACATTTTTCGGCGCCTGAAGCAGCTGTTTTGGACAAAATCCCAATCGGAGTGGAAAAAGTGTTCGAGCGGATGCTAAAGTGTATTGGTCGTCAAGGAGAATACTTCCAATACTTCAATGAAACCATTTTCGATAATAAACTGCTGTCTTTTCATTAATAGGCTCAAAATATAAATAGCAACATTCCTAGGAACCAACCATTACGTACATTTTGAATCCTAAACTATAATTTCATACATTTACATTACGTTTAGTAGAAATATTTGTTCCAACCCTCTCACTTCTTTTTCTGTTAAAGCGTCCCAATGTTTTCTTGCGATATTGTCGAAACTGCTGAGATTTAGCCGACGGTCGACGACAATCCTTCGAAGTTCTAACGTATCGTTCTCCACTAAATATATATTTGGTGATAAGAATTCTACCTCCTTTTTTTATTCAGTATCGATTTTTGTTAAATTGGGTCGACTAGGAAAATGGGATAATCTGCGCGTATCTATTTGTATAATCGTTAATCTTTATTAGGTAACCATACACACGTATACAACATTATTGTGCTATGTGCTGTGATACAGATACATTTAATTTTTTTTTATTACTATTTCGACCCGGTTCATTGTCGTCTATCATCTCTCTATTAATTGCAAAGATAGATCCTGACAAAGCTGTTAATTTATTGTCACGGTGTAAGCTGAGTTAACTAGTTCTCAATAGCGCGGTCATTTTACCGATAAATTAAGCAAATTAGATGGAAAAGAAAGCATTATTCCCATCAGGTCTTCGACTAACGTAATAATATTGTTGATCGGCTTTTTTTAAAATTCGCTTCCGATTATGTAATGAAGAGTCGTTATATTCCAATTGTTTAACGATTTACCGCTTTCGTTATTGAATGAATATCGATCGATGCACAGAGAGTAGGTATGATGAATAGACCGATTCAAATAACCGGAAACCGAAAAATACATTCGAAGAGATATTTCCCCATCCATCATTACATCTCAAGTTTTGAATTTTCTTCGGTCAGTTCTCCATAAATAATTATTACCGACTGGTGGACATTAAAATAGTGTAGGTAAAAAGATTACGTTTTGTAACATCAGGAAGTACGTGGAGGTCTGGTAGTTGAAAAAATTCAGCAAACTTAACAGTTTTAACGCCTTTTGATGATCGAATACCTACGCCTATCTATTCCTGAAATTGTTATTATTGTTTAATTTGTAACACTAATAGAAGAATAATGATTTATTTTTTGGGCAACATATAGAATTTTCAGCACAAAAGGTGAAATTTTCTAATGGTTTTGCTAACGAAAATCTCTTTTATGGTAAATTTGATGCCAAATTTATTGATTTCTTCGACAAATCATGTGTAACGTAGGCTCCTACAATGATATCGAAAGCAATCCGAACTTATTCTGTTAGATTTTGTATCCCTCAAAGATATTCTTCATCTAGGACCTTAACGTCTCTCCCAAATTTTTATTTTCTCTTGGATCATTAATGGTTCTTCGTTTCCCTTTCGGAGAATCTCCTTTATGGTACCTAATCATTAATATTTTGGGTAATTCGTTAATTATTCATCAAGCTTCGATTGTAATGATCATATTGGACTACAATGCCCCTGGGAGGCCCCAATTCAACATAAATTTATCTACTACACCCAGCACAACATAGGTCAGTACAAACCACCATAGATGTGCACTTAATTGTATCTATAATAGGTAGATAATGTACCCACCTACACCAGAAGAAATCCTTGGGGTTTATCCCTCTTTGATGTCAAATAAGATTCCTTTAAAATCTGTCGGATTTTTGGTCCTTTCTTCACGATTGAAGAACTCCACTATTAAATAATTCATCTGTTAGATTTTGTTTCCATTGGGATCAATAAGGTGATCTAATGTTCCAATACAAAGGTTCGTCCTTCAAAGATACCCATCACATCGGACCCTAAATTCTGCCAGATTTTCTTTTTCTCTTGAATCAACTAATGGTTCTTCATTTTCCTCTTGGAGGATTTCCATTATGGTAATATTTTGAGTAAATGGTTAATTATTCATCAAGCTCAGCTGTAATGATCAAATTGGATTATAAAACTTCTGTCAGATTTCGACTTCCTTCTGGTACAAGCTTTTAGGTATCTGAATAATACATCAGATATGCCCCTCTTCGATACCAAATATGAATCGAGAAGATCCGTCAGATCTCTTGGACCTTTTGATTACCCTCCAAAGACGGGCATCTTCTTATAACGAAGTAGGTAACTGTTTTTGGGCAATCACCTGAGATATTTTTCTTACTCTTTTGGACAATGGAAGAAGACGTTTCTTCTTCCAAGTATGGATTTAGATTACCAAAATGTACATGATGGTTGAATATTGCGGTAGGTTTCCTGAGAAAATATTAATTAGATAGCAGTGCAGGATTTTTGGAACCTTCGCACCACAAGTTTCCATTGGTAGTACGACAGAATGGTTACAGATGGTGGTGTTTACTATGCTGTTTGTGGTTATTTATTAAGTCTTCAAAGTTTGTTTTATTGTTGGGGAAGATCTGTCAGAACCACAAGTAGGATTTTTAAAACTCCTACGAGGGAGGTTTTCCAGCCTTTAGAGGTCCAGAGTAGATGATGGGGAAATTGACGAAAAGTCAGAAAGAAACTTATTTAAGAATGATGTGCTAAAGAAGTTGCTTCAATTTTTTAGATATAGAACATAATTTCCTATTACTCATAGATAAGAAAATATTACGAGTCAGTCTTCTTCTATTGTTTTTAATTCAATTTCCAAACAGTTTGGTATCAATGTTTAAAAACGGAAAATCCCGAAAAAGTTTAAACAATCATCGCAATAACTCCTACAGTGTTCCCTTAATACTTCTCCAATTTCCTTCTTATGTTATGTAGTTATGTGATGCCTATATATAACATATTGCATTACTATTCCGCTGTTCTCGTTTTGTTTCTTTTTTTTTTTGTTTTTAATCACGCCCTAAACAGCATTCTTGATCCAATTTTGGAGCATAACTTTTTTCACACTTCGTCGACCTTACAAGTCTTTCGCATCGTAAAATGTTATACAACAAGATGGAGCCAAAGAAAATATTATTCAAACCTATTCAATACACAACAAAACGAGAATCCTTCCACGGAGAGCAAGCCTTACGGCGGTCGTAGTCGTCTGCGACAAGGCAGCATTATTCAATCAGGTCGGCACTGAAGTATAAACCCATAAAAAACCAACAACCAACAACCATTTCCATATTGCCTTAATATAAACATAATTCCGATCTTCGAGTCTCTTGTTCTTGCAACAAATAATGTTTGTGTGTTTTTGTTTTACATACGGCCCAATTGCACAAGCGATTGGAAATGGACAAAAAATTCTCACACCATTTCAATCAATCATTCCTTTTTTATTACTTAGTATAGGTCCATGAATCCTGTAGATTTTGTAGTTACAATAAAAGGAACTTCAAATTTTGATCTTTAAAATCTTCAAACCATGTGGTACCAGGGAAAATTTCACGACTAAATTAATGACAAAATACGAAGGATCACTATTTTGTAATTCTATGTAGATAACACTTCTTAGGAATAAATAAAAACTTATGTAACGATTTTTTTGAAAGTGTATTTTGGGCCGTCCCCGCTTCGGTATAATGATGTGGCGCCTTGATAAATTCATGACATAAACATACGAAGAGTCCTACCAATACCGATTCGAGTTTGTCTTTTCGAATTGAATACGTCGTGGTCGCAAAATCTCGGCAATCTTGGATGGCCTCAAAAACAAAACAAGAACACAAAACAAAACAACGTAACTACATGAATAACGCTGTTAATCAATGTAGACAATCATGTCTTTAATTCTTATATGTATGTACGTACATATTAGTGCTGAACGTAGAATGTGCGCCTTTTAGAAACGCTGTCACTGAATAATAAATAAGAGGGAACAATGCGGTCGTTGATGTTTAAATAGGTAACAAATAAGTGCAGCAAATGTACAAGTGCCTTTTTGATAACCATCCAATTCGTCTATATTTACTTATTGGTCTTTCCAATATGAGATTCATCTGGATTTCCAGTTCAATCTAAAACGTAGCCGATAACGAAGTCCATTTCTTAATCTTCATTTTCTAAGATCCTTTTTCATTCTTAAAACCTTAGCCTCCCTTCAGAAACCCTTACAACTCATGTACCTCCAGTCTTTGTTTCAGAGCGTACCATCAACCACTTTTAGAATAACTCAGTACAAAACCTCTATCTATCCAGTTTTAAATCTGAAATTATTTTATTGGAGAAATTTCTATCAATTTCCTCAACCTCCTCCTTCAACCCTTCATCCTTCATAGGTAACAAAACGAGTCGCTTCTAATACATTAACTTTGAAGCAACATCAATTGAAAATTCTCGTGGATCTTCAGGATTCCCATCGGCTGTCCTTTGAAGTAATCATTATATTTGTATGTAGGTTTCTTTAATGATAAATTGAGCCTGTAGATTCTTCATTCCTAATTTCATAAAATCATCATGGAGTCATTTACGCCTCTAGTATGAAAATGCCTACTGTCTTTTCGTTATTGTTTTGTTCTCCTATTTCTCGTACTAGGTAATAATAACAAATATTTTTGGAATTTGAGGTAATGTATGATATCTGAAAATCCAGACGTGTTGTGACAATTTTCTCTCTATCCTCTTGTTATAACAACCTGATTTGCGCTAACTTATGTAATTTGAAACCAGTTCCAGACATTTTTCTGACAGCTAATTGTGATTTTCAGGATTCTCATTCCTTGACGGGATGGATCTTTACATTTGAAATGTTTTATTTAAGTTTGCAACTTCTTTATAAGAAACCTACCATTTCCCCAAGATTACCTTCCACCTCTCTTTGATCCAATTCCTACCCATTTCACATCCCATCCTCAAGTCTAAACCATCATCTTACAACAATACTACTATTTGTAATTTCCGTATGTATGTATGGGTTTCAACTGTTTTTTTTTTACTATTTCGTTGTTGCAGGTCGCGCGGAGCCTCCAGCTGCAGGAATGTTGATGGCTTGCGCGGGTTGCGACAAGCCGATCCTGGATAAGTTTCTTCTGAACGTGTTGGAGAGGACGTGGCATGCAGACTGCGTCCGCTGCTTCGACTGTCACGCCCCCCTGACGGATAAATGCTTCTCGAGAGAAGGCAAGCTATTTTGCAGAAACGACTTCTTCAGGTGAGCAAAATTACCACATTACCACGAAACAACGAAAAACAAAAAAAAAAAAAAACAAAAGTGGAAAACAAGAAACAAACGCTGTAACTCCAACGTTCCCAGTTAGTGTTGACGCCAATTGTACCGTATCTAGTCCTTACAGATTTAACATATCTATTGATACGTGAGACTCGACTCGAATGAGACCCAAATTACCCAAACGGACCCACCATAATGTTTACTCCTGTCACTTGTTTGACCTTTTTCGATTGCTTCATCGTCATCACGTACTTGAATAATTGTTATCAATATAGATATGTGCGAAAAAATATTACGGTCCTTTCCATTCCGCTAATCCGTTAAGACCCGTTACCACTGCTAATGGTTGGTCGCAAGTCTCTAAATGGATGTTTTTGTTCGTCTTGATTATGTTCTGGTACGACAGAAGACCATTTAAGAGATAACAATGAAAATGAACGCAAAAATAGCAACCAGGTCGTGTTCGATGATGGTACATCTATACATATATATATATATATATATATACATCGGTGGTGCCCTTGCTTTTTTAGCTGACGGTCATGTATATATATATATATATGTATCTATGGTAGCAAAGTGCGCGGCATGAAAAATATAGTTTTTTACCGGTTCAAGCTGGCGCTTTATTCTTCATGCAATACGTGATCCGGCGTCGGTACCTTTTTGTGGTCACTTTTACAACAACACAACACGACCATTACGTTACAGACTTCATGGTTGAGCGAGATATGGAAGAACTCGGCGGTACCATGACGCCATTTATGGTAGACGCATCACATAAGTACCCGACTAGTCTAGTAGGTATCTACCTACCAAATGTGCATACCACACTACCATCCGAACGAATACCTATAGGTATAACATATGGATAATACGTGTGGTGGTGTGGGCTTCTGATTTCCTCTCTGTAAGGCACCATTGCTTTAGATATGGATGGGTACGCATAGGGTTGATAGACAAGGTCCGATGGTAATTCCGATCGCCATCGAGACAATGGGCTAGAGGTTTCTGATGTCGATAAAGATTATTATTATTAAAAGAACTGAGAAAAAAAGAAACTCCAACTGGTCCAAGTTGATCGTGAAGGTCTGATGGTCGAAGCCATTTTTATATACCATGACTAATCATAATTTCGAAAAAAAGTAAGGCAAGGTGTATATATATATATATATATATTGTAGACGGCGGGTGACCCGAAAAAAAAAACACCGTAACGGGTAAAATTATTTATATAGATAGAGATTAAAAGTGGTTGGAATAATTTAAAACTTAAACTATTATACATCAAATCAACCAATTTATTTTGTACCTACCAACAATAAAAGTCTTCAGGTACAGAGACAAACGTATCTGGTTCAGTACCTGTAATAGGTACCCAGATTTGTTGGTATTGTAGCGCAAAAAAAGTTAAACGTAAATATTAGTTTAAATAAATAAAACACAAACTATACATATAAATAAAAATATAAATATAGATATAAATCGTGGGATATGGCTTTCGGTTCGCTGTGCCTACTTGGTAAGACGCGTTCCAAATGTGAGATCTCTGATCTTAATATTTAGACGAATAAGGATTTTAATTCCTTTTTTTTTTGAAAACACAAACTGTTTAAATTGTTTTACTGTTAAAGTAATTGTCCGTTGCAATTGTTTCGGTCATTCGACGATTCTCAGAAAGCTTTAGTGGAAACTCAACTTAAAACTATTTCATATCTATTTATGGGTAGGTACCTACCTCGACTCTAAGGGTAGGTATAAAAATTATTAAGTGACTGCCATATATAGAACATGAGAAGTCTATCAAAAATAATAAAAATAGTACAAGCTTTGCTGTATTTTTGCAGCGAGTAGAGTCAATTGTTTTCTACTTTTGCAAGCAACTGTTTTATGTATTATAAAATGAATAGCATTTAACTATACTGTATTTGCGGTGGGAAATTCGTAAAACGTCTTTAATATTAGTTGAAGTAAATAAAACACAAACTGTTTAAATTGTTTTAATGACAAAGTAATTGTTCCATACAATTGTTTCGGTCTCTCGACCATTCTCAAAGAGTTCTTACTGGAAATTAAACTTACAACTATTTAAATATCTATTTATAGGTATCTCGACTTAAGTCATGGAATAAAAAAATTAGATACATACGAAATATGCTTTAGGAAAACTATTAATCAATAACAAGTTAACAGAAAACAATAAAATCAAAAAATGAGGTGTGTCAGTTAGAATGCTCAAATTGTGTTGCAATATCTATATATAGGTCAGACAGGCAGATTTTTTTAAAAAAGAATAATAGAACATGAAAAATCTATCTAAAATGATACAAATACTACAGGTTTTGCCCACCATTGCATTGTAAACAAACACAATTTTTCTAAAAACGATTTTAAAATATTATATACAGTCCAAAAAAGTAAAAAGTTAAATTTCCTCGAAAACTAGAAATTGAAAAAGTTATAGGCATATAATAACAAAAATAATTTGTATACCTACCCTTAGAATCGAGATAGGTACCTACCCATAATCAGATATTAAATAGTTTTAAATTTAGTTTCCAGTAAGAACTCTCTGAGAATCGTCGAGAGATCGAAACAATTGCAAGGGAGAATTATTTTTTTAATAAAACAATTTAAACCGTTTGTGTTTTATTTATTTAAATTAATATTAAATATATTTTACAATTTCTAACCGCAAATACAGTATTTAAGAATTGTAAATATTTTAAATTTAAACAAGGCTATTAAATTAAATTTAATTTTAGTTTCTTGCATTTTTTTACTTTTAATTAAAGTTTTTATAAAAAAAATAATTTAGGTTTTTACTTAACTTTAAATTTAAGATTTAAGTTCTCCAGGCTAGGATGGAGGGGGAGATTTAAGTTCTCCAGGCTAGGATGGAGGGGGAGATTTAAGTTCTCCAGGCTAGGGTGGAGAGTGAGATTTAGGTTCTCCAGGATAGGGTGGAGGGCGAGAGTTAGGTTCTCCAGGCTAGGCTCAATTCTGCGTATTTCTAAACTAGTTATTATCAACGCCATTACTGTTAGTATTTTTCTTTCTAGAACATCTGTTTTACTAACAACCCTGTCTTATAAATACCCTAAAAATTCATATCTCCTGACAGTCTACCAGCTACTCCAATACTCGTAAGTTATTTCTGCCGTTATTATCTACATTGTTTTATTTTATATTTAATTTTCTACTGTTATTTTACTGTTTTGTTCTTGCTTCTTTTTGTCACTCTGTGTTCCCATTTCTTTTGTTTTTTGATCTTTCATTCGTCTTATGCATATATTTCATTTGTTTATATTACTGTTTTCGTTTGTTATCGGTTAGTATTAACATTTTAATAGACGGTAAAGAATTGTCTGTAATAGTGAGTGGGTGGTCAGTTGTTTGTCACCAATCAAAACGAACGTTAAACACTGTAATTAGTTTAGCCATGGGATAATTTTTAAGGAAAACTTCTTTAGATGTTATTATCTACCGGATCGAAACTTTTTGCAAACAAGATGACAGATATTTATAGGTGCTGTTAAGAGAAGCCAGAAAAATAAAATTAGTTACTCTTTTTCTGGTGCTACTGAACCAAAAAGTACCATAGTGTCCATCCGTTTAAAACCCGTAAAGGGTGCGGTGTTAGGTAGCTGCTAACCAATGATAATGAATTAATTTTGAACAATTATTACAAGTTTTTATCAACTTTATTGCGGTCGCAAATCAAACTGAAAAAAGGAAAAAAACAATTTTGTCAGTTCGTAAAATTAGTGGTTTTCAATTGAGTGAGTTTTACTCTCTACCTATCAAAATTTCTACCCACATCTTCAAATATTATTGGTTGTCATCGGGATAGTTTAGTGTCGTCACAGGTGCGTACAAACAATTTTATAGTAAAATGACAAATGAGATTTTCGATTTACCTGTAGACACTTCCTCTCAATAATACGACAGTTCCTTTAACCTGTACCTTATATTGTTATATAATGTAACGATAGTGGCTAACTATTTTCAGCTGTTGTGCAAATGTAAATTATGATTATGTTGATTATCATTTGTTTATGTTGTTTATTCGCTCGTGAAACAATTGTTGAGAGAAGGATGAAGTCGGAGAAGGAATCGGTGGAACGGCCAATTTGATTCACGTTTGTTTTTTGAAACGGGTCTTTCGCAAACAAACAAACGAAAGAATTCGACCGATTAACAATTTTCGTTACGACAATAAGTTCTTTTGTTTTAATGCGGTGGTGATCGTTTTCTGTTTTTCTTTTTTATTTTTCTCTCGCGAAATTGCGCTATGCGTTATGTATGTAGGTCGGAAAATCAAATACGGGGCGGTTATTTAATATTTTCCATATACTTATGTCGTTTGTATAGTGTTATTGTGTTATTCTTGATGACTTAATTTAGAGATACAGGTAACTGCCAATTTGAGCAGGTGTCTCAATGAATTTTTATCTTTACTTCTGGTTTAAATACATATTAATAGCTACCTTGGCGATTATACTTCGTGAGGAAATTACGTCTCGGGGATCAAGCTGCATATGAATGCACTCCTGGTGGCTTTTAAAAGATCCCCATTAAAGTTAATGGCGTGCCCTCTTTTTTACTTTTTCCCAGCCATATCCTCTCGGCCATCCCATTAAGATAATTTTTCCCAGTTGAGAACGCTGATAGTCACTTTTAGCATTCTTCCACCCCCTTCTTTTCGCGAAAAAGAATTTTCCTTTTAAATGCTCCGCCCGTTGATGAGATAAAGTTAAACGGTCCCATCTTCTCTTCTTTTTCTTCGGCTCATCGTTCCACTGGGGGGTTGATAATACAGTAAACGCCTGGCTGCTGCGGTGGTGGTCGCCTGTGCCCTCTAGATAAGTGTGCCATCATTTATTTATGGTAATTGGGGCTTGTGCTGCTTCCGCACACCGCCCGGCCGGCATCTTTCTCCCTCTTTATCGGGCTGCTTCTGTTTCCTCTGTCTCATCCCTCCCCCGTTCCCGACTTTCTCGCATTAAAATTTATTTGACTTTTTATCCGTCGGGCTCTTACTTAAGGAAATGTGCCGATTGTAAAACGTGCTATTTCGGAGACACCCTGAATTATTCATGGACGTGGGGGGCGCGATCTTTTCACATCAAAGTTCCTCAAAGCGTATAAGAAAAATTGTTTCTGTAATCGGGTAGTTTTTTTTTCTTACTGACGTAAACGAAATTGATTCTAGATTTTGTTGAGCCTACAATATATATATATATATATATATATATATATATATATATATATATATACATATGTATGTATATGTGGGGTAAAGGGGAGGATGGATAAATCACCTTTTACGAAACAGTGAAATATAACTTATTTATTTATAAAAATAGACTAATATCTATATGTAAGGTGCGGAATTACTTTGGCATAGGTGGTGGAAACTAGAAATTTAAAAAATAGTACGGAAAAATCAGCAATTGTTTATCAGTTTAACAGTGGATATGCTATAGACCACACCACAATATCGAATTATTTAAACTATGTTATAATTACTTTGACCTCGATTTCGATTTACCTTTCACTAACAACCCCCTCCTCGATATTTTTCAATAAGTACAGATAGATTCTAGGTATATATAAGGTGTAATTTGTTCTTAATTTAAGTTTACATTTTACCATTCAAAAAATGATATTTCGTACCAATAAATATTGTTTTGTACCTAATAGAATAAAGATTCGGGCTGTAGGGCAGTGGTCTAAGTGAACTATTAAGTCCAGACGTTTCGTCAGCTGCTGCGGCTGACATCCTCAGTGATAGTGCTGCGTTGACGACGTTACCGTAGGTGGTATCTCGAAGTCGCGGCAGCGACATCTAGTCACTGGACTTAATAGTTCACTTACACCCCGGCCCTACAACCCGAATCTTTACTCTAGTATGGATTCCGGCCGTGAAAGCCTTTGTTCTTATATTATTTTGTAATGTTAAAAGGCTTTTTGTTCCATTTCTTATATTTTTCACACTAAAAGTCACTCGGTATATATTAGTACATTTAAATAATTAACTTTTTATATTCAAACAAATGAAATTGTAAGTGAAATAAATTAGTAAGGAAAACAATGTAGTTTTGTCGATGATTGTTTTTTGTTTAATTTTGTTTAGATAACTTTCAACTGTTTTTAAAAGAATTTAAACTTGGTGTGTTTCAACAAATGAAAGTGTTATTAGCGAAACAGAGGTGTTTTATTGATTTTCTTACTTTACCTGTCTAATTTTGTCTATTTTTCAATAAGTTACAGACAGATTCTAGGTATATATAAGGCGTAATTTGTTCTAAATTTATGTTTACTGTTTACAACTGAAAATGACATTTGGTTATTACCAATATATATTTGTTTGTAGTGTGTTATAAGGCGTTTTATTTCATTTCTAAATTGTTCACACTACAAATCACTCGTTATATAATCGTACCTTCAAGTATTTGATATAGAGTAGTTCTACGAATTATGTTTATCTCAGGTGTGATGGACACCAAGCAATATCCACGAAATGAATTGTTTACAGTTTAGACCATTGTTGTATATTAAATTTAGATCCGAATACATGTTTTACTATAGCAATTTATGAATTTCAATCAATTAAACCCACCTATTATTAGAAAAACCTACTTCTTTCATTATTTCGATTAGCCTGATTTATATCTAACAATAAAAATAAAAAAGAAACAAAAGTGTCTTTTCTTAATTGTCGACGTTCTTTTATTTTTTTGTGGTATATACTTGTAATATCTAAATGAGTAGACCTATTATGTACCGACTATTATAGATATTACGTTTTTCTGCAACATCGTGTAAAAAATAGCATTAAAGAAGCAAAAAAAAATAACGAAAACCTGCAGTTTAAAAAACTATGTCAATGACGATACAGTCTGAATAAAAAAAAAACGTTTCTAACGGTGACTCGGTGTAAAGCTACTAAGCAAGTGGTCTTAACCTTGTCAATCATTTTTATTATTAACAAAAGAACTACTACTGAACGATTTAAATAATAAAACTATCTACAATGTCTGGTGGTTTAGTGCTACTATTGTATCAGGTTTATGATTAGCTATTACAGGTGTAAATGTTGAATATATATAATGCTCTAAATCGCCTAATAGGAATTTTCAAATTTAAACGTTAAATTATTATGTTACTAAGATAATTCCTAAAGTTATCTGTGATAATTTTTCGAAAAGAATAGAAATTTCTTTAAAAAACATCTAGGCAAGGAAAATACTGACAATCTGCTGTTAAAATGTTTCATATTTCAGTTTTTGAAAAATAATTGAAGAGTGAAACAATTTAGAAGGCGTTGCATTTGTTTGACATTAGGTGATTCAATTTTTTTGCCATCTGTTTTTGTTTTATTGATTGTTATACGCCCATCAGGACTTTTGTTCCTCTATAATATCCGTATTCACAAGATGTGGTGATTTTTACGACTGGCTCCCGCATCGTACCACCATATCCCGCCGTCTGTATCAATCAAACCGACTCGCATCAATAATACGCAATTATTTAATAAACTTGCTAATAGTCGTTTGCATACGAATAAGTTACTTACTTATCGTTAGTACATTATCTGTCAGTAAATTATATATTTTCTTGACGTGATATCCGTAATTATTATTATTTTAAATACTTCGTTCGTCGACTATATCGAGACGAGACTCCAACATGGGCATTTCGGTTTTTGCATTAATTAGATTCACACTTGCATAATTAATGGCGTAATTCCGAGACGGTTAGATTATCATGATTATTATTATTATTATTATTATAATTATTTAAAGCTCAAAGTCGTGCTTGTTCATAAACGTTTTTATTACGCATATACGTTTGCATTTTACCCACCCATGTAGGTACGTCGGTAGAAACAAACGAACATCTGCAGATAAATATCGCCACACTACGTCGCTTTTGCAATATCATCATCACCTATGTACTTATGCACTTTTACGAGTGAAAGATAAAGAAAAAAACAAAAACAAAAAACAACGCAACAGGGGGCATCTACATTGTTAGGCGGAGTTGACCAAGTTAACAACGAATGTGCAGGTCCTGTGTTCAACTAAAGCCCGAGGCACACCAATACATAATAAAGGAATGTAAATTTGGAAGTGGCTAAATGTTGTGGGTATCCAAAATAACCAAAATAATTGAATTAATTATGTAGATATTGGAAAATGTCAGATCTTTTTCAATTTTATGATACTAGTTGAACCCGTTCAAATTTGAGCGGACCGATTAAACTTTGTGAAATGTATCTACTATAAAGTGTTTTCTCTTCATTTACGCTCAATTTAACAATTGGTCGGAAAAAATCCGTTTAGGTGACATATTACCTACAATAGTTCGTATTTAGAAAGAGTTCGTTGGTGGTAAAGTGGGTCCCAACGTGTGGCAGTGGTGGAGGGGGAGTTATTCGGGTATTGTAGTGTCGCTTTTGGTTGCCACGGTTTCTACCTTGTTTTGACTACGCTGGCAAATATTTATCGTCTCGGTCGGGACAAGATGAAATATTATTTTTGAAACAAAAGTCATCGCGCGGAGGTACAGGCGTTGCGAAATATATGACGGACTTTTTTTTGTTTGTTTTTCGTTTGTTTCTCGCGACTACAGCAGAAAACAACAACTAAACGGTCAAACGAGAGGGGCGCTGCTGCTCTTTCTCTGTTTCATTTTCATGGGACCCTTGGGCTATCACACATACCTACCAACCATGCCAGCAGGTCCCACTGACGGACGGACGGACGAACGGCAGACCGTTTATGTTATTATATAGGTACCATGCAACCATCATACATACATACGTATAGGTAACAACCATTTTATATATGATGGTATTAGTATCGACCTGGTACAAAACACTTACTTCCTTTTTATGCCCCATTCGCACTGCAAAGTGTTACGAGCTTATTTACGACAGGGGTTAGAATGAAACAAAGGATCGGAATGTTAGCATAATTACGTAAAATGGGGACTAGTTAGCAATTTTTTGAGCAACAACACACAGCAGCAGTGGCGTACTTAATATGGGCCATGCTTTGCCATACCTATACCTAGAGACATGCGCTTTTAAATTTATTATGAAAATCGCATTTGCCTATTGTTTTTGAGAATAATATTATTTTTCTATTTCAATAATCAGTTGATTACTAATTTATTAAAAAAAGAAGGAATTGAAATCCTTATTCGCCTAAATATTAAGATAGGTATGGCTTTCGGTTCGTTGTGCCTACTTGTTAGAACGCGTTCCAAATGTGAGATCTTTGATCTTAATATTTAGACGAATAAGGATTTTAATTCCTTCTTTTTTTGGATATGTTTTATTTTCGTCTAAGAATAGATCGGAATCAACTGTAATTCAATGCTCTCGGAGTAGTTGTTTCTGTTGATTCGATATTTATTTTTATATTTATATTTTTGATTACTAATTGTTTATAAGACAATATTCATAGGTACTTAAATATATCCTTCAGGATTCATTCTCCGTGATGTTAAACCACAATTTTTCCCATTCATTGTTTTAGTAGGTACAGCCCCTTTGGATACGCCAGCGGAGACGTATTACTGTAAATAATATTAAGCATCTCATTACGTACTTACTGACATGTGATGGATGATTTATAGGCAATAAGGGTTGAAGAATTTTTGTTCTTATAATGGCGGTTAATAGTTATTACCTATTTACATTTCTAACATATTTCTCTATATGCTGGTGGTTGTTAATATTAAACAAAACAATTGATTGAGGATAACACATCAAATACCTAATGCCTGTCTGTCCATTGGTCTGCAGGTATTAGGTCAATGCTTTTTAAGAATAATAAGTTTCTGCGATATCTGTTAAGTGTTACAGAAACGGATAGAAAGTCCAAGTTCTCACGTCTGCGTGTTTATACAAGCACGAAATTTGTAGAATTAGAATAACAAGGTTGACCGTCGCTAAAGGGAAAAACTTTTGGCATAAAAACGGCAACTTTCATTCCCATGCCCGGAATGAAGAGCCAGCAATAGTTGCTGCACCAGAAGTAAATGCATAATGACATTTTTATTATCTATAGCTTGAGACGTTTTCAAATAATTTAAAAATTCTCACGCGCAAATGCGCTTGTTCTATTCGGCTTGTGTGATATGTATGTAATTGTTTTTATAAATATATTAAAAAAAACAAAAACCAATCGAAAACAATCGAGAACTGTTAAGAAAGAACAAAGAGGAAAGGAAGCAGTGTGTGAAATAAGACGATGAAAATGGTAGAGGGGTATTAGGGTTGCGAATGAATTTGTGTGGTACTGCGCGATCGATGGATGGGGTGCAAACCACCTCAGTAACAGTCGAGTAGTAGTTGCGTGCGTGCGTAGACGTGTGGTTCAACGTATTTCATTTCTTTTGTGTTTTTTTTAATTCATTTGTTATCATACTTCGTTTGTTAATTCTGTACTGTTTTTGTTTTATTGCCAAATAAAGTTTTTACTTAATTCATTTTGTGATTCCACAAAAGCTTGCCTAGGTATATGCCTGGGTATCGTAAAATACTAATAATTCGGAAATAAACAATGTTATAATTAATCTCTAAAAAGTCATACATCTTATTGACTTTTTTCACGTTATTTATTACCCTTCCGCTCTGTTAACAGTAACGTGATAATATTTTATATTAATAATCTAATTTGTAACTTCAAAGATGATAGACCAGACATACAAACAAATTTTACTTTAATAATTATAAATCTGGTCATTTTTATTGACCTGGCCTATATATCGACACCTTTTTTTCATCAATCAATTTCTTGAATCGCATCCATTTTTTAACGATCTCGTTTCTCATTCAAGATTAAAGCTTCGATACAATTAATTGTTTTCGTAGCCCGTTGGTAACGGACGAACTCTGCGAAAACATGCGAAGATCGCTTAAAAGAGAACAGAAGAAAATCGTAACAAAATCAATTGGAAAAGTTTCAGCCCTGAACGCCTCTTGATGATATTCTCTGCAATTCGGATAAACACAATTGCTATTAACTCCTATGCAGACTTTAAACTTTCCACCAATCACTCTCCATCGAGTTAAACTGCTTCTGGATTTAATTCTCAACATAGTCGACAACAAGTCTTTTCTTCATTTGCCGATAGAAACGATGTGCAGAAAATATTAATAGAGTGTCAGATAACACCCTTCAAAATCCACCGTCATCAATAAGTACAATTTTCGAAACAAATGTGTTGTTTATAGTGATTTGTTTTTAAAATTTATAAGGATATAATCACTGCAAACAACAAGTGCCCGTCCCTTACATTTGTTTTCAGTATTTTGTTTTTGTCATTGTTACCGAAACAAGTGGAATCATTGAAAGCCTTTTGTTTCTTTTATTCCCGTTTCTAATGGCCAGCTTTTATCGTGGCTCCTTTTACTGCATGGGCAACACTTCATTCCTTGATTCATTGTACCAACATTAATGACAGGTGGGTGTCTAGGTATGTCCTTATTGTGTCCTTCCAGCAAAAATCAATACACACACTACTTGGCCTTTAGGCACACATATATACACACACACACACATATGTTTTGCATGTGTGTACAAGTATTACCTATGTGTATTTGTAAAGGTAATAACTAATGTACGATGTTTTGTGCGATTGGAAAATAAGACCTGTTTTCGCACGGGACCCACTTGAGATAAAAAAGCAGTAAAAAGTTTTTACGATCCCGAGTAACAAACCTCATTAGCAATAAAAAAATAAAAGGCCCCCTTAACTGCTCCGAACCACAATGGCGTGTACTATAACATTGCTACGACAAACGTTTTCAAAATCGATTTATAAAATAAATAAAAAAATCGAAAACATCAACAATTGGGACCTATTCTCATTTTCATTTGTCAACTGTATTGTAATTCAAATGTTCGCAAAACAGTTGGGTAATAACATTCACTTGTCAGCATTTATCCGACGTACCTATTTTCATTTGTTATCTTGTGGTATCAATTGTTTTATTACAATTCCAATGTTTTTAATTTAGATTAACATTCATTGTTTTTAAGAATTTTCGATTGTATTTGGTAAATTCTCTGTTTCAGGCGATATGGGACTAAGTGCGGTGGGTGCGGTCAGGGTATATCACCCTCAGACCTAGTGCGGAAGGCAAGGGACAAAGTTTTCCATCTCAACTGTTTCACATGTCTGGTATGTCGAAAACAGTTGTCGACCGGCGAAGAATTGTACGTTTTGGACGATAACAAGTTTATTTGTAAGGACGACTATCTAGCGGGCAACAAGACGAGTTTACCTGGTTCCCATCATGGTAAGTACCTGCCTGCCCCATATTACAATAAAAAACACTCTGTATATGATTTGACAATTTGGAAACCCTCCCCATTAAAATATACGAAAAGGGACATCATCTCACCCCCTGTCCATGGAGCGTCGGCATCCCTTCTTCATATGTCGCCCGCCCTTTGGCAACCGTCGATTTATTAGCTTAGAAACGAATAGAAATAAGAAGAAGAAGAAACGCGAGAAACGTAGAGTACGTCAATGATATTCGAAGGACGGGGGGGGATGATAGAAATGAGAGACGCCATTGGTCACATTTTTTTCTAGGCGGAGCTTCGACGCGCACATGCAGCAGTTGCTGCATGTATCGCGACCATGGGGAGCCCCCTGTCGACGTCCGACGTCGGGCACGCCGCGATGCTCCACCAAAACTCTCCTGATCGCATCTACTTATACTATCTGTGATACATAATTCCGATGGGCTTCTGTTTCGCTAAAAACAAAGTTCGTCGTAAAATAACGACTGAAGAGATTTGACATGACGTACCTAATATAAACGTCATTTGTCAGTCTAACATATGACAACATAACAATGAATGAATGAATGGTAGTAGCACTTATTCCTGCTTATCCTCGATTTTCCTTTGTTTTCCTTGTTCATCTTTGTGTATCGAACAAAATAAGTATGAATTTTGTTTTCGTCTTTTGTTTCGTAGGATATTTTATAGTTTTCTGATGCTGTTGTTTTTATGGTAGTTACGACTCCTTAATGGGTCTCATAAACTGCAATTTATAGGTTTCCTAATTGCTTCTGACGATGCGACGTTTGAATATTGATTGATGATAACCGTATCAGCCGGGGTATGGGTATAATTTACAATACAACAATACGAAATGATGTTTCGTCAAGAAATATGTATATATAAAGGTACTTTTTTTATTGAATCGACTTGCCAGGTCATTTTCCTTCCTTTAACGCTACATATATCGTTGTAATACCCATGTATACGGGGCAATTAACTTGCCCTGGAGTTCAGAACGAATGAAGAAGAAAAAAAAAGACTGCCGAGTAATTACGAGTAAGAATATAAACAACGCCGCTGGTATCCGTTTTTGTGTAAAATTTGTAAATATTGCTGTTGGTAGATAATAAGAAAAGTGTATGAAGAAAATAATAATGATTTGATAGCGGTTTTTGATCGGGCAAAAAAGGTACTAAAAGTGAAACAATGTCCGTCCTTATTTTATTAATTGAATGTCGGGTTGCGGTAAAGATAAAATCACCACAAATTGACCCTGTTCGAGGTAGAACGGATAAATCTAAAGGATAATTTAAAAAAATTTGATTAGAAACGACTGTGTAAAGGTTTTGTGCCGTTGCTGCTGCAGCTGAAAAAGAGTAGAACAGTTCGGCTTCACTTAATTAATGTCGAATCCTTTGAGACCTTTTGGGTATTACTACCAATAGAGATGGGGCGAAAAATGACAGGATACCTACTGTCATCCAGGTCCCAAAAAATGGTCTTTAATTTAATCTTCTCATTGTCAAAAAACTGGAACAATCCACAATCTTCTGTCTTCTTCTGTCTTCCTCTGTCCCTGCCCTTACTCCATTTGGTTGTGGCCAACCCCAATGAAAGAATGGTAGTGATGTAGTACCCCCTTTTTCTTGTAAATCTCCCCAATTGTTACTTTTGTGTTGTTTAGTGACGGTAGGTAAGTAATGCCGTTGACAACGAGAACGATTCGCGGATGACCTAAGAATTGAATCCCGCAAAGTGTGTGGACATGTCGAGAGCGTTGAAAATTCCTTCTTGACCTTCACGGGCGTCAGTTGAGAGCGGTTCCGCGTATATAAAATCGAATTTTTGTCATAGTCATCATTTCGTTGTGGATAGACAATAATAATAATAATAATAATAAAACGTGCGGACAACAACAAGGAACGGGCGGTCAGTTGGGGCACGGTGAACACGAGAGAGAAGATGTGACCGGCTGGTCGGCGTCTTTTTCTTCTTCCTCGTCGTCTTCGTCGTCTTCTTTTTCTTCTGGTTGGTTCGTTCATTTTTTTTTTTTTTTGTTTTACCAACATCAACACATCACGAGCTCACAATGTGCGTGAAGAATCGGTTCGTCGAGAAAGAGCTTCGTATAGAGGCGCTTAGGAGGACCTGCTCTATTGTCCTTAGACAGCAGGAGATTACGATTACGATGACGATTATCATGACGAAGTATATATGCATTAGATATATTAGAAAAATAGTGGCTTTTTATCCTTCGGGAGCGACCATCGGCATCCTATGAGGATCCACAGTTCAGTTCCACCCTGATTTCCATGAAATTCCACAAATTTGTTGAGTGAGTTTACAGTTTTACAATTGTTAAAATGTTAATCTTACTTGAATAGTAATCAATAACAAAAACACTAATAAAAACAAATGACAATTCAATTCATATACGACAAAAATGATCACTACCTCGAAATACAAACAAATGAAAGACAAGAAACAAAAAGAAACAAGAACAAAACAGTAGTAAAATTATAACAGTAAAGACAATGAAATGTGAAATAAAACAATGTAAACGATATAAACAGAAATAAACTAACGAGTATAGCGAACAGGAGTGGCTGTTAAGACTGTGTAGAGATATAAAATTTGCAGGGTATTTATAGGACAGGGTTGTTAAGGCATCTGCTTTGCAGAACATTGTACAACTTTTAATAATCATTCAATAAATCTTCACAAATCACTACCTCTTGTGGAAAATTTGGATATAAAAAGCAACTAACAAAAATATAAAACTATCCTATATATATTCTAATCTTGTGCGTCTATGCACCCTCAACCCCCTCTTTCACTTTTGCCATCTAGTATAAATAATTAGTTCTATATTTTAAACTTTAGTAATCTAAATTGTAACCTTGAGAATGGTCGTATCGACCGAAACAATATTGTCCGGACAATAAAATATCTGTGAAACATTCTTGTGTTCCTTTGTTGACAGCAATTTCTATGAAATGAAATGAAAAAAACAATTGCTGCATCGTCGAAGGTTTGAATTATCTTAATTTAAAAAAAAAACACACTTGGAGTTTACAAATATTTGATGAATATATCTTCACCACCTGAAGAAGGCACAATGTGTGTGCTAAAGTACTTAATTATCGTGGAATCATTGAATATTTGTAAATTCCAAGTGTTTTTTTTTTTATTTATTTTTAAATATGGAGTTACATTTACAATTCCATTTTTTTTCTTAATTTTCCGTTTTATTTGAATTTCCAATTGTACTAATCGCTCAGGTTTCTCAGAAACTTATTTCAACCATTTTCCGGGTTTCCCACTATTTCATTCAACAATTCTTTCGATTTTCAATTGTTCAAAAAAACAAACAAGCAACCTAATATGGGCGCAAAGATGAATCAGCAAACAAAACATTGTCGTCTTTGACGACTTTGTGTTGCTGGATTTGAGAAACAAAACAAAACAAAACAAAAAACGGAAACAAACAAAAAAAGAAACATATGTGACAGTGTTGTGTTATGTAGGTAGGTATACGGTGAGAGGTTCGTTTCATTGTCAGAAGAAGGCTGAGGAACGTCGTCGATATTCACATGTATTCGCGCCAAGTCGAAAAAGTTTGAATAATACGCGCGAACGGACGACCGGGCCGATGCAAGACAACAATTTTAATAATTTACGACGCCGTAAATTTCGACTTGTAGATTCACGAACAGTCGAACATTATTACCTACTGCACTCGTGAAGGACGTGACAACGCCTTTTTCTACGCCGTTTTCGAGAAAAACTCCCGTAAATTACGTGTAATCTCTGGCCCGGGGGGAGTCACTCTGCTGCACCTCGGTTATTTATGACTTGTACAACTTTAAAATGCATACATTTTATTAGACACGGGTCGACATCGTCGAATGCCGGACTCTACGTCATCCTTACACACCTAACTCTAGTTCACAAGGATGTCTCTACCCACTAAAGGAAAAACAGTTGCCCAAATTTCTCAACAGGACCCACTTTTATTACCCTATTCTGAAATTCTCTCAATTTGCAGTAGATTTCTAACTTTCTTCTATTAGGGTTGATTCTATCCATAGAAGGAAATCATTGTTCAAATTTTCCTACAGGTCATTTCTTCATAGATTTTTCTCCAATTTCGGAGATTTCTTCCATTGGGGATGATTTCACCTATCGAATGAGCCTATTTAGTAAATTACCGTGTTTTCACATTCCCTTATTTCATTTTCCTTTGGATTTTTCCTCCATAGTATCAAGGGTGCTATCGTCTAGGCACCCTCAATAGTGTCACCTTTTGTCGCCTCTTACGACACGCTGTGACGTATGGCGGTGAGGCTATTCTACAATCCCCGGCCTCACACGGGCTTTTTAATGACCCTAACTACCGTTAATTAATCACCATAACAAAACCGTTTGTAACTGTAATACAAAGAATACAATCAAAATGACAACAGCGTCATAAGTTATTATTTGAAGGATAACAAGTTGTGACACATTTATGTTTTACTTTGGCCAGGCCCTAGACTCCTAGACCCGTCATTTACCGACAGGAAGATTTAGCTGTGCTCTTGTTCTTTTACTTTAATTTTATCTTCATAAGATGAAAAACAAAATTTGTTTTGTTGGAGAAACAAAATGCTATTAACTTCAGTGAAACAATCACTTACTAAGGAATTAAACAAGTGACTAGCTTATTCGTTTGTTTGCGTCTTGAATCAGGTGCCTGATTGGCTAATAAAAACAAAGAAATACACCCGTACAGATTCCATGTATCATCAAATAGTAATGATTAATTGAATATATTTTTCTGTAGAAAACCTGAAACGGATCAAAGGGAAATCCGTATTTTTATTTTTGCTAGGGACGGGCGGTCTGCCCTCTGTCTGACATTGCATCAATTAAAAGTGAAATCTTTACTCGGAGAGCGAGCGAAATGGAATGTATGTCGTAGATATAAAGAAAAAAGAAACAAAAGAGTAAAAAAGACAAAAGGGTTGTCCTGTGCGAGCGTCGGAGTGTGCCGTGATGTTGGTGGTATCATCTATGCTGGGGCCCCTGGGGGTGTTACGTCACGGGGCTTTTTCGCATTCCCTATGCAACCGGCGTGTTGTCTTAAGCTCGGGGCTTTTGCGGGAAGCGCGAGCTTCTGTTTGCTTAGCGAAATTGAAACGGAACGATGCTGATCATCGCCAGATTTCATGGATTTAAAGTGGAAAAAATGCAACGCGCGATAGACAGGATTCAATGGGATTCTTTTTTGTCTTCGGAGAGACACTATAACGATTTAAACTTTTCCACTATTTTCATTTTCAATTTAGATATTAAATCATGCAATGCCCATCGTATTTACTTTACTTTAAAAATTAATCCGCTTTCAATATTATTCCTGTGTCCGGCCCTGCTTTCAATCCAGTGAAATGCCTTGTTAAATCCATATTCTATAACCAGCTGAAAATACTACCCTATACGTGATGGTATGAATCGCAATTAAAATTTCTCCAATAGTCTTTGTGTTTTACGGTAACAGACAGACATGCAGATGTAGATGGTTGTAGTAAAGTAAATTGCGAAAGAAATCTATTCTATGTACCAAAAATCGTAATCGAATAAACAAAAAACAAAAGAGACTCATGATCGTGGCTGTCTAAGTAGTGATAAAACCTAAAAAGAATGATAGGCATTGCCTAGACATTGCAGTAGTCCGATGGTTGTACCATGATTAAAAAATTTTATGTAATGTTTCAAACAATCCATCCGCTTTTGTTTGTATAATGAGTAAAGGTAACGCGAGAGGGAAAAAACTTAAAGAAAATTTCGTGACTCCACAGTTTAGTTGGTATGGCTGCTGTGTGCCAAACTTCACTCTCCTTTTCGCATATCGAGAATCAGTCCAGTCCTCAGTTTCGTCTCCTGGCTCTTAATTGTATGTATATATACATAAACAGTAGCTTTTGTTTCATTTCGCTTTTTTTTTGCCTTCATGCTTTTTAACCAACCAGATACAGTCACTTTAAAAAGTGCTGGTTACATCTCCGGCAATTTCTCGAACAGATCGCTCCTTTATTCTCATATGTACAGGGCGTTCTTTAAAACAAGAGAACGTCTATAAATCCTGTCCAATTATGATAAATATAAAACTTAATGTTGCAAAGCAGATCGAATAAATACAAGCTGGCATTAGATTAGAAAACAAAAGTCAACAATGGCAACAGGTAAACATCTGCAAATGTTACTTTGTTTCTTGATCATCTCTATTTATGGGAAACTGAATTTTAAGCATAAGAGAAATCCGTTTCACTGCAAAATATGCACAACAACAAACAAATATATTACATTAGTTAGATACAATTATTATTATTACATAATTACGTAATAGTTTAGATGTTTTGATTATTGCATTTGTTGTACTTTTACTCATATAACTTGTTATTCTGTTTTCTGAGGGTGTTCAATAAAGATTTCTTTATTTTTCAAATTTATGTTAGTAGTAGTACATTCATTCATCTAAAAGATTTTACCATTATTTATTATTTTCGATATTACAAAATCGAATTTTTGATATTTAACTTAAATATTCGTAAGAGAATATAAATAATTGTTTAACTATTAAAGAATTTATCGATGTAAATTAAAATTTATGTAATTAAATGGATCTGCTTCGATCAACCCCAAAAAATGAGATATTTATGTGATAACATGTTTTCGCTTTTAAAATAGGATTGTTGTGGACGGTTTTAATAATAATGGAATGTCAGTAATTGTTAGTTTATGTTCCATTCTCTACCAACCACCCTATATAATGATTTATTACGAGCTCTGGGTGTTGTAGCTCAACTAAAAAGTTTACATTCAACACTAAACAAACAAATGCCCACCCATATATGTTATGACGTCTAAAATAGCCACAGCAGTAGTGTACATTAAGTTTTTAGTTTTAGTGCATAATATTACAGTTAATGAAATGCGCCGTAAGTATTATGGGTATCCGTCATCCGGGACGCGACGAAAAAAAAACCAGTAAAATCCTTGATGTGGTAGATCATTGTAAAACCACGAAACATGACGATTTCACGCAATGCTGCAATAGGCTTCGACCAACCATGAATTTCTTTTCCTTACAAACGCCAATGGTGCTTACTTTGCGCTATAGGTAGATATATAGTTAGTTATTCTACCTAGTACAACACATTTATTTATCGAGTGACAGTGGCGGAAGATGCACAAGGGTGACAGGAACATGTCGAGATATTTTTCATCTATTTCCAAGATAGGTAGTAAATACGTATCGATACTTATTTCATTCAAAATAAATGTAATTTCTGTTATTTTCTGTATAAATAAACGCCAAAGGGAAGAGCTAGGCGCGCGGTCGCTGCACTTCTGCCAGCGTTAGTATAATCATACGTTTAACTCGAAAAATTCATATTATTCGACACATTCCTGTGCACATATTTTGAGATAAATTCGACGGGGACATTCTGTACTTAATTTAAAGTTTAGCTTTCCCCCTTTTTTTACCATTTTTTAAGGCACGAGCCACCACTGACTCTATTAATGTTTTTGTCTTATTTTCCCCTCAACGTGTCGCAATGTAAAATATATTCACGAGCCGCTACTGTTTCTAAATTTATACTGATAAATATTTTCTTAAGTTAATTTTAAAAACTTAACTAGATGGTAGGGTCAGTTTTGAAAGCAATATCCATGGTTTTACGTGTTTACTTAGAGCATTTATTTTTTGGGGTGGTCTCTACCCCATCGTTATAATTCTCAAGAAATATGTTTCGTTTTTTTCTACTTGGTAGAAATAAACGACAATCGTCTACGTTCAGTTGTTTCTATGTGTTGAGGTGAGTTCTCCTGATTCCCCTTCCCCGTTTTTACCGAATTACATACCGACCAAAAAACATCTAGAATAGTGTTTACTTATCGCGGTCACGTTAAGGCGGCAGACAACCGAGTCGGGGCAGCGAGAATCAGAGAGCGTAAAGCGTGAAACTCCAAAATAATCTTATTACTTTGTGAATACGCCGGTTTTTTTTTGTTCTATGGACCACCATGCCAAAAAGGACTAAATCATCAACTAACTCGACACAGAACAATCTCCAAAACGTTTTAAACCATTATACCTAAAGGGTATCAATTTATCGGTTTTTATTTTACTGGGCTGAAAGTGAAAAGATTATTTGGAAATATCAAATCCAATTTCAACGATCTTACTAAATGAAAATTTTTGATTTCGACACTAACTTTTGAAATAGCACCGTTTTCACGTTTTCTTTGTAACGTGACAACAGTCAATTTTCCGACAATTGCATTACAAAAGTTAAAATTTACTGCAAAAGTCGTCAGAAAAGAAACAATTTAAGTTATTTTGTCTCTTTCAATTGTCTGATCCGATGTGCAATTATTATAATACACAATTACATGTTAAAAACAATCGACCAATCACAGCACGCATTTGTCGTTGCAACAAACGAAACAATTGCTGTCGAAAAATTGATGATCGTTTCACTGATTGTATTCTTCCAATTGTTCCCTAACTATGATTTGAATTTAAAAACTGTAAAGGACAAAATACCTATGAATTTTGCAAGGAACTACGTGGTATACTTCTAAATAAGATTGAGGACCTTTGTTACCTTGGAATTCGATTCAGATACTTATTATAGCATCCCTTCTGGTTCGGAAACTGAAACCTGATGAACAAACAACTAATACGGGAAAAAGTTAATTTTAACGAACACCAAAGTCAAGCCGCCGCTGGGTCGCATCGACGCTTTTGGTTTTCGATTCCTACACATAATAGCTACATAAATAATATTTTATACGTGTTGTATGCGTGCGTTTTCAACCCCCTCCGGCGGGTTGTTCGAGCACAAGCTGCAAAAACATCCCCTTTCAAGCGAGCTGTTGGACCGTACCGCCGCCCTGATCCGTCAAAAGTGATACCACCACAGCATTGCCTCTGCTACATGCAGTCCTAGTAGTGTTTTGTTAATGTTAATCCAGTTGGCTCATAACCGAACAATAGCTAAACAAAACGGGGTAAAAAGTATACCATCAAACGTAACTACGACGACGCTAGGTATACTACCTAATACCTAAACAAAAGATATCGATATTCATTTTTTTATGCGCTATACTAGTTGTTCTTACTTTTCAAGTTTCTGAATTTTTATACTAAATTTATGTATACTAACTACACGCACCACCCTTACATACCAGTATTTTGATTTATTTTTACTCTATATTCTTCTGTTGTCTAATACCGCCCTTAACTTCGCTCGCTATATCTTTTGCCACCGATTTTTGTTCCGGACTTTAATCGCATCTTAGCTATACATCACTGGCGGCCTTGAAAAGGATTTATGGATGGGTTTCATAAAAATTTTATTTGATGCCGCTTAAAAATTAAATCTAGTTAAACCAAGTCGATCAATTTCTTTAAACGAAAAAAGTTGAAATTTTGGTAATGATTTGTTTGGAATTATAGACTTACTTATAGTTTTGTCATTATATAGAAAGGGGATACTTTTTCAATGTTTTCAGTTTTTCATCGTTAATTAATTGTTTTGGCTATACTTCATGCAAATTAATATTCGTATTGAATAGTATAATAAAATTAAAACACAAATTTCCAATTTCCACTATAATTTTATTTTGCTCTTTACAATTTTTTCATTTTATTCTAAGGGTGGAAAGATTTTATACACCTTATCTAAAATTATTAAATTGTCAATATTTTCGATTTTATTTACAATTACTGTGATGTTTTTTTTTTAATTTCTAAAGATTCTAGTATGTCCAGTCTTTACCCCTTTCGTTGTATGTGTGAAATTTTGTAATTATTATTTAAATTAAAATCATGTTTATTGTCTTTAATTTATATGGTTCATGAACGTTGATTTATAATTGTAGTTTTTTATGTTCCTGTGTTTTTTTAAGCGATCTCCCTATCTGTCCAATGTATAGTGTCTTACAAGTATCACAATTTAATTTATAGACACCACACAAATCCATTTTTTCTGTATTGTCTTTATTATTGATTATGCATTTCGATAGATCGTTGTTTGTTTTAAATGATACCTATAGAAAAATTATTTTTTTTTAATTTTTTGCAACTGTTTGTATCCAATTGATTTGTAGTTCGTTTTTTTGTTTTCTACTGTAAATGCAGATTGATGGCAGCCTAATTTGTTTTTTGTTTTTTTACTAACTTCACCGCAATTTGTTTTATAGTGTCATTCTTTATTTCAAAATAATTTTATTCTAAATATAAGTTTAAGAATCTATCTGTCATGGTATGCAACGTTGCTAGTTTATGCTGAATGGCATCAGTTACTGCTAGTAACATTACCTATCTAAGTAAGGTTTCGGAGAAATGACACATATGGTTACTCATTAGTTTCTACTTCTGGTGTGAATTTTATGTATTCATATAAATTATTAATAAAATATAAAAATTCCTTAAGTTCGTCTTGTTATGATATCATCTACATAGCGTTTCCATAGTTTTATATTGTTTCTATACAAACACAATACCTGTAACCTTGTTATGGTCAACGTTACCTTCTTCAGTTACTTTAAGACTTTCTTGCAAAATTAAATTCACCTTACCATTTTGTTAATCTTACTATTGAAATTTTTGAACGCTTTGGTTACAAGAAATTGGAATTCTCTAGAATTCGATATCAATAGAAACCCCACTAATACTTCTAGATTTATAACCAATGACTATAATCATTGTAGTAGTCAACATAAAATGATTATCAGTTAATAGCTTCACGTTTAAGACGCCAGTTTAAACTATGCCAAACGAACTATGATTTATTAGATGATTCGATTGTTTTCGAATAGCCTACAGTTCCAATTTTACCTCTCTTCAAACCGTTCCTGGTAAAAATGCTTTCGAATATAGATGCTAACTCGTATTGTGTATGAGGCTGTGTGTATTTTAGGTACTTACAGTCTCGGAGATACGGCACATTAGTACTCGAAATATAATATATATGTTACGGGTAAAGTTATATAAGCGAGTTAACCTAGGTTTACCCGGGTAAACTGCGTAATACCCAAGACTCTTGGGTAAAGTCCAAAATATATTTGGAATTGTACACGTTTTGGGCTTTACCCGGGTAAACTGCGTTTTATCCACTTTCGCTTGGTTAAAGTGGAATGTTGGAAGTTTTAGAATTCTAATTATTATTTGTAAAATTTGTTTTTTGAATTAAATATGTTTTTCAAACATTAATGGCCTTGTCATTTATGGTACATCCAACTTTAACCAAGCGAAAGTGGATAAAACGCAGTTTACCCGGCTAAAGCCCGAAACGTGTATTTTTTTGGAAAAGAGTAATTCGGGTTCAGAAGGAATAGGGTAATTCGAGCTGCAAGGCCATTTTAGCATTGCGGGTAATAACAGAGAAAATCTACCACACCACCTTTGAAAATATCCACCGAAACGTCAGAAGATAATCCCAGAAATAATTTTGAGATCAAAATTATTCCCAAAGATTGTAAAACCAATATAATAATAATTTATCAAAATTACCAGATATGGATAGATAACAAATGATAACAAAAGATAACAAAAGTCTTACAAAGATTGTAATCGTAATAATACATTTCGTAAATTAAAAGGTTTTTCCTTTCTTGTTTCTTATACTGTCTGTCAATGTGATCGGTGGTAGTTTTTTATATTTTCTGTAATTTATCTAACTGTTAAATAAAACACTATGACTCACAATTCCTCATGTTATATCAATCAGAATCTAGTTTCAATAAATATTTTCCTTATGATTTAATTATTTACACTTACACTACACCAAAATTGTCCCAACGATAATGTTTCAAAGAAGTTCGGTAGGTAATAAGTTCGAAAAACGCTGTACCTCAAAATCAAAATTGTTATGAAACCAAAATGGTTCTAAAGACTTCAAAAAGATTATTCATATAATTTAACAGAGGTGTACAACTTTTCCGTTTCCAGAAAAGTCGGAGATATAAGAAGAAACAGGTTATAAAGACTGTAATTAAAAATATATCGGACAACCTAGACGCTCTATTTAACTTAGATTCAAAGAGCATTTAGCTCGTGCTAGATTTTTCAGTTTGCAAAATTTTCAATCTACTTCAAATTTTATATTACATAATTTCTATGTGCCACCCTTTCAGTGAGGGAGGAGGTGGGAGTTTGAACCCTCAAAACCCCTTGTGTACACGGTCCTGCTATATATTTATACATACATATAAAAATCTATATATAAACCGCCATGTATGTTTATTACGCATATATATATGTACAGAGTGATGAAAACAAATGCCGGAGGAGGGTACAACACTTTGTGGTGCAATGTGCCTAATTGAATTTCCACGGCTCTTTACCGATTTAAACAAGTCGTTGTAAGAAGATGTACGGTCATCAAAACAATATTATTTATAATTTTATTCGTGGAGGTGTGACCGATCGACAGACTGACTGACTGGGCTTCAACGGTACGGTTCCAGTGCTATAAATAAATATATATGAATGATATATAAGCTTGAGCGACAGGTGTAGATAATTTTAGGTGTAATTTCGTCGGTGTGATGATTGTGGAAATTTAATTCTAATTATAAACTATCATTATCTCGTTTCGGATTGGCTTACCATACCAACAAGCAACAGCAATAAACGGGGAGGAAACTAATTATATTATTATACATTATTTCTCTAGAACACATTAGTAGATACGCCTGTCGTGTTTATTTATTTATTTATATTATTTTTGTTTGTATAATAGATAAATAAAAATAATAATAATAATTGAAAATATATTTATGCATGTATGAGAGAGGGTCGAAAAAGGGTTGTTTGTCAAAATTACGTCAAAAAACAAATTGGTATGATTCTACTCGTCCTGGCCTTCAATAACAGATCTGGTAAATGCGTAACTCCTTTTGAAAGGACTCTTTTGGTCGGTAATTTTTGTCAACCCCGGCATTACAACACTACTGCCCTTTTGGTCTATTAAATGACGATAATAAGTCAGTGGGGGTGTGGCGTATAGCGGGTACTTTTTGCATATATCTTCGTCTATTAAATCATAACCGCTTTTCACCTTAAACCCTTGGGCGTTATATTCGGACTTGTAGGTGGTGCAAAATTCCCTTTCCATTGGTTTTTGTGCCCTTTCTTTCAGGACCTCTTCGGCCACTTCCTGGTACAGTTGTTCCTTTAACAATTTCTTTCGTATTCCCATGTTCGTTTGTTCGTCGGGTTGGGGAGGTCCATATTCCTCTTTCATGGTAGAACAGATCCCTTCGTTCGTTTTCTTTTTCGAAGCATCCCTTATTAACCATTTGTGGCTGTCGCCACGATACTGTTCTTCCCAACATCTGTCCGATTCTACGCTGCTTATGTCGTCCGGTATTACGTCTTCAATTGTTAGATGATCGGGAAGCTGCTGCTGTTGATTTCCATCAGTCATGTTCTTTTTAAATGAAAACGATTTTAAATCTATAAAAAATAGAGGCAATTTAGATTGTCCCATGTGCCTCTACTTATTCTATTGTTACAATAGTGTACATTGTTTTTCGTTAATATTTAATATTGTAACTTGCTTTAACTTTTTAAGAACGAAACAATAAACTGTTGTAGTGTTTTGTTTGTTAGGTTAAGACTGCTTGTTCTTCACTTTTTCTTTTCAATCGTTTTTTACGATTTCATTGTTTTCACAAATGCTACTGTTATTTATTCGTAAAATTACTATTATGTATGATTAATTTTGTTACTACAACATTTTCTTTTCTGGAAACAATTAATTGTTCGTCCGAAACATTTGTACCGCCACAATTTAAATAATAGACGTATATATTATAATTAAGAACCAGGACCGGAGCGTTTTAGAAATATTTAAATTAATTGATACGATGGTATTAATGGAGCTGCTTTTTGTTTCTGTTGTAAATACTTAAATATAATTTCCAAAAAAGGAGAATGCGATCTGTTCACTTAATAACACAGGACATTATGTCGTAAACATAAACTATAAATATTTTTATAGGTAGAGCAGTAGAAACTCACGCTTTTTACAGATATCTGTTTATGCAAATTCCGGTTTTTATTCATTCAAACGATAACCATGTCCGATATAATAAGCCGGTTGGCGATATTTCATTCAAACTAGCGCCTATATCGTCCAATTTTGACAGGTAAAAAATAGTTTGTCATAGAAAACATTTCGACATTAAAACGATTTCATTTGTCGATGTTACCGAAGTAATCGCTGATCGAAACATTCGATAGGTACAACAGTCATGTGTTTCTACACACGAACAAAAACACGCGTTTATCTAAAGCAAGGGAAATTGAGCTAAAATAAAGAGATCTACTAATCAGATAACAAACAGATACACCGTGTCCCATACGCGTAGGTAAATAAAGTCAAATTGCATACGTCCTGAATGTATCGATCCTCTTTTGTTTATATGTAATAGGTTCGTAATACTCTAAGCTAAATCTAACGCAATGTAGTTGAGATGGTTAATAATAGACAAAATACATACCCCAGTAGAGTAAAAGGCCAGGTTTTTGAATTCGTTAAAAACAAATGTGAAACGAATTATTTCGGCGGCTTTGGCCTCGTTCGCCAACGAATGAATATTATCTATGTGCCTGCCCGTTTCCAATATTTGATTTGGTGGTAGGCGGCGTAAAGCGGACACGGTTACCATGGCAACTGTCGAATCGAAAAAGCTCACCGTCGTCAGGCCTAGCCGCTACGGAAACGCGTTCAGAGCTTTGAACTTTACCTCTGAAACGCGACCGGAAACATCGGAAAATGAATATTGGAAAAATAAATATCGCAAATAAAAAATTACTCTAGCCCGCCCACTAGCTGTTTTATAACAGTTTTCCGTTATTTGAAACAGAAAACAAAAACCTGTATATTAGTTAATGAGTTATTTATTGCCTGATGTCAATTGTTTTGTCATTGTTTTTTTTTTGAAAGTCTTAAATTTGCAATAAACAAAATATGCTTTGGGGGGTTTCCCGGCTAGGATCTTTTGAAATTAAGTCTGATGAATTACAAAGATCAATGAGACCAGAGATATCTATTTCCGACGTGCTAATTCCGATTCTGAACTCGAAATTCCCCCAGCATGCTTGGATATTGATTTTATCTTAATTTAAAAATTCCAATTATGCTGATTTGGGTTTTGTATGGTTTTTCAAAATGCTAAGAGCTTTTCTCTAGAGTTAGTCTAAAATATTAAAATTTATTGATACCACAATCGTAAATTCAAAAAAATAACAAATTAACAACCTCTGGATTTTGGAGTAAAAATATTTCGAAATAACTAACTAAATAAATAAAAAATTTAGATTTAAAAGATATTACGAAAATAGGGTGGTTAATAACAACTCATTCCCTATAAATACAGGGTAGTTGCAACCATTATTTATTTAATTTTAGTATGGTTTCTACTGTTTAATGATGACCTAACTGCAGGTAGAAACATATATATGTCAGAAGTTGAATTGATTAGAACTTTACTTGATGAAAGTGCATAATTAAAGAATAAAAACACTTGTATACGATTTTCACAAGTTATTTAACACATGGGATAAAAAGTCCCGGGCCTAATACATAGATGGCGCAAGTTTTATTGCATTCACCTCTTTTTCAATTATTACTAACCTTCAAAAGATAGCTGTTAAAATTTCATGATAGTGAGTTATTGTGTTAAGAGTGACTTTATCTAGCTACTTTTGTTATTTTCAAAACAATTTCTTGTTTTAATTTTACACTGCTTCTTGATGGGAAAAAATATCGTTCAAGTGAAGCAATAATCAATGGATTGAAAAGTGTTATGGAGACTCCGCTTTATCGGAAACAAAAACGTTGGTTGCTGACTTCAAACGTGGTCGTAGTGCATCAGAACGCAGTGGACGTCCAAATGAGGCGGTAACACCAGAAAATATTTAAAAAAATCCACAAAATCGTTTTGAATGATCGAAAAGTGAAATTGCGTGAGTTAGCTGACATCGAAAAGATATCAAAAGAAAAAAAATTCAAAATGCTTTATATTGCATGAGCATTTAACTATGAGAAAACTAAAGCTCTGTTTTAAGTGGGTACCGCGTTTTCTCACAGTTGACCAAAAACGAGAAGGTGTTGATGATTCTGACCAGTGTTTGGTGTTTGGCCATGTTTAAACGTAACAAACCGGAATTTTTGCGTCGATATGTGATAATAGATGAAACGTCAATTTTGAACAAAAGACGACGTGTTTTCTTTGTTAGGCCCGGGACATTTCAGCCCATGTGTCATTTGGCAACATGTTTCGTCTAAACATAGGCTTCTTTAGGCAATTGAGTACTCAATTGAAGAAGTCTATGTTTAGGCGAAACATGCTGCTAAATAAAATAATAACATGTTTTTATTCTTTAATTTATGTCAGAAGTGATAATAAACTTGCGAAACCTATACCAAGTATTTTATATTTATTTAATTAGTTATTAATAATATTTCACAACCATTGCAAAAAAGACGACGAAAATGGCTTCTTTATTGGTTGTTTTGTTCCTTTGTTTCCTCTCAAAATGACTAAAAATTGCATATTTAGACTGTTGAGGTCTGGGTGTCTTAAAAATCCTGCCGTCCTATGGCAAAAAAATCATATTTCCTTATAATTTCTAATTCGTGGGCTTTTAAATCTGACTAAAATATTACCTAGGAATTTATCAAATAGCGAACCTGTTAAAGTAAATTTCACCCTCTAACATAACAATAATGCAATCCTTATTGTTACTGAAAATATTAGGTACAAGCACTTCGAACAAATGAATACGTGTGCTTGCTCATCTAAAATAATGCTAACGCTACTTTTATTTTAACAGGACAAAAGTGGTAGGTAGTTATCGTATCGTAAGGCGCCACGGAGACGTATCAATTGTTTCGAACCTTCAGGTTCTATTTGGCTTCTAGGCATCCTGTTTGTAATCTATGGATATTCATACACAAATAGGCGTCCAAAATGACACCAAGAGAGATCTTTACACTCGAACGAATCTTTTGTTTATTCTTTCGGGTTGTTGTTCCGCCGACACGCTATTTATCGATATTTACCGTGGCGGACAACGTCAACGTGTGCCATGGTGATTCCAAGGCATCCGCGACTCGGTAAAAACGTATAATATAATATCATGGTATGTGTTATGGGTATGTCTAGGTATCGTTCGCTCGCCGTGACGGCATATTAAAAGAGAAAAAGGGAAACAAAAAAAAAAACGAAGATACAGGAATAAATAACATCCAAATCTGGCGGGCGTTATGCCACATGTCCGTCCAGTAACGGTCACAATGTCTGTCTGTCCAACTGTCTGTCCGTTTGGTACCGGCCGGCCCTGAGGTAATAATGGTACCCACAACCGGCAGGCCCAGCAAGCGACCTGGCAGCTTGACAGACGTCGTGTTATCCACGGAAAAGAAAGAATATTTGTTACAGGCCGATATTTCTTACCAAAGAACTAAGATCCTTTCTAGATGGACATTACAAAACCGCGAGAACCTGCTAAAATAGCTTTACTTTAAGAAACTTTTTGGAACACCTAACAATTCATCAATTTCATCTAACTCTTTCCCGCTATTCACCCAAAAGGGTAATTTGCACCCTAAATTCGTTATGCCGATGTCTTTTGCGTGTTTTATTTCAGTTACACCCAAGTTATGAACCTTCACAAGGTTGATTTTTCTACCCCCTGATGGAAATCGTTGTCTAAACTGCTCCACATGACTCATTCTGAAATTATATCATAGATTTTCTTCATATTTTCTAGGTTAATAGGGTTAATTCTAACCACAGAAGGAAATTATTGCACAAATTGTCCTGGTAAGTCTTTTTTGTCACCTATTTTATAAGAGTTGTTTCTACCCATTAAACTAAATATTTCCCCATAGATATTTTCTCCAATTTCGCAGATTTCATCCATTAGGGTTGATTCCACCCATTGAAAAAAAACATTTTAGTAAATCATATCCATAGAAAGAAATCATTGTGTTCAAATTTTCCTGCAGGTCTGCTTTTGTCCACTACTTCGTAGACCTATTTGTAAGGGTTGTTTCCACCCATTGAACTAAATATTTCCCCATAGATATTTTCTCCAATTTCGCAGATTTCATCCATTTGGGGTTGATTCCACCCATTGAAAAAAAACCTTTTTAGTAAATCCTATCCATAGAAGGAAATCATTGTGTTAAAATTTTCCTGCAGGTCTTCTTTACTCCACTACTTCGTAGACCTATTTGTAAGGGTTGTTTCCACCCATTGAACTAAATATTTCCCCATAGATTTTTTCTCTAATTTCGCAGATTTCTTCCATTGGGGTTGATTCCACCGTTTGAACGAACCCATTTAGTAAATTACTATAGATACCTCCCTGTTTCTCACATTTTCTTTTTCATTTTCCTTTGGATTTTTCATCCAGAATATTAAGGATTCTATCGTCTAGGCACCCTCAATAATGTCACCTTTTGTCGCCTTTTACGACACGCCGTGACGAATGGCGGTGAGGCTATTCTACAATCCCCGGCCTCACACGGGGTTTTTAATGACCATAATTACCACTGATTAATTACCATAATAAAACTGTTTGTAAGTTTAATAGAAAGATTATAAGCAATTTGATAACAGCATCAAAAGTGATTGATTGAGAGATAACAAGTTGCGACGAGCAAGAAGATTTAATTGTGGCTATTGGTCACCCCTATTCTTTTACTTCTACTATAATTTTATGTTCGTAAGATAAAGAACAACATAATTAACGTTTCCACAAATAAATCACTTCATTATTTGCAATTTCAATTCTCTACATTACATTTTACATTACTGTCTATAGTAGATACAGTTCTATGGAAAAATGTGTCTCGTCATCGGCTTAAACTTTTAACCTTTGTCGAGCAGTTTCGATGTCAGTTGTGTACAGCAATTTCAGAACATCTAATAAGAGGTGCGATGTATTCATATATGTATATAGGTAAGCTTTCGAGAACACGCCGGCATTAAAATGTAAAGACGTGCTAACCGAAAGGCATTATCGTTCGAGTGTAAAAGAAGGCTTAGAAACGCCAAACGAATAAAAAACATCGAAAGTGACTGCGTCTTGTCCATTTTTTTTAACCCGACAGATTATCATGCAACTGGCAAGACGTAACAAATGAAAAGTTCGTTATTTCTTCAAAAATTTTGTTTCTTACACTGATCTTCAATTGTTTCTATTGAATAGAAGATTGTTTCGATAATATTTTGTTTCTCTTTTATTTAATGTTAAACCTTCAGCTTTCTTGATTGTTGGGAAAATTGTTTCGATTAGATTTTGTCTTGGGAGTTATTCAAGAGGCAGCATTCCATTCAAAATCGTAGAAATCAAGGAAGATCTCTGTTTATGCCGAGTCTTTAATAGCTTCCTGTACCGTGTCTTCGTCGTTTAACTGTATAAAATACAGATTAAGTGTTTCGTTAAGTAATTATTGGTCGTCGATAAAAAACTAGTACTAATCAATTATCTGGTGAGACCGACCTGGCTCGGAAATAAACAGTAAACGAGTCTTATCTTAATTTATGTACTCCGTATACCAGTTCGTCGTGGGCAGAAATGAAAAATGTCAAGTCCAACCAACGATAATTATTATTTTTGTTTGAAATACAACTAAATCTAGAACTTCTAAATAAAGAGTAAATAATTCTTTCTGATTCAAATACGTATTACAACAAAATCACAGATATCGCTTGAATGTTATATGACCGCCTCATAAAAAATACTGCTTTTTACGACATAACTTACTAAGCAATTAAATTTAAATAATATCTTGGGAGAATTATTTTTGTTATAAGGGCCGGCTGTATTGTAAACAATTTGAATATCTAACAGTATCCACGTCTGGCATAGAATAATTAATAGTCAATGGCTATTAAGATCGAAAAAGTAAACAAGAACGTTTCGAGTTTAGGGGCTTTTGTAATTCTCAAAAATAAAATACAAAAATACAATACGCTCGACTTTTTTGTGAAACTTTTAACGTGTTGCAAAGATAAAGAAAACAAACTAATAATAATGAAAAATCGCGTATTACAAGGACTGCTGTTTATATTTTAAGTGTTTACAGGCGCCATCTGACGTTTCTAATTGAATGTTTAACCTTTTTAACCATAACTTTCTTCAGAACGTTTTGTCATTTGAAAATTTTGTCTCAGCGAAAAAATGGAATTTTTTGCGATTTTCGACAGGAGTGCATAGTTCAACTTAGTTTGACTTTTGGCGATGAATCCCCATCCTTGGTCACTGTGAAATGCTGGTATAACGAAATTAGCTGGGGCCACAGTTCGCTCAGGGACGAAAGTCATGAAGGTCATCCAAAGTCAGTTGTTGTTCCGTTGTTGTGCCAGAAAACATTGACGCTGTGCGCGAACTGTTATTTCCAAGATCGTCATGTGACTTATCGTGAGATTGGGTCATCCTTGGGCATTAGTGTAATGAATATCAATTAGCTGTGAAAAAGATTTGTTCACGTTGGATCCCGCATAATTTGACATAAGTCCAAAAAGGTGCACATGTCAATTGGTATACAAAAATGCTCAAGAAATACAATCGCAATGCATCAAAAGCTGTGTGTAACATCTTCACAGGTGACAAATCTTGGATCTATGCATATGAGCCCGAAACAAAACAGGAACTGCCAGGACGAGCCACATCCCACAAAAGTGATTCATGCATGAAGCAGTTCGAAACAAATGATCGCTTGTTTCTTCAGAATAACTGAACATGTGTCAACTGTGGCGCTAGAGCAACGCTCTGAATGGTACACTACCATTTTTTTGCCAAAATTGCTTGGTGAAACACGAAAAAAGAAGCGGCATCGAAGGATCATTCTTCATCATGACAATTCAAGCTCTCACACATCGGCTGAAACAACAACCTATTTGAATATTTGATTCGCTAAAAAATCGAATTGATGGGCCATGCTCCGTACAGCCCTGATTTGTCACCAAACGATTTCTTCTTATTCCTGCATGTCAAGCAGCCGTTGGTACATTCAAAAACAATGTTTTGGACAAAATCTCAATTGGAGTGGAAAAAGTGTCTGAGCGTGTGTAAAAGTGTGTTCATGGATCATCATGGAGGATACATAAAAAAATCGATAAAGCCATTTTCGATAATAAATTATTGTCTTTTCATTATTAGGCTCAAAATATAAATAGCAACCCTGGTATACCAAAGCAAAGCTAGGGAACGGAATTCCAAATTCAAAGACTTGATAAACCGATACGATGTATCACACTCGACAATTTCGACCATTTAGAAAGAGAGAGACAAAAATCGAAACACTTTTTGACAGCAATTTATTAAAAATGAAATAAGCAACAAGCATATGAAACATACGAAGATTGAGGAAGCTTTATCAGTTAAAACATGAGTAGTCCCTTTGACGTCGTTACAGTTTTTGACTTTAGAGCGAATTGGAGATAAAAATGGTGTTTTTTCGTGTGACCCAGCTCATGTGGGGATACCGTTAAAAAGTTGATGATTTTGTCTTTATTTCTGGCTTTAGATTGTTATAAAGTGCGATCGACGCAACCGTAGAAAATTTTCCGCTACGTTTTTCTATTGTCTACATTATCATACTTCTTTTGTTTTGTTTTGTTTTTATTAAGTAAGGACATATATTATTATTATTATTATTGTTGTTGTTTAGTGTTTGTGACGGGGCATCAGTTTGGCATTTTTTCCGCGATTTCCATCTTTCACGGTCGTCCAATTATTGGACGCGGGTCGGCATGGGGTCGCAGCAACAAACCCCAATTAGCGGACTAACTGCTGCGAGACAAGACATTACGGACAGGCGAGCGAAAGCCCCAAGGAGAGCCAAGCGATCGAAGAGAGCAGAGCAGTGCAGTCAGTGCCTCGGTTTCGTTTCTTCGACGTTCACACCTAGACACCTACACGCACAGCCACTCGGTGGTAGTGGTGGTGTTAGTGTCTGTCTGCCGGTAAGGACAGTGTATTTACCTACATACATACATGGCTTGACTAGATGGCTACGTCTTCGAAGGATAAGAAGAAGAAACAACGAAATAGCCGGCTGTCTGAGACACCGCAATGTTTTATGTCCGCGCGAGGTGGGCTTTTCGGCCCGCGCTGGCTGGCTGGCTGGATGGTATTACATTTCGAATCGAAAAATTATGTGCCCAATGGGTATAATAATAATAATAATAATCATAACAATTATTAATGATTATGTCAAATGGGACAACTTAATAATGATGTTATCAACGAATTTTGCAATGTTTGTCGAAAAGACCAACAATGGTCTTAAATTTTGTCAAATATACCTCCTGTTTCTTTTGTTTTCTAACTTTTTATACCTGTACTTTTTTCGTATTAATGTTTGTCCGAATCTTACTTCAATGTAGCTTTTCAATTTTGTTTTTGGTGCATACCTTTGTTTTATTTCTTTTTTTATTAGTTCTATTGTTTTCTTAATAATCTTTACCTAGAATTTCATCTGCAACCCTACCTCGTGCATGCATCTCTTACTAATAACTGGTTATATGTACCCTTGATTACTTTATCTTGAATTCTGTACTGCCCTAACTATTAATTTCTATAACCTCAAGCGATTACCTTAACTACCAGTCAGTACTTTTCTTCTAGAATACTCTTTCCTTTACTAACAATAATCTTGTCTTATAAATAGTCCCAAAATCTAAACAGAAGACGTTTTTTGTTTTGTTTTCTGTGATTTCCTCGGACCATGACTATTTAGGCAAATGCTGGGGCAGTAATATCTATTCCACAGATAATCCTTCACTTCTCTTCTGTCTTCATTTCGTCCGTTTCATCTTTCTCTCCCCGACCATACCACCGACCCACTCCAAAGATTTACGCCCTACTTTCCGGATTTGCACTACAGTGCAGGTCGAAAGGACTGCCCGCCCACCAGAGTGTATGTAGCTGGTGGGATTGAAACAAAACACCCAAAAAGCTTTAAAAAGTAGAATTACAAATCTTCTGATTTTAAGCTATTTATTTAAATTATTGTTTTATATTGTCTCGCCTTTTGTGTGTTCAAACTTTTCATATGTTCTCTATATTTTTCATTTGTTTGTGGTTCGTGTTTTGTTTCTTTTTGTACATTAACTTTGTTGATTGTTTATATCAGTGGTTTTAGTGTTTTTTATTAAACATTAATCAAAGCCACTAAAGTTATTTGTACAAACTTGCCCTGACAACAGTGATGTCAGCGGAATATTTGCAGAAAAGAAAAGAAACAACCACTTTATGAGGACATACCCGATGGATTTGCTAGACAGACATACAGAAGAAAAAAAAATCCTTCGAGTATAGATAGTAACACGTATTGTGTGCGAGGCTGTGTGTATTTTACATACTTACAGCCTTGGAGATACCGCCCATTAGTACTCGAAATATAATATATACATTATAAGACACATATTCTAAAGGTTATTCAAGAGCATACTTTATCTAATAACTATAATTTTAGTTTCTATTGGTTTTCTGTAATTCTTCGGTAAGGAAGCTTCATTTAGGGTTGAAGGCCCAACAAGCCACTAAAAATCGGGCGAAAAAATACTTATATGGAAAAGAGCAATTCGAGTTCAGAAGGAATAGGGTAATTCGAGCTGCAATGCCATTTTAGCATTGCGGGTAATAACAGAGAAAATCTACCACACCACCTTTGAAAATATCCACCGAAACGTCAGAAGATAATCCCAGATTCATAATAAGCCCAGATAAATAACGTTCCATCCAGAAATAATTTTGAGATCAAAATTATTCCCAAAGATTGTAAAACCAATATTATAATAATTTATCAAAATTACCAGATAGATAGATAACAAATGATAACAAAAGATAACAAAAGTCTTACAAAGATTGTAATCGTAATAATAATAGGTTTTTCCTTACTTGTTTCTTATACTGTCTGTCAATAGGATAGGTGGTAGTTTCTTATATTTTCTGTAATTTACCTAACTATTAAATAAAACACTAAGACTCACAATTCCTCATGTTATATCAATCAGAATCTAGTTTCAATAAATATTTTCCTTATGATTTAATTATTTGTACTTATGACACCACAATTGTCCCAAAGACAATTTTTAAAAGAAGTTTGGTAGGTAATAAGTTGGACCTCAAAATCTAAATTGTTATGAAACCAAAATGGTTCTAAAGACCTCAAAAACAATATTCACATAATTTAACAGACGTGTACAACTTGTCAACAAGATCGTTGAGGTTATTATTATGCCATACACGAACTAAGATTTACTAGAGGACTCGATGGTATTTTTCATAAACTTTCAGAAAACTCAAGGATTTATGAAATTATTTGTAAAGACTGTAATAAAAATATGTTGGACAAACTAGACGCTCTATTCAAGCTAGGTTCAAAGAACATTTGGGGCACGCTAGTTTTGGTAGTTTTTCTCTGTTTTGTTTTATTATTGTTTTGTAAGGTCCGCTGAACATTGTAGGTTAGACTAGTTCATGTTCAATAGGACCATAATATCAGTCTGTATTTATACCTATTGGTCACATTGTCTTTTGTTTTTAGTTCTCTTCAGTCCTTGAAAAGTGCTTCGGACTTTTGGAGTTTCAGCTATTTGCCGTATTCGATTACTATCAGTTTGAATCGATAAAAAAAACTTGTTAATATTCCCCTTGACTCTAAAACAATTGACTACTTACAATATTTTTATTTAAATATTATCTGTCTTCCTGTTTATGTAGGTAATAGTTATGAGACCGAATTAAAATGTTGAAGTACTCAAAGGCATGATTAAAATCAGGTAAAAATCCTTTGTCTTTTTACAATCGTGGAAATTTTAATTTGTCTTTCATTACATTACATCTACCAGACGCTGTCCTCAAAAGGATAACTTTTGCAGAATATGCTGGTATATGATTAAAACCATTTTACGGTTTGCTTTATTTAAGAAGAAAGTTATTAATGACCGGATGGGTCAAGGTAGTCGTAAAAATGAATTTATCAATATCATCGTTTGTTATTTAGTACACACTTAGCATTTGTTTTCGTCATTTGTTTTCCTTTCCCTCTTTACTTTTTTGTCATAATTAAACAATAAGATTAATAACAACGAACGGTCGTTTTGTGGAGAGGTACCGGCACGACCTTGACGGGGCAACTTGAAAAGGTCGTGCGATGGGTACATGAGATGATTGACAGCCTGTCTGAGAAATGTTTTGATTTATTTCCAAAACCCGGTATCGAAAGTACAATTAGTCAAAAGTAAAATGAATAAAGAAGAAGAAAAAAAAAATGGGAAACGATCATTTTTCATTCTGTGTACATGTAGATGTAGATGTATATATTCCCAGTATTCGCCGCTCATAAATATTGCATGAGAAAATTATAATTTTCTCGTGTGAGAGAGCCGCGCGCCGCTGACTGATATGGAAATTAGTACGGTATAAAATAAGAGTGTGCCGTGGTCCTGTCCGATAACGTGTTCCTTCAACCTCGTTAGTAATGAATTGGATACGGCAATAGACGATGACATTCGACTAAATTTTGTTTCGTTGCGAATATAATCTTACTGTCGTACCTTCCATTGTTTCAAAAAAAAAAAACAAACGAATTATAAACCTACTAGTTGGACCTGTCCAAATTTCGAGCGGATATTGAGTTCGTAGATTTTTTATTAAAAATTGCAACTAAACTCTTTTCAATTAACTATTATAGCGAAAGAAGTTATAGTTTCGAACATTTTGTTTAATCATCTCTTTTAATAAAAATTGCGATCCACGCTGACCAAAAACGAAAAAGCGTTCTTACTATTTTGAATTATTAATACAATAAGCTCTTTTTTGTTAAAACTGATCCATAATGTAATAAAATGATAATAACAAAGTTTCAAGAATTATTTATCATACGACAACAATTGTTTCACCAGGCAGGGGCTTCTTCAAGTGATGAACTAACAATATTACAAGCTATTTGGTCGTTTAAAGTTAGATTTTGTTTGAAATCTCCATTAATTTCTATGCTTTCTAAGCAATGTAGTTTTAAACTTTTATTACAAATGTGTAAAATGTTAAATACGATCTAAAATTATTTTTATTATTATTTAAATGTTCGGCATAAGTTTTCCAAAAGTTCAATCCCTTCAGTACCTTGATCAGAAATTTGAACGTTTGAAAACTTGCTTCTACAGTTTCACTTAATCACACTTATGTTATAGGTTGACCATTGACCACTAAAAGCCATCTCATCCCGATTGGGAGCTTTTAATTACACTTTTTGAAATTGTAGACTCGCTTGGCACTTGGTGACACATTTTTAAAAAATAATAATAAAGTAAAAGGATTAAAACACTTGGCAAGTTTCACAAAGTTAATTTATTTCTCTGACGATCGTTTCGGTGTTAAAACCATTTTCAAAGAGTATACAAAAGTGTGAATAAAAATAATCTAAAGTCCTTTTTAGTAAACAATAAAGAAAAAACAAATTTATTGAATAAGCCAGGAGTTTATAAACTAAGTTGTAAAGATTGTAATTCGTTTTACTTAGGTCAGACTGGACGATCATTAAAAAATCAATTGAAAAATGTAATAAATGTATGGGTATAGCCCAATGTTGTCTAGATTTTAAGCATTCTTTAGATATAGATAATATAAAATTGTTACATCAATGTAATAAAGGTAAACGTTTGAATATGATGGAAATTTAGGAGATAAACAGAGCAAAGTCATTAGAACTTCCCATTGTTAATGATATATCACCCTTATTAAACGTAAACATTTATGTAGACAATGATAGGATACAATAGTATTTAAGGAACAAAATTATATTATAATATTTAGTACACTTTTGTATACTCTTTGAAAATGGTTTTAACACCGAAACGATCGTAAGAGAAACTTGCCAAGTGTTTTAATTTATTTACTTTATTTTTTTAATTATAGCTTTTTGAAATTTTAGTTTTTGATTTTTAGTCTAATAATGAAATTCCTGATCTAGTTAAGGATTGGTTCTTAAGATTCGGTTTGAAATCCTGAAGAAGTTTTGAAAAAGGAAGTTTGCAACCGATATATTTTGTTCTCATAGTTATTTTACACGCGCATTGCCACCACATATGATTGTCGCACATGGAGCCTTATCACCGCGAAACAATGGCAACAATCTGCTACATTTGAAAGGCCGTTTTACGAGGCAACCATTCCCAATGGGCAATAATATTATTAACAAGTCGAATAATAAAAAAAAAGGTCTTTCTCTTCCTCCATATTGGACACGCCAATTGACTACATGTTCGTGGTCTATAGACTTTATTAATTACATATATCGAGTGGGCACCCTTTGGCGGTTCCCGTAAAAATCCGGGCACAATGAAAACGACGACTCTTATGTTTATTTATTTTTTATTTATTTTTCCTTCCGCTAGTCGAACAGGGAGCAAGGCAATTTGACGAACAACAGCGAGTTATTCCGTTACATTGTTGCCAGTTGAAACAAATGCCAACACAACGCCACGACCAATTGTATGATTTATTATTGAAAGTCGGAGAGTCGTAAAATTTGTTGTTCGGTTTCGACAAGGAGATATTTTCAATGCAGGCGACATCTGTGTTTTATCGATAACAACGATGGCTCAATCTTGTTGATTTTTAATGTCCGTTTATTGAAAAGGGGGACAACAATTGAAACAAAACAACAGTCAATAAATAACGAACTGAAATAGTTGAACAATGACAATAATGCAACACTTTCAGCAATTGTTTCAATCCAGTTTTGAGCGCCTGTTCTTTTGTTTTAATTATTATTCAATTCTTTCACGACAACTTGATTAATTTTGTTTGGTTTTAATCGCATTCGTAGCGATAAAAAAAACTGATTTGTGAGGACAATTGAAATTAATTTTTACCTCTTTCATTTGCAATTAACAATAAAATATTAAAACGAAAGTGAAATTATCCTTTTCTCTCCCTTCGATTTATACACGTTTTCCCATCAAAACTTTCGAGAGTAAATAATAATAACACAGCTGTTAAACAAGTAAAAGTGCTACTACTGAATATACTTTTCGGGGCTAACGCGTTCGAGAGAGACTCTTTCGACCCCTGTGGCGGCGTTTCGACCGACCACCCCCTTGTGTAATAGCACAGGCATCATCGTTTGTAAAAACATTTCATCCACTTGATTCCTGCTCCGTGAACGGAAGGAATTACAAATTGAGAGGAACGACAAACAAAAATAAGAGGGAGCGTGACCGGGAAAAGTGGGAACGCTTCATCCCTCCATTTCTCTCTTCTAGTAAAAATGCGATCAGAGGGGTTGATATTCTACAATTCAACTATAACTATAAATGTATAAATATACACGGTGTCCCACAATATGTACCTATACATATTATGTATAATAAAATGAATAAGTGGTGCCAACATTACAATATTGTTTTTTTTTACAGATTCGTTACTAGGTTCAGCTTCTGAAGATGACGAAGATGATGACAACAGCACAACGTCGTCTGTCATGAAGCACCACTCCCTACACAGTTCCCTGCCGCCCGCCCCTGGTGAAACGAATAACAATTCACTATCGCATTCGGACATAGGGAGTTCTATAGGCCAGGTCTGTACTACAACGCTTTTTATTATTTTTCTTGGGGCATTAGTATTTTTAGTTGTTAAGTTCTTAATTAATTAAGAAATATATATTTATCTCCGCGCTCTTAGGTAGTATTCTTACTCTAGAATGTTAGCCTAAAACTTTTGCAATAGAATACATTTTCTAAAGAAAGAAAAATTTTGAAAATCTGACTTCTATTTACAGAGTTTCTCCCGAACAACCAACCACACAAACTTTATGTCTTTATATTTTGGTAAGATTTTGCATGTCTGTAACACCGTTGCAGTCTAACTAAGGGTACCATCATAACATAACATAGGGTATATTTTTGAAATTTACTTTGTAAATGTTGTCCTGTTAAATAGAGAATATATTTAAAGACTCATTATATTTTCTGCGTTATTGTTTTGTTTAGGTTTGTACGTCTTTTGTTACTATTGGCGATTCATATGTTTTATTAAAGTGTAAAGTAAAAATCATTTTATGTGCTTAATAGTTGAACCAGTACCTACCAGTACAATTTTGTAATAAAATTTTTGATAAATGTCGAATAACAAACAATTCAGAAATAATTTTTGCTGTATGATTTTACTAAAAAGTTGTTTCTAGGTTAGTTTGATGTTGTAGAAACCAAAGATATTATCAAAAAAGGAAATCAAAAAACGGAATATTTTTTTTTTCGGAATATATTTCACCAAAATTTGTCATCTTTGGGAAGATAGTAGTGAAATATGTGGGCTAATCCGCAATGCTCTACGGTTTAGATTGTATATTTTTCCGAAATTTGTTTTGAATTTCTGTTTATTGCGCCCCTTACGAATAGCATTTGTGATTAATTCTTTCTACATTAATGGAAACTCATTTTAATACTTAGTAAGAAATAAAACACAAAAAACTGTTTATAAAACTATTACATATTTAAATAACCCCTCTGAGCTTTTAAGAAAATACTTAATGAAAAATAATGTTAATGTAGCATATAAAACACAAAATACCTTGGGCAAATATATCAACAATAACAAAGTTAAAGTTAATAAAGAGGATAAGTCAGGGGTGTATAAATTAACTTGTAGCTGTTGTAACTATATATAGATACATCGGTCGAACGGGAAGATAATTCAAGAAACGAATAAATGAACATAAAAAATCCTATAATAATAATAAATTGAACTCAAACTACGCCAAACACCTTAATGAAGAGGAACATATTTTTTAGATAATTTTGAAATCTTATATGTGGAAAATAAAAATCTTGGACTATCCTTATTAGAATCTCTAGACATTAATAAATTTAAAAATACCAAAATCCTTCTGAACGATCAAATTGATATCAATAATTCACCACTACTTAACCTCTTTATTCACCCCCCGCCTTAATTCTCAAACAATATATAAGTAACTTAGCTTAGTTTAGTTTAAATGTATTACTTCTGAAGAAGCCTAAGTTAGGCGAAACAATTGTTAAATTTATTAAACAAATTTTGTGGGAATTTTAGTGTTTTTTTTCTTACTAGGTAATGGCATTTGTTTTATTTAAAAATGGTCTAGCCGTAGATACGCATGATCGAGTTGTGTATTACACTTTTGAAGCCTAAAACCGGGGAGGTCAATAAATCCTCCTGAATAAATAAATTTAGAAACCAGTTGGTACCCACAATAATAATCGTTTAAATTTTTGAGATAAAAAATACACCTTCTTTCGTTTACGCGCGGACAGCGATTAAAAAGGAAAAAAACGGAGATGGCAAAGTCGAATCGTTTTTAAATGCAAATTTTTATCTAATTAGAATACTAATGGTGGGATACATGTAGCGAAATGTAATAAATTATAATCTGCTCTTCTAAAGCAGTTGTTAGAAGCAGTGGAGATATCAAGAAAAACACGAAATATAGGTAGGTTACCTAGTAAGTGAAGTAATGTGAAGTACCTACCTATGTTTCAAAACACTTTTCTATAATAATATAATATACCTTTGCACTTGTCGAGAAAACAAAAACGGCGGTCAGAAGTCTCGCAAAAAGCGGCGTTACAATGAACACATAAAGAAGGAAATGTTGAAAGTTTAAAGTTATGAAATAATTTCATACACTACATGGGTTGTGTTGTATCGATACCGTCGTACAAGTCGCATGGTAATTTATTATGGTAGATATTTTGCACTCGAGCCAGTTTTTTGTTATAAATAATTCCATTTACGAAATCTGCTATTAGACAGACCCGACACATTCCCTTCTTAAAAAAAAAAATTGACGAACACACCATGCATATATTAAAACGCAGAAATTTTAAGGAAATTGCGTATCGGATCGGTGCATTCACTTTATACATTTTTTCATTTTAGTTTGAGGTTTATAAACCTGTTGTTAACTTTCCGTTTCATCTGAATCATAATCTAACGGCAAGGTTAGACTACAATTAATAAATGATTACAGACAATATTGTATATTTCGGTAGGTAGGTAACGTAGCAACGCAGCAAATGTTTCCGAATTTCATTTGTTCTTCCGGATTAACGTTTTGTGCTGAGCGACTTTCGCAATGCTTTGTTTCGTCCGTTTTTTGTTTTTTATTGTTTTTGTTCCAAATGACATCGCGGAGAGTTTCATTTCATTTGTTCGTTTCCTTTTGTTTTAGGAAACGAAAGCCGGTCAAGACGATTCGGAAGACCAAAACTCATTCGATGGCGACCCGGAAACGCGAGATTCCCAGACGGAAAACAAAAGTCCGGACGACAGCAGCGCAGGTTCGAAACGCCGAGGTCCCAGGACGACCATTAAAGCCAAACAACTCGAAATACTGAAGGGGGCTTTTTCGCAAACGCCGAAACCAACGCGACATATTCGAGAACAACTTGCCAAAGACACGGGACTACCCATGAGGGTGATACAGGTAAATTAAACATTCTTTTTTTATTTTAATATTTTCAGTAACATATTAAGGAGTTAAAAGTAATAATGAGAATAATCCAGTTGTAACAACGACGGGTATGCGTGTGGGGCATGTGTTTGGAGGCACAGTCGGCATTCGGTTCGAGGACCCCCCGCTCGGGGGCCTCGCAGTCTTTATAAAGGGTGCCGCTGCGTGTCCCGCTGCGTCCGAAGGGAACATGGGGTAGTAGAAACGCTACATTATGTGCAGCATCGACAGCGAAACGACCAACACATCCCATACTTATACACTGGTTTGGATTATTACAACGGTGATGCAGTCTCATACGTAACAGATCCGTTTTTGCAATTCGATCTGCCCATATTTTACAAATATTAATATTTCTTCTGTCTTTTGGGGGCCTTTGTTTTTTCTTTTTCTTTTGGTGCCGAACGCCGCGTGTGAGGGATGAAATATGGCGGGGGCGGTTTACACCTGGACAGGTCGTTTGTTATAAAAACCCGATGCTTTTGTCGGAATCTCCTGTCCAATCAATAACGGTCGATAATATTGATTTGCCTCGTTATATAGGTAAGTTCAGAGACGTGATTATAACTAGACTGCGCCTTGCGTTTATAAAGTGATGCCATTTGGGTAGGCAACACATTTTGCGAATTAAGGGACAGAAACGTGAGAATTATTAAGAGCGCTGGTAACTACACTTAGAAAGTTTGAGGCAGTTGAAGTATTGAGTGTAGTTATTGCAAATATAAAACTAATTTAATATTAGAACAATATAGTTATATATTGTTGTTCATACGGTTACCGTGAAAACAGTTCTAAAGGTTCTTCCATTTCATTTCATGTTTATGTACAATTTAAATATAAGACACACCGATACATTTGTAATTTATTCAAAGGTTCCCTAAGAATCCTTAATTAAAGAAAAAATGGTTGAACGCAATACGGCGTGAAAATTTTACACTGTCAAAATATTCAGTTGTTTGCAGCAAACATTTTGAAGAAAATTACTTTTTAATATCCGCGAGAAAAAGAAAATTAAAGCAAAATGCTGTACCTAGCGTTTTTGACTTTCCTCAGCATTTAATTAAAAAAGTAGTACCTAGACGCGACAAACGAAATATTTTGTCACAGGAACAAAAGTAAGCAAGTAATTGAATGAGTAATAATGAGATAAAGAGTTAATTTAATTTTGTTCTAAAATAGTACCATAAATACGGAGTTGCCATCAATCCCGTCAACTTCAAAAGTACGTCTCCTGAAAGGTACATTCTGATTTTGCTAAAAAAATCAGTAATGCGTTCAATTACCTATTAATTTAGTTATTAACCGTTATTATTATCGCTTAGGTTTTAATGTATTTTTAAATTTTTACATAACTCTAGGCAGCACGCAAGTTGAATGTAGATATTTTTATTAATTAATATCTATATTTTGTATGTTAAATATATTCAAAACTTTCTACTAAAGGTTTAAGTTTATTTTTGTTGCTTATTGTATTTTGTGTATTAGTAGTCATATTATTGTAAACAACAGTATTATTCTTTTTTTTTAAAGAAGTTTAATTATAAAAATTGGATTGATTCTGCCGTTACTCTGTGATAATTCATCTTAACGATAAATGAATGAATGATACTATAACTTTTTCGTTTTGTAACTTTTGTGTTGTGTTATTATTTTAAATGGAGTTACAACAATTAACAGCTTCGTCGATTAATTATTGAATAAACACTACTTTGTTTATTATCACTTTTTTAAAAAAGTAGTGTTTATTCATTTATCGTTAAGTTTAATTATGTTTTCAATAAATTTGGTTTATATGTTAAATGCAATTAATTGTAAATGATTTTCAAAGTCCGTAAATTTCCGTTTAGCGCATGGGAAACTTAAATACGTGTCCCTGAATGTGCATTGTTGGTTGCATACCAAAATTACATCATTTTCTAGTACAGAGAACATTGCTTACGCTCGGTCCATATTATAACCACGTCTCAGGGTGTGTACCTATTGGTGTAGAGTCGAAAAATATAAAAGGACTAGGATATACGGACCATTACAACAAGTATCGCATTAAGCCTTGATAATTGCCCCGGTAACGAAGTGTTTCGTTTTTCTGGGGGCAGCCCTAAAACGCGTAACTCGATTTTGGTCCGGTGTGGTCCCATTTGTTCACGAAAATAACTCACGGTAATTGAGTCGGTCGGTCGGATCGCCTGCTTGATGTCGTAGTGGGCAATATGCCTCCTATTTAACAAAACTGGTGGCGGCGGTGGGTGGCGGGGGTGGCGCGTTGGCTGGCTGTTTTACTAAATATTTTGTCCACAAAACAAATGGTCATAAATTTAACGACCGCGCCGTGGTTGGGGAGGCAGGGAGAGGGTTGGTGATTTTTACGGGACATTTTCGAACGAATTACAAGCGTGGTTTATGGACCTTGCGGGGATCAGTTTCCGACGGGAGTAGTGAAAGACCAATAAACAGGAATCGGAAGATCGACTTGCTTACCGAAGGTTCCGTACCCTGTATTTTTGATTTTAATCTACTGAAACATCTTACCCTTATTACACTTTTCTTAATCAGAAGTGTTAATGTTACATCTGGACTACTGCCAAATTCCCGATCAAAACTCTTCACCTTATGATTAAATCATCTCTACAATTTGTTTCGTTAAAACAACAAATGCCACCAGCGTGCATTTTCGCGGTCAATCCATCATCGAAAGAACGGTCTAAATATGACATCATTCAATGTTGACGGGCCAAGACGAGCAATTCGAGCGTTCTTCTAATTTTAGAATGGAGAGAAATTAGCGTAATACGTAGTACATATATGTTAGGTACTTTGGCGCTGAAAAAGAAACCGTTTTAGCTTTATGTCATCATAACATAATCACGATGAGTTAGTAACATATTATTGAAGAGAGACCCCACACACCAGAAACGTTAAATACTCATGTACTACAACTTACTTTACATCCCGCCCGTTCTGCACAATTTCCACTTGCATTTGTCTTGATGCGCTTCGTCTAGTGTCAAAATCAACTTTGCATCGAATGCGCTTTAGCCTCGCCGGACTGCTCCGCTCGAGACGACAGAAACAAACAAAAAAAAAAGAAAGAAAAGAAAAGAAAAACGAAAAAGAAGAATAACGTAGTACGTACGCAACGACGACGTGACGTGTTATGATTTGCAGCTGCGGTCGAAGAAACAAAACAAAAGACAAACAAACGAGGAGTTGTTATATATCTAGATACGTACAAGAGCAAATGTACTTACAATTAGTTAGTTTTCTTCTATTCAGGAATGTTAAAAGCGCAAATTAAGTCAGCGTACGTAAAATGGAACGAAACAAGTTCTTCTAAGTCTCTGGTGAGCTTTTACTTCAAAAAACGTTATTGTGTTATGCATCTTATAATAAATCTTCATTATTCCGCTTCTTCGAAACAATGGACTGCCGTTTTTGTGATAATATTCGCCAGCACCTCCTCTTCCCGGTAATATTTCACACACAAAAACCAACAAAAGTGGATATCATTAATATTTTTTGGAGGAGGCGTATCGGGGATGCAGTATACTCTTCTGGACGTAAGAATTGATGATGTAACATTTCGAGTCACCCAGCGACCTGCGGTGCTTGACCTCACATTTCTTCATAATTATACGTTCGAAAATGGTGAAACATTGTTTCTAATATTATACACAAATATATGGTAGGTAATATTTCCTTTCCGAATGCAAAAAGGTCGTTGTTGATATTCGTGGAAGAATATCAGTTAATTTATTTAACGATAAATAATAAACAATGAATGTAGACGTTGAATGTTAGACGCCGTCTTCGAGGTTTTGCCATCTGGAACTGTCGAGTTCGGTCGAAAAAAAAGGCCATTAAAATGCCGAAATCTGGTTCGAATGGCAGTTTTACGAAGTCGTAAATTATAATTGGAAAATAAGCGTGGGATTTAGCATAAGGGTTGGTAAATATGGGACTCAATCTTCCTCATTTGAACGTCAAAAACATTCGATTTTTCATTGTTTTGTTCAACAATTGGAGCGATCGTCATGTGTTTTGTTTTGTTTTGTTTTGTTTTGTTTTGCTTATAAAAATATACCTAAAATATCAGCATGTTCTTTTTGCTGTTTTTCTTTTTTTTGTTTTCGATTTTTCGGTGTTCTGTTTTGTTTATTAAACAAATTCGAATCGCTCTTACTCTATAACAAATGCTACTTTCCGTTGTTTTCCGTGTGTTACATCCATGGGTTCGTTTTTAATTTCCTTTTTAGCAGCAATACAAGCTTGGGTCGTTTGTAAATCGTAAAGGTCAGAGCGAGACGTGGTGAAAAGTAATTAAGTAAGTTTACAAGAATTTTCATTTTCAATCATCATGTGTTGACGTAAAAAAAATCGACTGAAGGAATTTGCGTGGGAACGAATTACAAATACAAGAATTCTTGTACGGTTTTTGGGAATTCCCTTAAATTCTACTGTAATTATATTATTTGTATCAGTAAAACGTGTAGGGAGTCATTGGTCGTCTCTGTGTGTTCACACTTTACACGAATCGAAAAACTAAGGTCACATCGGTTTGAAAGAATGCGGTTGCTGCAGCGCACCTGATCATCATGACGATGATGACAATCGACAATCGACAATCGATGATCGTCGATGTCATCGGGAAATGAGAAGAGAGACACAGTGTCACGCTATTCTGCCCTCGCATAATTGAAATGTCACAAAAGAAACTGGTCTGTAGCTCCGGAATACATAGTAGTCTCTCCAAGTTGGCTCTGTCTGTTTGTCTGTCTGTCTGTCTGTTCGTCTGTGTCCTTTGCTGCTGTGCGTGGCGCAGTACGACAAGTTCTTGTGTCGCAGTGGTGGGCGAAAACAGATGACTACGTCGACTGTCTCGGATACGAGATGGACCGACAAGATAGAGGCACGAAAGTGTGACATTTTTTTCCTCCGGTGTCATACACGTGTCCAATGCCATCTTAGCAGCTACTCGTATTATAAAATCGATTGATTTTCTTTCAACGATGCTCATTTGTTTACTAAACAGCGACATCCACCATCAATTGTTTTTACACTAAATTTTGTTACCCATCTATTTCATCCAAGCATTACAACTTTTAAATTAATAATAATTATAATTTTCTTAATGCAAAATTTTTTTGAAGGACTATGACCTTTGTTGTCCACCAGGTTTCCTTTTCAGGCACTCCGTCAATAGCAAAAAAACAAGCCAAATTGAGGTGAAAAGATTGGTTTATCAAGCCCCGAAACGTTGGTTATTAGTTTAGTAGAATAAAACAACTATTTCACTAAGTTTTTCTTATTTCCTTGGAATTCGTGTATAAGGGGGTAGAAATGGTAAATATTCCTTCAATTAGTTCAACTGTCCTGTAATTGATCAATATCAATTCGTGTAATAATAAAGTTCCTTTAATACCTTCGAGAATATCTCGAAAAATATATTCAATAAACAAAACAGAAACGAACAACTAGCTTAGATCCTTTCCTTTATCTGGGTCGCTATCAAATTCCTCATTTTTTTATAATCAACAAAATTTCCTGTAGGGTGTTCGTTGAGGGTGCGTTTCTTTTTATCGCATGAGAAGGAGCTGTAATTGGCATAAGAAAGCGTCAAACAAACAAACAAACAAACGAATAAAACAAAATCAAACAAACGAATAAAACAAAAGAAGATCTAAATGAATATTTGTCGTACACAGACAGACATAGATTACATTTAGAAATCCAACTTGAAGAAAATGGTTCGTATTTCGAAGCGAAGAAGAAGGAAAGCGTGCGAGTGAGAATAGGAGAGGTCAAGTAGCGGGCCGTAAAATAAATTTTATGGAATTTTATGTCATCGAATTTTACGATCGAACACTCGATGCCGAGGCAAAGGAAATATGGAAATATGTTCATAATAATAATGTGCCGCGGCGCAGCGGCGGTGTGGCCCTGGTTTGTGGTTGCATAGAAGCGCAAGGCGGGCGCCGTAAACCAGTCCAAGAGGGACCGTAAAATGGCCCAGCGGTTCTTTTCACATATATAAATATTGTTTTTAATACGTCTTTTACGAGTTTATAAATATTTTAGTCGTTCAGGTGTAAAAGACGGTCCGTACTTTACGGGTCGAGTTTCTTTGAAGAATTTATCCCCCCGAATATAATGTTCACGGACGCTGCCCCTTTAGTCGTGCATATTTTTTATTTATCGGGTCTGATTGTGGCCGTTTAGACGAGGTGATAAAATTTTAAGGAGTCAAGTCTTTTCATTCTTTTTTCTTTCTTTCCTTTTTCTGTATCGTATGTAAATTTCTGTGTGCGTAGCAGTTACGGCCCCGATCAGGTTTACTGCCTTTGTGAGACCACAATCGGTCCATGGTCTCCGGTTTATTATATAGTTATGTTACCATTCAAATCCTTTAAACGCATGATTTATTAACGGAGAAGTCGAAAAATACCGTTTTTCTCACGTCTAAACATATGAACGCTACTGCGGCAATAAACAAAAGAAAACCGAAACCACCTACAGGTCGACTGCACAACAAAAAGAATAAAGAAATCGTCAGCACTTACACCGTCCTTTGTCTTGTTTTTGTTTGTGTTGAAATTCATTCAAGTATCTAAATTTTGTATTAAACAGGACTCATTATTTGTTTCGTGATTCATTTGCCTATTAGAATAATTTTTGACTATTTGTCGTCATCGTAGTTCGTGGATAATTTTAGGGGAAAACCACCCTTCGGAGTAATAAGCGCGCTCTATAAACCAGCAACTGTTACTTGCTGAATTATGTAACCAATTTCGAATTATTATTGGCCACAAAACTTCTTTGTCAACGATGCACATGTCGACGGGTCTTAATTTGCCATATAATAACTGACCGTGAACGCATAACTTCCCCATTTTACGCCCCATGCAACCATCATGTACATGCATACACATACGTGGTATGTACAATTGACTGTTCATCCGAAAAGTCGAAGATTGGCGCGTAGTAACAATTATTCTTACCATTGTCTTTACTCACTTTTGTTTTATCTTGTTTCTCTATTCTACTGTTTTAAGAATAAACAAACAAACAAAAAAACATCAGACAAATGAATGTGGGATTTGTTGTTTGTTTCTCTATTTTTTGTTTCGGTAGTAGTTTTTTCTTGCATTTTTCAGGCATGATCGGTTCGTCTCCACTTCCGTAAACTTTGTCCCCATAACATTATTTGCATTGTTATTATTATTTTTTATTGTCGTTTGATTTCATCGATTTCATCACAATGTCGTCGTCGCCTTCATTCGGCCGTTGTGGTTTCGCACAACCAACGCCGCGGTTTCGTCCGTACCCTATACATTTTCTCCTGTAGTTTCAGCTCGTTAGTCATTCCGGTTGGATAGAACCAAACAAATGAATGCAGTTCTGGATCGAAAAATCGCACTCGTCTAGTTGCTAGTTGCCGTGCTATCGAAATTAATAACCGTAAAAATGAGGTTTTAACGTTATCAGGTCGAATCAATTCGGCGGTTATTTTTAGAAACCGAAAAGAAAAAAAGAAATACAAAAAGGAATCGGTTTTATTCCGGCCCATGATGACTTCCTCATGGTTTTTAAGTATTCTACCATCAGCAAACAAACAAAAAACAGAAATATTACAATTCTCACAATCTAGTTTTTTTTTTCAGTCCCGCACACGTCTCTATTCTCTGATCCCATTTTAAAGGGCGCAGTTCCCTTTTCACGGCTTTTGTGAGTGACATGTTCGAAGGCGGCCGTGGTCCGTTGGAAATTCCACAAAGGGTGGGCGTAACAGGCGTCTGTTACAATGTAGAACTAACTCGAAAAGGGGTTAAAAGTTGTCGGGACATCTTAACAGGTTCCCTATTTCAATGGCCTGTGCCAATAATGTTGACAGGGAAATATTTTTAAGGGGTTGTTTATGCCCCGTTGAATCCGTGGGTAATTAGCATTTTTTTTCTCGTTCGATTTTTGTCACGCCCTTACTAATGTGTGTTGACATTCTGGTAAAAAGCCAATTATTACACGTGAGGGTGTTTTTAACGTGCATAATAAATGTATTCCTCGTGAGCCCTTTTTATAACCCTTGTGGAAAGAATTACGGTTTTATATGTACAGATACATAATAGGTGCGGAGTGATGATAATAATGTACGAAGAAAACAAATGAAGGAGCCACAAGTTGCTCCTTTAAAATGTTTTAATGCAAATATATAATTTCCTCATTCCTTTTCGAAAACAATTGGTATAATCATGGCCTTCCGCAGTTTAAATGACTACAAGTCGAAGAATTTAAATCTAATTTCTGATACACACTTGTTCGTGTTTTGTTTTTTCTTCTCTTTAAATCGGTTACTAGATTCCTCTACCTGTTTTCCAGTGGTGAATGTGTATCAATGGTAGAGGCGAGGTTATACTTTCTTATATACACACACATAGGTTGTATTTATTACTTCACTAAATTCTAGATTACTGTTGGTTACGCTTGCCGATAAATGAGTGTGTGTTTCATATTCATTTTGTTTTTAATAATAATGATTATAATGCAGTCGTGACTTATGATTGTGGTTCAACGCAACGGGTACAGCATGCAGTGCAGCGCTATTACTTGATCGAAGATGGATACCTGTTGCAGTAGTTACGTAACCGACAACTTTGATACTTCACCAATGGATAGGTCAAAACAACAACAACAACAACAACAAAACCATGTACTTATTTACAGGGCATTTAGAAAACTCAAGGTTTTACTATTTATTACACTTAATGGAGATTATTATCTCTTCTTCACAATTTTTACTTCTAAGTCTCCAGTAGAGACATTTTCTTTTACTGTTACTCAAATTGTTTCTTTTGTTTCATTCGTTTTTTTTACATTGTTATACATACATTTTTTGTACTACTGTTTCTTTTTCATTTGTTTTTTGATGGTCTTCTTTTCATTGTTCCCCTTATTATCTTCGCAGTTGGTTTTTATAATTTTTATTCATTCTTACTAAAGTTTTATATAAATCTATTATCTTATACATCCGTTTTCTAATTTTCAGTTATTTTCTGTTTATTATTCTATAGAATTTCCTTCATTCATGTCCTCTTGTTTTCTGCAGTCTTGCCCCGACAAGGTTTATTTTATATCTATCTTCACTTTTACATATTTTAATTTTAATATTTAACAGAAAAAACACCATGTACTAACCGGGAAGCGAACCCTAGACCCCAAACGCTATAAACAGCATTTTTATAACTCATCCACAAATTTCCCACTGTTCCCACAGTATTAACGTAACAATATAAGTGTACTCGCAAGGCCTACTATTACCTCGTGAAACGCCAATGGTATCCGTTCACGGTTAACCACGTTCTGTCATCGGTCCCCATCAGATGACTTTATTTCTTCCATACTCTCGGTTAATGTATCATAAATATGACGAGTTGTGAACACGAATGCATAAAAGACAGGCTCGTTCGTTGATTAATATTATTTTGCATCGGGAACTGTTTTAATTTCGTCGCACTCCACATGTTACATTACGACGACGCGATGGGTCGGTACCAGGTGGTCGCAACGATATTTTTAATTGCTCCATGTTCGTATCTAATGGGACGGGATTCTTGCTTGCTAGGTTTAAGTTCGATCAGCTTGCTTGCAAAAAGTTTGTAAAACCTGCCATCGTAAACGCAACATCGATGGAATTCTGGTACCATTTCAGTACCTGCAATGGGCGTACAGAGAGCGAGATTGTGATATCTTTTTAGGCACACCCTGCATAAGGAAACAAATTGGAGTATTTTTGGTTGGTATTTGATAGTGTCCGTTGTTACAGGTTTGGTTTCAAAACAAACGATCCAAAGAGCGTCGTTTGAAGCAACTGACGTCCATGGGCAGAGGACCGTTTTTCGGTTCGTCCAGGAAAATGCGAGGATTCCCAATGAATCTCTCTCCCGGTGGTTTGGAAGACGGTCCGCCAGGATTTCCATATTTTGCTACAGCTGATGGAAAGTTCGAATTTGGTTATGGGGGTCCACCATTCCATCCACACGATGGTCCCTTCTTCCCGGGACACCATCCCAGTGGACAGCCCATGCCTTTCAATCAACCTGGTAAGTTCCCTTATCCTCACCACTCTCTCTACGATTCTGACTCCTTTTTGTTCATTATTTTCAAAGGAGGCCCTATGGAACACGGAGGTCCCCTTCCGATGGGTGGAGAATTTGGCAGCATGGCAGGCGACCAAAGTCAGTTTATGTCCCAGCAACAAGGACCCAGTCCTGATCACCAGATGATGCCCTCCAATGGTACCAGTGGTGGAAGAGGAGGTGGTAGTGGTAGCCCCGAATTTATGTCGCCTGGCAGTTTTACCGACAATCCTCAACAATTAAACGAGGGTCTTGTTTGGTAGCTAGCAAAAGAACTGGCCAAAAGGGCTAGGGACTGACTCCTGCAGTTTCGGATTCACCAACAACATTACGATATCGGCCACGAATAAGTATACTCGATGTGAGAGACAGAAGAAGAAACAAAAGATCGTGCTCGAAAATAAGTATCGATTTTCATTTTGTTTTGTTTATGTGGTACGCTACAATATCAACAAAAGACGACCAAAAAAAAATAAGCATATAATATTGAATGTTTTTGTTTCATAATTATCGAATGTTATATCGATGTTTTTTCTGCAATTCCGTTGTTTTGTTGCGCTGCAGAAATGAATTGTTTTTAATTTTTATGTACAGCTTTCTTATTAAACGTTTAATTTAGCTAGCGTTAAAACACAGGGGCGGACTCACAAGATACCATTAGTGCTTTGCAAAAAGGCTGGAATTCTTTTTTTTTGAGTCCACCCCTGTAAAAACACGATGAAGTGCCAACAGTTAAGAACTTATCCGATGATGATGTTTAGTTTTTTCCCCAATCTGGATGTAATATACATATACATATATACATATAAATAAGACTTTGTAAATAAGTAAGATCGCGAAAAAAAAACTAAATAATACTAATAAATGATAAGGTATTAGGGAAGCGAGGTAAAGTGACGTTATTTTGATAACAAATAAAGACAAAAGACCGTTTCTATCGATAATGGTAGGGAAGACACGAAGACAATGTCAGAATGATAAAAAAATAGTTGTTCATATTGAATTGTACAGAACAAGTTTTAGGGTAACGATTTTAAATTAAATTAAATGTATATTGTTAACTATCATTGTCCAGTACTAATAAATAAACTTGTAAGTATAATATTACAATTTTTTTTTATAGAACAACAACCTTATAATTATCATTTTAATTAAATTATTCTAAAACGAATGTAAACAAGTGCTCAATTTTAATAGTTTTATAGAGACTATAAAGATTATCCGAAAGGTAAGTGAATTAATCGATTGTATCTATAAAATTTATTTATTTATTTTCGCTATTTGTTGTTTTTGAAAATTAAAAACTCCCAACAAAAATGGCCCTCAATTTCAAACACGACTTAGAAAAAATGCAACACGCATCTAATGTTTCGTCAGTTAAATACATTTTTACAGTGAATTTTTCTAAAAAAATATGTTTCAGAATATTCCTACTACGGTCCTGCTACATCTAGTGATCTATAATAATGTGCTAATATCTATGGTGTAATTGTTTAATTTATTTTCTATTGTTTCTCGCCCTCAAATGAAAAGTTATATGACAACCACCTTCTCAATTATCATGTCGTACCAAACGCTGCTCTATATTAAAAATTAACCATGATTTTTCCCACCCTCAAACGACCTTATACACATTTTCCATTTATTCTTCACCGTCAGTTGTTTTTCGTTTGAAGAACGTACATTATATATATATATATATAACATAAAATAACTGTACCTATAACAAATGGGCGAAATAATGAATGTGGTCGATGCACGTCAACAACCAAATAAGTTTTGTGGGAACCGGACGAATGTTTTTGACGTCCCGACGCGCCTCGCTCTGAGCCCGACGACGGACGCGACCTCGTTCGTATCGGGGTTGCCGTGACCTGGACATCCGCACAATTCACCTTACAAATATAATAATATACCACCATCGAAATGAGGGCGAATAATCATTTTGAAAAAAAAAACTATTTTTCGTATCGTACCATCAAAGAAACTATTATATTTCGAGGTGGTATAGGCACATATATCAACTCAATTCGTATTTTAGTGGTTAAACAATTACGTACGCCAGCCAACAGTAACATTTGGTCGTGTACACAACCCCCAAGTGTCCTATAATTTATCGTGTAAACTTCCACATGTGGTATTAACACCCTATCAGCTCTACACGAACACGTCCAAAACGCACAAGATATTAACTGATAGTCGCAAGTGTTTGTTTACAATCTTCTTCTTTTTAACTCAATTATTGGGAAACATGTTTTGATTCTTTTGTTTTTATTCAATTGTTGCAGTCATTCGTTTGTTTCTTGTTAATTGTTTCAGATCAAAAATTCCGACGATCCTTCTTTATCATTTGTTTCAAAACACTGCATTGTTTTTATATATCTATAGGTACACTTATGATCAATTGTTGCAACTCAAAAGAAATGAAGGTCTTTTTGTTTGCCATTTGTTTCTAATGCCTTCTAATACAAGTGCCTAACATACAGCGTCGATAATTGTGTAGTCTAGAACCCCTTTTGTTGCAATACGATTTTCATCGGAAATAATGATTACTGATGATGTGATTCTGGATACCCTTGTGATTCCGAAGGATAAGGGATCGTTAAAGAAGGGGATTAGGAATTGAAGGAGACAAATTAGATAATTAGTTGTTGTATAGGTATACAATTGCCGCCTATAATCAATCTTGCAATCGATCGACAGGGTAACACCGTTGAAGGGTTTTCAATAAAAAAAAGGGACTTGTGCGAAAATAAAAATACTCGAATATAATATAACGAAACAAAAATCAGCTTTTGTGATTTGTGACGCAATATCGATCAATTTTACGATCGTCGACGGTACGCCAGATGGACATTGTTATGGTACTGTCTGTCGATGGTACTCCTCATAGCCACCTACGCATTGTCCTAAATTTATTATATGCGACCGCAGTGGCAACAACAATGTTTCGGTTCGGGTTTTGCAGACAATGGTACAAAAGGTCCGACTAAAACCACACACAACCGCAACAATCCCATATTATAAATATGCGGAACTCAATTATTGGTAAGCATCATGTTTTTTTCATGGCGACCTTCTTTACCTCTGTACCAGTCAGTCATATCAATGGATGAAATTTTTGTAATTTCCGAAGCGATTGTTTTTAAACAAATTTCTTCATGGTTTGGACAACGATTTTCAATACCACGAATGTCAGTAAGATAATGTAACCTTCTTTATTTATTAATTATTAGTCGAGGAGAAGATGGTTCGCGCAGATTAAATAAAAACCATCAATTTGGTAGCGCCGAGGGGAGAAATTCGTTCACCCTTCTCGTGGCAATTATCCTGCCATCGTTCGTCGCTTGTTTTTTGAATTGTCGACGACGAACAGGTGTCTTGATTATTGATGCCTTACGTTTCAGTGGCAAACGTGTGCCTCTCCAGACATGCAAAGGTCATCAAGACACGCGATGAATCGATGTCAAAAACTGGATGGTAGATTTAAATGTTTAATTGTCGTTAATGCGAGACCGAATGTTTTCTTTAAATGACGGTTTTAAAATGTGTCAAAGAAAGAAAAACAATTTTGTCACAATTGTTTTTACATAGAATAAAGAAGTTTGTTTTTAACAATACTTATGATAATTTGGAAAAGTAAAACAAACGATAACGTTTCATTGTATATTTTGGTTTATCCCGATCAATTTGTTTGAGAAAAACATTAGATTACTAAAATTTAAAACTAAGGGCTAACTAGATTATAAAATGAGAAAAGAAGGGGTTGCAGGTTTTACGGTTTTTGACTGAACAATACCTCTGAAGATGTCAACCGCAGTCGCTGACGAAACGTCAGGCAGAAAACAAACCTTTAGACCACGGTCGTCAAACCCGGAAAATCATTCTTATAATAACGCCGGCCGTGAAAGCCTACACACTTTAATGAATCAAATTGTTTTACAAATCATGGAAAAGAAGTGGGGAAGATACAGTATGTGATCAATTTAATTTGATATAATTAACTGAATCTACATTTACTTGATGGAAATTCACTGCTGAATTAGAAAAATAATAAAATTAATAAATAATTTCAGAAGCAAGTATCTATTTTTGTAACTTCTTAAACAAGTGTTTTATCATATTTCTAATTCAATTTGATTATTAATTAAATTACTATTATTGAATAGAGCTTTCTTAAGTGATAGTTTTCTCGTTTTGAAATATTACTCTGTAAAATTTTAACATTATTTATGTTAGAGAATGGATCAGATTGATGCAATGATCAACCATACCACTAGAATTAGTTTTTAGTTTTTAATAGGTGTCATTTGTTTTGTAATTGATCTTCCCGATTGTCCGATATAACACGTGTGGCATCCCAATTTCAACAAAAAATTTGGTAAATACCACATTTATCAGTTGGAGGGGGGGAGGTTTATGTTTCTGTTTGATAAGAATTGAACCAAGATTAATTGAGTCGCTGTCAATTAATTATTTTACAACTGAATTTATTTTGGAGTAAACATTTAATTTTCGAACTAAATTTTTTACAAAAATAAAAATAGAACAGAATTAGATGTTGATGATTTTCAATTTTTTTGCTATGAGACCTTCGTTCCTAACAAATTTCAAAATTATAGTCGCAACGAACTACTCTGTATCAGCGATGTAGCTTGCGATTGGGGGGGGGGGGGGCGATTAAATGCTTTTTCGGCAATTTTCTATTTCCCGATCCTCACAATCACTGGAAGAATTGCGTTAATAATGAACACTTAGTTGTTGGGCAAAATTTATCAAAATTACCAAATTTGAATCGCGATTTCGATCGCATTAGCACACCATAGGTAACATTGCTGATTAAAACGAAGCCCTTTGGTCAGTTATTTATCGATACTACCTATACTGTGCTGAAGATCAAAATCGCTATCTACATCTGCTAATTTCGACAAATTTTTGACCAACAATTAAATTTTCTTTAATACTAATTACGTAATTTAATTAATTAAAAATAATATATCAATAATGGTTCTTTTTTTATTTTGACATACGAAACCTAAAAAACCTTAAATGGTAAAACATTTAAAAAACATTTCTCTAAATATCGATATGTTACCGTCCAAACCCGATTTCAGGATAAACTAGTTTTGCCTAGGCTAAACTAGTTCTTCCTATACGCGATAGGATTAAATAGTAAGCCCAATAGGATGAACCAGTTTAGGCTAGTCCAAACTGATTTGTCCTGATATAAATAGGTTAGGTCACGATAGTTAGGTTTTGTGAGATGCAGCTGCAAAAAAAAAAAACTGTTCCACAAACAGATGCCAGTGCAAGAAGGCAATGATACTCTGCAATCCTAAGTGCCATCAAAGCACTCCATCTAAAAATAACTGGTTCATCCTATTGGGCTTACTATTTAATCCTATCGCGTATTTGAAGAACTAGTTTAGCCTAGGCAAAACTAGTTTGTCCTGAAATCGGGTTTGGCGTGTAACATATATATTAAACAAAGGGAATATTTTGTACCAAATTATTATCATCAAATCAGAGCATTATTCCCAAGAGAACCAAACCAAAAAGCGTAATTTTTTCCTTAACTTTTCTTCATCAGATTTTAATCCATAACAGATCATCTGTCTGATAACAGATAAAACAAACGGTACCCACGATTGTACAAAAACAACGTGACGACGTTCACTCCTTCAATTGTTTCAATTAATTCTACCCGGTGATTACCAGAGAGAGTCATTCCGCGATAACTACCTATTACCCACCATCGAATCAAGAGCAACACAATCAGAACGAATCAAAAACTTCTACTGAATTACACACGATGTTATTAAACTTATTATTTCACATGTACCATACCCACGCACGCGAATGGTAAAGTCGACCGAGGAAGCAGTTCGGATAATAACATTTTGTTTGTAACATTGCCATTGGAGGATGGGTGGATAGATTGTTACTGGATGGACGATCGCGATCGAGTTGTTCCCTAAGCATTATATTTACGAGAAACAGATACCATAATACCATTGGTACCTACTACTACTACGGTAGTATTGATTGTTGTCTCTATCATTAAAAACAACGCAGACGTACTGGCATGTGAAATATCGCTTTTCCACCGAACTCAATTGATCCAATCAACCCATAAAAACAAAACAAAAGCAACGAAAAGGTACACGATAATGATGACACACCTAACATGGATTATATCACCTGTTGTTATTTGAGAAAATTGTCGTTCATATAGACTGACGGGGGTTGCTAATAAAATCGGAGTAAAACATGATTTTATGAACAAGTGACAACTAACCTCCATACCACTGTAAAAAATATATAATAACAACATAGAGGCAATTGCTGCCATCTAGTGGATTATAGCCGCCGCAGAAGATAACAAATTAGACAAAGCCTCACGGAGGTATTTAAACTTGTCCAGTTGAATCAACAACGCAGCCTACATACGTGAATTCACGTAAAGCTTAACAATAACAATTATCATGCCTTTGGGCAGAAATTTATCGTTAATTATTTAATTGTTAGAAGCTTATCAGTGTTCCATAGGCAGTCTCGATAAATTACTGAACAAGTCGAAATGTTCTGTAAAGAGTAAAAAGTTCTGTAGTGATTCTAGTTATTAATTTCTAAAATAAAAGTAGCCTAAATTACTCCTTATTACATTAGCTATCTGCTAGTGAAAGTCCCGTTAAAATCGGTCCCGTCGTTTCAGAGATTAGCCGGAAAAACAGACAGACAGACAAAAATTTAATATAATATATATGTTACGGGTAAAGTTAGATAAGCGAGTAAACCTAGGTTTACCTGGATAAACTGCGTAATACCCAAGACTCTTGGGTAACGTCCAAAATATTTTTGGAATTGTACACGTTTCGGACTTTACCCGGGTAAACTGCGTTTTATCCGCTTTCGCTTGGTTAAAGTTGGATGTACCATAATTGACAAGGCCATTAATGTTTGAAAAACATATTTAATTCAAAAAACACATTTTACAAATAAAAATTAGAATTCTAAAACTGTATTCTCTTAAAGGTAATCTACTCACGAGTACTTATTTGTTCAAACAAGACAAGCTGATGTCACATTTCGAGTTTGGAAAGATTTCCAATAGCTTTACCTAACCTAACCTAACCTAACCACAGATTTCAGTTTTGTCTGACACCCTTCACACAAGTGCAGATATGGCTTAATAACATCTTAAGTTATATGAGTCATTTATAGTACATCTAACTTTAACCAAGCGAAAGCGGATAAAACGCGATTTACCCGGGTAAAGCCCAAAACGTGTACAATTCCAAATATATTTTGGACTTTACCCAAGAGTCTTGGGTATTACGCAGTTTACCCGGGTAAACCTAGGTTGACTCGCTTATATAACTTTACCCGTAACATATAAATAGTGGTTATTTTAATATTACAAACAGCCACTCCAGTTTTATTTATATGTATAGATTTAAGATTGTCAACATTATTGATCGTATGATTTTTAGTATTAATGTGTTGGGCAATACTTGTTTTCTCTATTCTACCAAACCTAGCACGAGCTAAATGCTCTTTGAATCTAAGTTGAATAGACCGTCTAGGTTGTCCAATATATTTTTGATTACATATTTACACCCTGTTTCTTCTTATATCCCCACCTTTTCTGGAAAAGGAAAAGTTTATCCTTAGGATTACCAAGAACGGTTTGAAGACAGTTAAAATTAGAAATACTGGCTATTCGAAAATAAAGTTTAGGGAAAATACCATCGATAATCCTCGAGTAAATCTTGGTTCGAATGGTATGGATAAACTTAGTTCTACTGTTGGTGTCTTTTCGAAAAATTGAGGATTTTGAAATGTTAATTAATTATGACCGTTATCTATGGCAATATTTCCAATGGTATAATGTTTTTTATGGTACCTGCCTATATTTAGAGGAAAATATGTACAAGAAAATTAAAACTATCAATTTTATGTTGACTACAATGATTAGAGTCATTGGTTATAAATCTAGAAGTATTATTGGGTTATACAAGACGATACCATATTTAAATAACTCTGGTAACAGTTTAAAAAACTTTTTGCTAATAACAATGTAAAAATTGCATACTATACAATAAACACGCTAGGTAAACTTATTAAAAACAATAAAGATAAGACCGATAAATAAAATCGATCAGGCGTATATAAATTGATTTGTCTTTCCTGTAACAAAATCTATATTGGACAGATCGGACGTACATTTAAAAAAAGAATTACTGAACACAAAAAATCTTTTGAGAATAAAAACCCGACTCAAATTACGCAAAACACCTAAATGACGAAGGACATAATTTTAACGAAGATTACGAAATATTAAACGTTGAAAATAAAAGCTACAAACTGTTTCTTCTAGAAACTATGCAAATGAATAAATATAAGAAAATTAATAATTTGTTAAACGACCAAAGAGACATTAATAATTCACCGTTACTAAATCTTTTTGTTAAACAACCGCCTCCCTAATTTTAAGGTATATACGTTCCGTAGTCTTAATGTTAGTTTACTGATAGCCGCACTTCTGATGAAGCGTTAGTAACGCGAAACAATTGTAAAGTTTACTTACTTAATAAATTGTAGAAACAAACAGTTAATATTATTTTATTATTACCATGAGTTTCCATCAAGCAAACTTGTAAATGGTTAATGACATTTCTTATAACCAATGCATCCAAAAATGGTAGTTTTCCTTCCTTTTCCATTTCAACAGTAAGATTAACAGAATGGTAGGAGATAAGTAAGCAAGAAAGTCTTAAAGGAAATTGTTTCGGACGTATAGTGTCGTGTTTTGACGTTGGGGTTCGGTTATTTACTGTGTAATGGCGGACCGGCGGGGGGGTGGGGTGGGGGTTAAAACCCCCCAGAGCCTTTATTTATAACATAATATTCAGCGATATATTACCAATATTTTAATTTTATATCCGTTTTAACTAATTCCCAAGATGGTAAAAACGGTAATTGTGTGTTATTTTTCTGTTAATTTAAACTTCTTAAGAATTACCTAAGAAATTCCACCGGTGAAGAAATGAATTAGCTCTGAAACCACGTCGTCTGGATATAAACTTTATAGTATTATAAATTATTGTATTTTTTATTAAAAAAAAAAGGAATTGAAATCCTTATTCGTCTAAATTTTAAAATCAAAGATCTCACATTTTGAACGCGTCCTACCAAGTAGACACAACGAACCGAAAGCCACATCCCACATCATTTATAACTTGGCAAGACATTCGTTATCTACCTACCCGTTTTTAATATATTTCTTTTAAAACTCAGGAGCCCTAGATAACCCCCCCCCCCCACAAGCTTTTTCTCGGTGCGCCACTGCTACTGTGTTCTATCTACAACACCGCCAAAGTTTTTGATTTTGTTATCATTTGAAAACTAAACTCATTACAAAAAACAGTGATCCACACAATTTTGTCATCTTCATTGTGCGATTGTTCAGTACGAGTAGCCATACCACACACCCATCAGCGACAGCAAAAGACGATGCGGTGTGTTCATATGCCCATACGACGGAGAGTCCGTCACGTCTCCGTTTGTAACGGCCGATAATGTAGGGTTTCGAAGGCTGACAGTTATTATTTATAACCGTAGCTATCTAACCGGCAATTTACTGGCTACTCACGAACGACGGACGGACGGACTGTAGTCCATCGAGCGTCTTTTCTTTTCTTTCGATAACTGTCTGTAGCTAAAGGTATACGACATACCACCAATAACACAAGAAGAAGACGGTGCTTCTCTATCGTTTTTCTTTTCTTTTTTGATAAAATTAAATAATTAAGATTGTCGGTTGTTCGGTCGCCGCTTCGATAACCAAATTGGCATAATTTCAAGTAAACGCATCCAGTGTGCAGGGAGTATATGTATATATGTGTGTAGGTATATATCGGTGGAACAAAAATAAGGGGTAATTTTTGCACGTCTGCAAAGCCGCCAGACTACGGGGATGACTGTAATTGAGCCCTGTCGATTTTTGTTTTTAGTTTCATTATTTTCTGACGTGTTAGAGATCATCAATATTAAATGTTTTGGAACTATTAGGTACATCGTGTATTAATTGCGTTGTACTGATAAATAAAACAAGTAAAACAAAATCTTTCAACGTCTTTTATTTGACGAAATACTTGACAATTGTTTATTTCGTCAAATATCATAAAGACTGACTACTGGCCGAAACAATTGTCGAGTTATTTCGTCAAAGAAATAAAGTTGAAACATTTTGTTTATTTTCTTTTAATACTTTTATTTGTCTATAATGTTTCATCAAGAATGCACTGTAAATAGTTTCTTAAGGATCGTACTAATTTTGTAAAAACTATTACTATTGGTAGCAATTCCCCTATCCCATAGAACTTCCGGAACGTACTTCATCCCGATGAAATCTCTATTTGTTGACTTCCTGATTTGGAAGTGCGTTATTTTTTTAAATAGGTCCTTTTAGGGTTGCCTCATTCGTAACGAATCAGGACCTTGATTAGACTAAGGACTAAGGACCCTACCTAGGAACTATTACTTACATTGTGTAGTAATTACGTTGTACTGATAAATAAAACAAGTAAAACAAAATCTTTCAACGTCTTTTATTTGACGAAATGACTTGACAATTGTTTATTTCGTCAAATATCAGAAAGATTGACTACTGGCCGAAACAATTGTCGAGTTATTTCGTCAAAGAAATAAAGTTGAAACATTTTGTTTATTTTCTTTTATTACTTTTATTTGTCTATAATGTTTCATCAAGAATGCACCGTCAATAGTTTCTTAAGGATCGTACTAATTTTGTAAAAACTATCATTCAATTAGTAGCAACCCTCCATCCTGGATTCATGAGTTTTCACTAAACTAATAAACTTGGTGTTTTAGTATTTTTGAAATAAGCGACATGCCAATTTGTCAAAATCAAACAATACGTACAACAAGTTCTTCCACCTTTTCAGGAGACAACACCCCCAGGCGTCCTCCTAATCGATACTCAATACTTTCAGTTTTTATGTAGTAGTTAGACAATATGCTCCTGGGTATTTCAAAATGGATTGAAAGATATACAGTGCATGCCTCACAATTTTTTAATTCCTGAGGGCGTGTTTTTGTTTTTCATCAGCCATGGTTTGAAGCCTACATTAAAAATAAGGCCCGCAGAGCTCTTAATAAGTCCCAGAGTGGTCTTTAATCTCACCACGTTGATGGGTGATATTAAAACCAGTGTACATTTTAGTAAAGAAGAATTTCGAAAATGAAAATCGATACTCATTTTTAAGATTGCACCGTTGTTTTTCAGCAATACCGAGTGGCGTGGTCTAGTGTTCTAGATCTTTACTTAGCAGTCGGGAGGTCACCGGTCCGGCTGCTCAGGTCCAAGTTTTCTGTGGTTTCCTTGGATTATTTAGGCAAATGCTGGAGCAGTAATATTCCACAGATAATCTTTCACTTCTCTTCTGCCTTTATTTCGTCCGTCTCATCTTTCTCTACCTAACCACATCACATCACCCAGCCATTCCCACGATTCCTGCAAGGAGGCTGAAAAGGGCCTTACGCCCTACCCTCCGGATTTACACCACAGTGTAGGTCGGAGGGACTGCCCGCTAGCCATCACGAGTAGCTGGTGGGAATGAAACACAAAAAAGAAAGAAGAACCCATAAAAAATTAGCTACAAACACAACAGATGAAACCATTTTTGGTGCCAAACCGATGCAGATTGTAGCACGACCAAACCACAAACGCTTCTGAAGATGTCAGCCGCAGCCGCTGACGAAACGTCAGGTAACCAAAAAGCCTATAGACCACGGACCAAAAGCTCGGTAAATTATCTTAATTCGATTTCTCTAATTGCCGAAATATTCGACTAAGTCAAATACCAACGATGGCCGAAATTCTGGTGCCGCCACTGTGTCTTCCTGCGACATTTGTTGTCGGTAGGTATTAAATGCCGGAAGAAATATTAAAAGACTTGCACTGATAACATTTGCATTTACGATTTAAGTTTACTGTTAATTTATTCAGATCGCGGACTGCGGTCTTTTTGAAAAACTGTCGTAAATTTGAAATTCGAAACGACTAATCGGCGGTAAAATACAATTTTCCCATCGTGCGTGCCGCGCAATTTCTGTAATCAACGTAAAACCTAAACGCGAACGGACACATGTAATACGTTTGCTCCTATGTTACATATATAGTAAGTACATACAGTATCTATATATGTATATATTTATATTCTCGATTAGCTCATTAACTATAACATCGTCGAGAAGGAAAAGAAATTCTTAGTGCAATCGTTAAGCCGTAGTACTACATCTTGTACCAAAGCTTTGCTTTTTAGGAGAAGCAGGCAATCCGCTTTAAATGATAATTGTAAATCTCCTTAAACTGGGCAGCTGAGTGTAATAGATAAGGTATCTGCTAGTAACCGGCTACTACTCCGGTAAACGCATAAAAACAGAAGAGAGTAAAAAAAATTAAACTCATTTTAAAACTACTTATGACCAATCGTAGGTATAGGTACTTCGAGGAAGTCTTTTACTAGCCCGTGGCTATTTCGAACGGTATTCGAAATAAATACCCGTACCATCAGGCCAAACAGCTCATTCAGTTATGTACAAAACAATTCTGTTTGTTTTGTTTTGTTTTGTGTTACCATTTTGTTTGTTACGTCACAGGACAAATGACTATTGTTTTCTTCTACTACGTATAATGTGTCATATAACATAGTAGGTATGTAACATATAAGTATCTTATGTTTTTTGTTGGCTTTTAATATATTCAAAAAACAAACACACTTGTTCAAAGGTTTTACAAACTTTATTAAGAATACTGTTACAATTGTTTCGGCTTAATTAGGCCATTCTCAAAGAGTCAATTAGGTGGGGGAAGTAACCCCACTTATAGTTTTTGAAAACATGCACGAAATATAGGGTTATTGTGCCCTTCACGCTGTTCATTTTTAATATTTTTATTTAGAAAAAAGGCATCTTGGATTAACAACAATAGCATGTAATAATGGGTACAATCCGGATACTATTGACAAAATATTAACTAAGAAATACACAAAACACACCATGATGGAAATATACTCATGTAAATGTTTTGCTAAAAATAGAAATTACAAAAACATTAGTGCAGGTATTTGTAAAAGATTAGCTAAAATAGGAATTAATACCATATGTTCAAATAAAGTTAATTTAGGTAAATTATTAGTTAACAATAAAATTACAAATTCTAACAAACTATGTAAATCTGCGGTGTACGAAATTCACTGTGCAGATTGCGATGCTATATATACAGGGCAGACAGGAAGATCGTTTAGAACTAGGTTTAAAGAACACAAAAAGTCAATTGATGATAAAAAATTTAGTACTGTTTTTTCCCAACATTGTTTTGAAAATGGTCACAATTTTAACGTAGAAAATAATTTTAGAACTTTACATTTCCTTAATAAAAGCAAAAAATTAAAAATCCAAGCAGCCTTTTTTCTAAATAAAAATATTAAAAATGAACAGCGTGAAGGGCATAATAGCCGTATATTTCGTGCATGTTTTCAAAAACTATAAGTGGGGTTACTTCCCCCACCCACATGTAAGGTATAAATACTTATGTTTGTTTATCCTTAGTTAATTTCTAATTGACTCTGTGAGAATGGCCTAATTAAGCCGAAACGATTGTAAGAGTATTCTTAATAAAGTTTGTAAAACCTTTGAACAAGTGTGTTTGTTTTTTGAATATATTAAAAATGTTTTACAAGTTCCCAACCGCAACCTCTCTAAATATTATTGCTAGCTTTTGTTTTTACGTCAGGTGTTTTTCCCATCTTGTCGTTCCAGCATTGAGAATTAAAGTTTCAGTCTGAACAGAAGCTATCGTCCTCAGGGCGTGGGAAGACGCGACGCGACGTTGCTGAATAATAATAATAATAATAATACCGATCCTGTGGCCGTCGTTTTTCTGAGCCGCTCTCGGATTCAAAGTGTGGCTCAACAGCAGCAGCAGCAGCTGCGGCAGCGGCAGGCGTAGCGCAGCATTTTGAATTATTCATAACCTCGCGCTCTTATTTATTGCATGTGCAAGTGCAACTTCCATAATTCATAGGTGGCGTAGATCGAGATCCGATTGAGAGAAGAGGCAACAATCAACGCGCGGCCTACTGTGATACTCCGCGAGCACCACCATCACATCAACACAATGGTCGATTTTCTTATTCTGCCATTCTTTTTTCGGACATTTAAAATGGTGGTAGTGTAGATACCTGGTGTACCCATACGACATAATGGGGTGTTATTTCTTGAATTTCAATTCGATTGATTGAGATGTTTTCAATTTTGACGGGTCTTTGGTTGAAACCCATAAACGAATACCATTCTTAACTATGTTACATTTACGAACCATGGTACGGAACGTTAGAATATTAGAAAACGCAACTGTAGGTGCATATACTCCAGCTGGACTTGATACCGATAGTATTTTGTTTTTGTTTAAGCAATTGTTATCAGCTGTACGTATTTGTTTCTCAAAATTACAGTTGAACTGTTTAGACCTTTGATTACAGTCTTCGTAAGCCTATTGGAATCTTTGGTACAAAAAGTATTTGGCGTCAATAGAAATGTTACATTTCCGTTTAAATGCACCCTTTTTGTTTCCTGTTCACGTAAAGCATGCATGATGGTATCATTTACCACAATTTTTGATCAACTATGATCGGGGCAAAATTGCCCCAATTACGCCTTGTCTTTGCGACCGTCCCATCCTAAACACCTAATTACACCCTACGAAGGGAGTCCGTAAGAAAAAAACAAGAAAACAAAATAAGGTCGCGTCCTTAGTTGTGCCTAATACCAGTATGGTTGTAGATCAAAAGAAGACCATCGGGCCAATTCACCCATTATTATTACCATCATATAGATATATACGGTCGCGCTGCGCTGGCTGCACACATTATACATATAATGGTAATTCCCGTATAAAGGAACAGGTAATAGATAGGGGGGCCCCCTTATTACGGGTTATGAATCAATATATTTCCGACTTGTCAAGTATAATCGCCGATTAGAGCGATCAGGTAAACTGGCGCTTCCGTCTTTTCTAACGACGACGGACGACGGAACGGGACGATGATGCGATAGGTAGGTAGGTATAATAATTTTAAACAAAATTGGAATAATTTTCTGGACCCATCAAATTTAATTCATATTCAACGCACGCGGGCTTCGGAAAAGAAAAACAACTCAAAAAGTCGGCAGTCTAGACAAAGATATCAAACACCAAAAAGGGTATTTTGTCTGAAGGGCCTGGAATATATACGACTATTTTGGATATTTCGAAAACCTTACTCTCCAATTTAGTTCTACTTTTAATTTTTCAAACATTTAAAGTACTCATTGTCAAATGTTTTTGTGTCACTTATATACAAAACTAAGTGAGAACTTATATAAAGAAACCGTCTTTTATTTTCCTGTAATGTTTGAAACAACTTCCCTAAATCGTCTTTTGTTTTCCTGTAATGTTTAAAACAACTTTCCTAAACCGTATTTTGTTTTCATGTGATTCGTTAAAACAATTTTTCCTAAATCTGTCATTTGTTTTTCCATTTGTAAGTAATACCCTATGTTCGTCTCTTTTAGCCAGTCTTTGACATATGTTATTATTCCGAGATGTCTTCAGTCTCTAACTGAAGTTGACACTTTGTGTGTCGAAATGCGTTTTAGATTACTAAACGTTCTTTTGTGTAATTTTGGATTTTTAGTGTTTTATTTAGTTCAGTTTTGCAACACTTCATTTTATTTCTTGACCAAAATTGATACTGCAAGACTACCACTGATCGATTTTTGCCCATCACTAACCAAACAAATATTAAAATTAGTCTCAAAAGACTGATAAATTTAAACAGTGCATAATATTTTATGTAATTAACCATCCTTTTTATTTGCCATACGAGATGCTATGGTATCTAGATACCATATATCTCCACGCCATCCTAATTTCCCATGATCTACGTTCAGATTTTATAGGAGCATTTCATAATTCTGCACCACATTATTTTGCGATGGGAGAATCGCACCGGTGGCTTTGGAAGCATAACAGTGAAGAGGCGGTGGGGGGAGGGTGGGGGGGACACCTTCTGTTAATTATGATTATATACTTAGTAGTTGTTCTTGGTGTTTTTGTTGTCGAAGGACCGACCGGCTCTATGTGTGTTTGTTAATAAGCAGTTGGGTGACCATTCATGGGTAACCGTGATCGGTACGTACCATCGACGGCGGTGGCGGTATTCATAACTATATATACACGAAAAAAAAAAAGAATAACTCCGACCCCCGGTTTTCTCCGGCTCTCTCTTTACGCGATGGGCGGGAATGCCGAGCCTTAGATAAAATCTACAGCGGAAATTAACTGACTCCTATCTACCCCTTAGAAAACCGAGGGGGAAACGCTGCTGCTGTATCGACGCCGTCGTCTATAGACAGATGCGGTGGTATGAAGGGGGCCCGAGACGTTCTAGGTCGAAACGTCCCCGGGATGTCGTTTTCAAACGGTTGGAGATGATGGTATGGAATAGGTGGTATATGAACTGTTTCCGAATTTGAAGGGGAGAACCTTTCAAGAAGGTGGAAACATTCAACTGTCGAAACGTTCGTTAGGAGGAAATGTCTCCTATTCAATACTTAAACAATTAAGAAATAATAAAACGAATAAAACACTTGGTATATTTTTCACAGGTTTATTGACGGAACTCGACAATTGTTTCGACGGGGGTTTGTCATTATCAAGAGTAAGCAGAATTACTAAATATATAAATGTGAGTAAACATGTTTATAGTGAATAATAATGATGGGGAAATTTAGCAATTACCTAGTTTGAACAAAAGTAAAGGGGAGTTGTTTGAATATGTTTTTATTTGGAAATTTACAATGTTATGTTTGTTGTACATAGCTTTTTTAATTTCTAAATTTTCAAGATAGTTTAATTTCTTACTTTTTGGTTGTATGTGTTGTAGTATTTGAAAATGTTCATTAAAATTGTGTTTATTTGAAATACAATGTGTAGAAATACCTGTACAATTGTTGTTATTTATGATACTTTTTAAATGCTCTTTTTTACGAGTGTTAATGGATCTGCCTGATTGACCAACGTAGACAGCATCACAATCATTGCATTGAATTTTATAAACGCCGCTATTACATATAATAATAATATTTACAAGTAGTTTTTTAATAGTATCTTTATTGTATACAATAGCTGCGATACCTAATCTTTTGAGATGTGATTTTATAATTTAACTATTTTTTTTAACGTAGTGTATAGAGCAAAACACTTTATTGGAAGGATTATGAATAATTTGAGGGTTATAGACCCCTGTCGAAACAATTGAGTTCCGTCAATAAACCTGTGAAAAATATACCAAGTGTTTTATTCGTTTTATTATTTCTTAAAATGTATTTTCACAATATCGATAGTTTGAACTGCATTTAAACAATTTTTTTTGGTTTATCTTTTCTTTCTTTTGCTTTGGGTGGGATAATTGAAAAATGACCTTAATAAATGATGTAACATTAAATGAGGGAGGGAGGCGGTCCTGCCCTCCCTCCCCAACTTTGTTTACGAAAACATCAATTTTTGATTGCAGATTTGCATACGACTTGCAGATGTTTTTTTCTGGTGATACCAAAACAATTGCATTCACTAGAACCCAATTATCTCGTAACGTAACATAGGTCATTACAAAGAGAGAAACTTCGATCTTGAGAGGTCATTAATGGTGTTATAGTTTATAGAACATATGGGTCAAACAACCTGAGTTTCTTCCTTATTCGGTTATTATATGGTCCACCCCCACAAAACGGATTTGGGATTTTTTTTTTGAAAATTATGTATATTTTGTGTTTCCATAAACCAATATTTATTATGCCTGTCATGGGTTTTCGTTCATGGGTACCCCGTGTTCGCTTGAATGGGTAAATTCAAAAAGCAAACAACGCAACAATAAAAACAATTGGTCCTTCAACATTCTAATTTTAGGAATAGAAAGAAAACACGTAGGTACCTAAACAATGTCAAATCGGGCGGACAAATAAGTAGGCCGAAACGTCACGCTTGATTTACCGATCAGGATACTTCCTGCGACCTTTTTTTTCACGTCCTGCGCAAAGGTTCCGTTTGACCTTCTGTACCATTATGTTGTTCCAAAAGCGAAAAGGTTTGATAAGAACGACCCCAAACGAATATCGAATAAATTAAAAAATGAAATGTATAAACTGCTGCCCTTCTTTGAAAACTGTTTTTAATGCCATGTGATTAAATAACGTTATCAACATTGTTCAAATTTTGATTAAGTTTTTGAAATAAAACAACTTCGAAAACTTTCACTGTAATTTATTAACTAAACTCTATACGTATTTCGCCTTATAAGGGCATCGTCAGGAGTATCAATTATACTGACTAAATAATATTCTAATGTACATTTCTGTTTATAGTGGATGGTTTTAGGGAGGGGTTACTATATCAGGGTCTAACAAGGGGTTATTTTCAAAGTCTATTTGGTCATTTGTAATAATTTTATTTAATTTCAGAAATTTCATATCTGTATAAAATGGGACCATCTTTTAAATTATGTAACAGTTTTAAATTGCTTTTGTTTATACTATAGTTGTTATCAATAAGATGACTGGCTAAACCCGAAGCATGTTTGTTGTATTTAACATGATTCACATGTTCATTGAATCTGGTCAAGACTTCTCTTAGAACCTGATATTGTAACCCTTCCCAAAAACCATCCACTATAAACAGAAATGTACATTAGAATATTATTTAGTCAGTATAATTGATACTCCTGACGATGCCCTTATAAGGCGAAATACGTATAGAGTTTAGTTAATAAATTACAGTGAAAGTTTCGAAGTTGTTTTATTTCAAATTTTGTAATATGTTTCACCAAGTGATAACGGCGAATATTTTAAATTTATTTGATTAAGTATTTATTTACATGTGGTGGATGCTTAATACGCTTTTTAATTCATATTGACGTATTTTAAGGAATAAAAACACTAAACAAGTAGATTTTCACAAATTTTATTGAATCATGTAACATGTTTCGCCAATATTGGCTTCATCAGACATGCGAATATTTACTACTGAAGCTAAAGTGTCGAATAACAGTTTAAATAGTTGACCAATAGGGGTGGAAATACATTTAAAATAAATTTAGTAGGGGGGGGGGGGAATTATTACCATCTATTTGGTCGTGCAGTATTAAAATGAGTTTTTTATATTTATTTCTTTATAAAATTTCCAGTAAATTTAATTTTTGACTTTTATTACATTTGTGTAAAATCATTAAATATATGATTTTCTTCTATTATATGATTAGTAAAATTTGAATCTTTTTTAAGGAGTTTCCTTAAAAATAAAAAAGAAAAAAAAGAAATTTTGTTGATCATACATTAGAAGAAAATCATATATTTAATTATTTTACACAAATGTAATAATAGTCAAAAATTAAATTTACTGAAAATTTTAGAAATAAATAAATATAAAAAATATATCCAAAAAGAAGGCATTAAATCCTTTTTCGTCTAAATTTTAAGGATCACAGATCACAGATCCCACATTTTAATGCCTTTTTTTTTAATATGTTATATCTTCGTCTAATAATCGTTCGGAATCAACAGTGTAATTCAATACCGGTAGGGGTATTAGCCCTGGGAGTAATTGTTTCTGTTGATTACATGTTTATATTTATATTTATATTTAAATATAAAAAACTCAATTTAATACTGAACGACCAAATAGATGGTAATAATTCCCCCCCTCCATACTAAATTTATTTTAAATGTATTTCCACCCCTATTGGTCAACTATTTAAACTGTTATGTGACACTTTAGTAGTAAATACTCGCATGTCTGATGAAGCCAATGTTTGGCGAAACATGTTACATGATTTAATAAATTTTGTGAAAATCTACTTGTTTGATGTTTTTATTCCTTGGATTATGGATTTTCATCAAATAAAGGTCGAAACCATTAATTATTGTATTTTATTCATGAAGGATGTTTAAATTTACAAATTTTCACCAAACTGTTTCATTTAATATTTCTGCTTTGATATCCATAATAATTAATAATAATTATGGTAATAGATCGTAATGTTTGGAGCATTGCTCTATATAATTCAATAGATAAACGTAATAAATTTTGTTTTTATATTTCTAAAGGAATTATGTCGTTTATGGCGGTTGTGGCGACATCTCTGATGAATCAACTGAAGATCAAGTATTGAACTAACCGGCAAACTGATGGTTCGGAAACGCAATAAGGAATTCTACTTTAATTTCTAAGCAGTAAACCTTAAACTTGTTTCAAGACTGAAATAGTTACCATTGTGGATGTGAAGTCTCCTTCAAGATTTTTGAGAAGCGTTTTGATTTCAGACTACAGACGTCACTCTGTCACTCTAATTATTAAGTAAAATAAGAATTTCAATTTTAATGAAATGGAATTCTGGATTAGCTCTTGGTGAAACATATTTAAATAATACGAAAAAACTAAACAGTTGATATTATTTGTTCCACAAGTGTTTAGAATTTCAATTGTTAAAATATAAAAAACTTAACTATAGTTAGACTGATAGCTATAAGTTTCTGAAATTATTTATAGATAGATAAAGAAAACGAAGTCGTTATCAACAGAAAAAGAAAATCAGTTCTTTATGTTATTATTTTCCCCTCACTTGTGATTGAGATTAGAACATTGAAATTTGATTGCACAAATGGTAACACGTCGGTACCCAACAAAAGACAGTCTAATAAAATGAATAAATCAACAAAAGAAGACGTGTCATGGCATTTGCTATTTTAACTACTAAAAACAAAAGCGTTTCATTCTATCTGCAACCGTTTCTTTTCGCAATTGTTTAAATTAAAACAAAAGCTAATTCAGTAGTCTATCAATAACGATTACCAATTATTTTCTTTACGTTGTGTTATAAATCTGCACTTTAATGTTCTTTTTAACGAGTATTCCATTCAAATAAATCAGTTTCCTGCCGTTACAAAAAGAACAAGGGAAGATATCGTAGATACATGCGGTAGCAATAATATCAGGAGTTAGTTACTTTGCCCGATACATGTTTCGAAAAGATGAAGAAGAAAAAGACGGAGGGCGATACATTATCTGTGCGATGACAGCAGTGCATCTCATGGTTTCCTTCCTCATCCCATATGTCTGTCATGGGCGCGTTTTTCGCACCCAGATTTGTACCTAACACACACGACAACGTTCGCTTGTATACGTGGAAGCTATTCCATATATTTGTGTGCGTGTTTTTTCAGAGGCACAAGGGCGACCGAGGACTTTGCCATCATGTAATTTTGTATAAATAGCAAAAATGAATGAAGTGCCGATACATCAGCACCGTCGTCTGTTTTTCGACCGTTTTGGGTCGCGACGAAAGATGACACGTGCTATCAAATTCCTACAAGAAGTTTGACTTAATAAATAATGAATTCTTTTGTTTTACCAAAATTTTTAATTTACGTAGTATTTTACTTAAGTATTTTCCCTTTTTCCAATTTTTATTGGTTAACTTTCAAGTCCAACGTAATAAATTCGATTTTTTGATAAAATTCTTCTAAATGGCGCAACAGTTTATTTTATAATTCAATTAATTTCTGTAATAGTAAAAACAGAATCGGTCTCAAATGATCTACAAACCGAGCCCGTGTTGTTGGCACGCAAGACGTCGGCGTCGTGACGCCCTCCGAGATCACGACGTCGCGTAATTTGCGGACTCGTTGACAGATTCACGGCCTACATGCACCCCTTTCCCCTCTTCGCCGTCCTTTAGTCCACACACCATAAGTTATTTATAATTTAAGATCGCAACCGTGTTAAATGTAAACTTATTCAAGAATTTCTTCGATAAGTACATACATACTGTACGTAGGTAGATATATGCAAGAATTCACAATCAGTTTTTTACCACATCGATTTGTCAATACTTAATGTTTAATTACCTATTTAATTCCAATTAGCTAGGTACCTACATAACACAACATTGATCATTTTATGTTTGGAATTCGTAAAAAACTCCATTAGTATTAATCAATTCTAAGTAGGAAGAATAATTGACCATATCATAAACAATGGAGTAGCGCTGTTACGTTGTTTTTGTTTTAACGCTAAAACAATCACGTCAAAACAAATGGAACCGAAACAAATAAACAAAACAAAAAATACGCGTTCGTCTTTTACTTTCTTAATTGACCAGAAGATTAAACTTTTCGTCACTTCGGAAAGCCTCGTTGAAACCTTAACCGAAAAGTTAAGTGGATAATACTATCTTTATCTCTTTCTACATCACGACGAGTCGATATGATGGATTGTTTGTAAAATGTTCGTAACTTTGAAAGTAATTTATCCATTCCCAGCACCGCCGCCGATTATTAGAAGAGAAATAGGTTCGACGAAAAAAATGCGTTCGAAGCGTCCGAAAATAAGATGAATAGCGTCGGTACGCGTCGCCACTACTAACCACCAATCGGCTCTAGCCAAAGGCGTGACCTTAATCAACTTGGAAACGCCTTCGGTGAGGTACATTCCAAAGTGAAACAAAAAAACAAATGCGACCAAATTTTAAAAATTTTAAATATATTAGTCAGTTGTGGATTTTAATTTTCCTTGTTGTAGATAAAGTGTAGCAAAACCTTTTTACTCGTGTGAGGTTTTCCAAATAGGTTCTGGTAGGAATAGCTTGATATCATTAAAGAAATTTTTGTGTTTACCTAATAATGCAGGGTTTTTATTATCTACAACAATTTTTTTTTGCAATCCATCTACTTAAATCGATCGGACCTCTTTGATAAATTTCTGTAGTATCTACCTACAGGAGGTTTTGCCTGAAGTAGGATTTCTCAATGTAAGGAAGGATGTTATCTGGAATACCCTCACCTTTCTATTCTCAATTCGTTAAACCTGGCCTGTAGATAAAAATATTTTGGTCGAGGTTCACTTATTAGGTATTGGAGTTTGATCTGGCGACTTGTTAGGATTCTTTTAAAGCAACGGTTTTTTGGAAAATGTATAATTTATTGAGTTCGAAATTATTAGATAAGCTGTTTTGCTAAATATCCCTTAACAGGAACTTTAACCGCGCCCCTATTACTTATTTCAGTCAACCAATATAAATTTTCTATAGTCCAAGGCTTTTGAAGGGGTTTCTATCACGAATTAGTTAGTAATATTTTATGGACTTGGCCGAATCCAAAAATATCACTTAACAACCCTTTTCTGTGAGTCTATTAATGTCCTTAATCCTAGTTACACCCAACACAGACTGAGGTTTTCCTTGCATTTATGAACAAGTCCTCAGATACTCTCAGGTTCTTCAGAGATACCTCAGAAGTTTTTAACGGGTTTCTATAGCAGGAATTAGGTTGAAACTATTTATGGGATTAACCCAATCCAAAGATATCGCTTAACAACCCCTTTCTGTGAGTCTATCAATGTCCTTAGTCGTAGTTACACCTAACCTAGATTGAGGTTTACCTTGGATTTTGTGGACAAGTCTACAGATAAGATACTCCCAGGTTCTTCAGAAGAACCTCGAAAAACAGTAGTTTTTATGGGGTTTTCTAGCAGGAACTAGTTAGTACCTATTCTTAAACGATTTACCTAAAGCAAGGGCATTTGTTAACAACCCATTTTACTGTCCTTAATCCTAAGTTACATCTGAGAAACCTCCCACATTTTGCCTTTCATCCCTTGCTCTCCGACTACCCAATACTTCCTGAATTTTTCCAAGGACTGTACCTACAACGTAAACGTTATATTCTCTCTGAGCAAGATCGCGGGTTCCTAGCTCCGCCCTCAAGTTACTTAAGTCGCTTTGGACCCCGCCCATTTCGCGATAGGTTTTTCCGGGCGCATACCACCCGCAAGCCCGTTGACACCATGTGTGAAAATGAAGCAACTTAGTCACTCAACGGTAACGGCATTGGACAGGGCGTCCAATTGCGTCAACGACAAAAATCAAGCAAGCCACCGCGGTCCGTCCGTCTCGCTAGCATATAGCAGCAGCGTCGCGACGTCAAGCGTCGATTAATTTGCCTGTTTTACATTTACCTGTGTGATATTCCACACATCCACATCCACATACATAAATATCTAAGGCGGCTGATTGGACTTATTACCGCGACGAAAATAAGTATATAGATACATAAGTACATACGTGTATGTAATGTACATCTATGCTGTGTTTGTATGTATGTAGATAGGTAACATACAAAAGACGGTGGCGATGATAACAGCCCCCTACCTACATTAACTACCCGATCGACGGACGAACGGACTAGGTGACGACGTGCGGTTGTTTTACTTACGTGTATCTTTACTTTGTGTATGTGTGCGTTCGGTATCTAATATATTGTATATAAAGTGTGTTTGTGTTAGTGAACGAATTGAAAATTGAAAAACAACGGATAGACAAAAACAGGTGCGCAACTTCATTTCGATTACCAAAGTAGGCGAAAAAGGAAAAGATTTTGACCTACTCAACAGGTGCGTCGATCAATAATGAACTCAATTGCAGTGAAATCGATCATGTATCGTCTTTATATGACTTATAATCGCTCTTTTTTATCATTCGTTTTATAAAGTAAATTTTGTTAGAAAAGAATGACGATCTCATACTACCTACACTCTTTTTTTTATTATAAAAAGAAGAAGTATCACTGTATAGATGCTCCCTTCTTTTTTTACACTGAATTTTATAAAACAGTGAGTCATCTTCGAACTCTATTGTCTATTAAACGAAAAAAAAGACACGTACCTAAACTCTTTTGTTTTACATTCTTTTGTCTTAGACGAAGAAGAAAATTTAATTGTGATTTGCTTGCGACGCTTAGCGAGCATACAATTAGAAGTGAAGCATGCAGTTTGATATAACATACGCATTACCATTAAGTTAATAAAATAATCTCATGGCACAAAAACGTAAATTCTACAATTTTTGTTCTTCTGAAAGCATTATAGAAGACTGTGGCAAATAATAATAAAATTTAAGAGACTTACCCCTAATAGATACCACAAACAATTTTGAAAAACGAACAACTTTAAATGTGGGCATTATCCACTTAAGACTGTTTTAAACACGTATCAGTTTTTCAAAATGGTTTGTGGTATTAGGGGTATGTCTCTTCAATTTAATTTTGTTCTTCTGTTTCTTTGAAAATCTATTTCGTTTATCGTAAACGATTTGAGACAGCAAACTCACAATTAAACTTATTGGTGTAGTAATTAGTTTTTATTACCCTCCTATATGCTTTCTGGGCCTATTTTGAGAAATTCATGTCGATATTTGGTAAATTTGGCTCTAAATGTTTAGTAAACGTTTGACAAACAATTGCAACACTTGCAACTACAAACAGTTGCTTCTATTTTAGAAACAAAGTCCGCGTTTTAATAAAACAATTGCACAATAACAGCTGGCACAATTGTATCTGTATATACCTATAGCTACAAAAAAATAGTAACAGCCTTTGTGGCAGTCGTACTGTAGCTATCATCAACGTGATCATTAAGGAAATGGAATGGGCCAATAAAACAAAAAAAAAAGTAGAGACATTACCGACACTGTCAGCAACTCATTTTTGACGGTTTAGGCGGTTTCTTGTTTCCCTTTTTACACAAAACAAAAAAGAGAGTGTAGAAAATATGAGATCCTTCATCGATTGTGTAATGTTTCCAAATATCATCAAAGAAAAATCGATAAAGTTTCGTTATTGTAAATCCGACCCAAATAAACAATTTTTTGTGTTTTCGTTTGTTACAGGGTTTGAAAAGCATTTTTAGATTTGCTAGATATCGTAGAAAGCCAAAATGCATCATTCCGAATATAGTCAAGTCACACGTGACTTATCAAATATGGCCATGGATTCTTCATCTCTACCGATTTCGTCTGATTGTTGTTACTCCTCAGACCCCTGGAGTTATTCATCCAATGTCACCCCAATGAAACAAATTGAAGGTAAGAACAAAACTTTCCCCCTTACAATTCAACAGTACAGTTTTTGATAGCAAAAGAAAACATTTCAGAGCTTAGAAGATTAAAATTAACAATTGCTATCACTACAATTTCACAAGAACTTTCTTTTGTTCAGAAACTGTGACTGTCTTTTTTTTATACCTACAGGCTGTAGTTCCTTCGGATGTTTTTTAATTACAAATATTTGCGTCGATGTTCAACTGTTTCTCCGATTATACCTACTCTTGTCTCTAATTTGTACGGTACAAATAGACCTTCATAGAGCGGATTCTTTTAGATGGCGGGTTTTCGACAGATTTACGGGAATTCCTTCACCTCGGGCGTTTCCATGGAAATCTGTCACCGATGACAGAGATCAACTCAAGTCCCGCAGCATATCGACATTAATCTTACCAAATGACATCGCTCACATATTTAAAGCAAGCTACCAAAAATACCTAATTATGACTCTAAATCTATAAGTTTTTCGCTTTCAAACAATTGCAACTTACAAAAAATTAAAGAAACAAAAAAAGGAAAACAATTGGTCACTTAAAAGTAAGTCGCCTCTTTTATTACGATATGTTGTTGTGACTTGACACTTTTAATAAGTATATTTACCCCGGTCTCACTCAAACGGGGTAGGTACTTCGTATAAGGAGTGACTTTGATCGGCAACTGTTTCTAAATATTAGCTAGGTAGGTACGTTCATTTTCTAAAATACCATCGCGTACATTCGAAAAAGCGCTTCGTCTTTGTCAAATACAACCGTTTCTTGGTTTCGAAGATTAACTGCCCCAATTAATTATGCCAGGGAACATTTACGAACTATAAATCTTCGACGTGACTGTACAAATGTGCAATATGTTCGACTAATGAGAGATTTTAAGTATATGCTGAGGCCGATCTGTAAAATTCGGCATTTTAGAATACGACTAGGCATGAAACAGTACAAGTAACTATCAGTACTGCTTACTCGATAACTTTTCGTATCGTTTCTTTTAAACCAAGTAATGAGATGGTTGTTTCAAAGCAAATAAATGTTTCTACTTCAAAATTTCGATTGCCTTTTACACTCTAATAATAGTTATTATTATTACCCTCATTATTTACAATAATTTTGGGTAATTTTTGCTTACATGTTATAGCATGCCTATTAAGCGCTGCCAAAGACAGAAAAGCCTATTCACCCCTGACTCAGGCCGATTCTGTTTCGTTAGATGTCGAAAACGAAAGAGAAAATAATAATATTATGCCAACAACCCCTAATAAATCAAGCAATTCAAGGTAAGTGTACTTTTCAAAGTTCGAACTTCATAAGAAAAACATTTACCCATTTTATTGGCATGTGTTTATTTTAATTCAATCCTAAAATAATTTTTCGTTTTTTTGTACGTTATCTCTGACAGAATTTTTCTAAAAATCGTCTTTTATTTTATTTTTGATAAGTTTTCGTTTCCTTCATATCCAAAACAACTACAGATTTCCAAACGTATTTTGTTTTTTGTTATACCATATTATTGCTAAAATAAATTTCCAAAACCCTCTTTTGTTTTCCTGTGATAAGTTAAAAACAATTTTTCCTAAATCTGTCATTTGTTTTTCCATCTGTAAGCAATACTCTACAATCGTCTCTTGTTTTTCCCCGTTTTAGTCAGTCTTTGGCGCCGGCGCTCACAGCAGCTGGTGCCGTTTTAGAAGTGAAACCCCTGTGGGATGAATTTCACTCCCTTGGGACCGAAATGATTGTCACGAAAGCAGGTAGAAGAATGTTCCCGACTTTTCAAGTCAGGATATGCGGATTAGATCCTCACGCCGAGTACATGCTCATGATGGACTTCGTCCCGTTGGATGACAAACGATATCGTTACGCATTTCATAGGTCAGTGAATAATTTAGGAAATTATTGCGTAGAATGAAATTTAAAAGTAAATGATGTTCATTTTTTTTTTTAATACCGACTTATTCATTAAAGTTCGAGTTGGGTGGTGGCTGGAAAGGCTGACCCAGTCTCTCCACCCAGGATACATGTTCATCCTGATAGCCCCGCGACAGGAGCCCAGTGGATGAAACAAGTTGTTTCTTTCGACAAGTTAAAACTGACCAATAATCAACTGGACGATAATGGACACGTATGTCGTTTGTTTATATATTTAGGTCTCCCTATTAGTTTGACCAATAAAATGGAATCACCCTGTACATAATTAAACAAAGCTCATTTGATCTGATATATTGGCTGACATGAACTTGACAATTGAAAAAAAACAGCTAAAAACAAAAGCTGCAGATTCGCTTTTGTTCTTCTACCAAACTTTTGATTGGAATTGTCTTTTTTTATAGATAATTCTCAATTCAATGCATCGATATCAACCGAGATTTCACATAGTATATCTTCCGCCCAAAAATACTACTTCAGCATCCGCCGAAGCGGCCGAAAATAACTTCAAGACATTCGTTTTCCCTGAAACTTCGTTTACTGCCGTAACCGCTTATCAGAACCACAGAGTAAGTGGAACTTGGTGGATTTACCACTATTTTCTATAATAATATTTCTCAATTTTATCCAAATACTTAAGTGTTGTTAAATTAAGTTTAAAAGTCGCGTTATAATTGTAGATAACTCAACTAAAAATAGCCAGCAATCCATTCGCTAAAGGCTTCAGGGATTGTGACCCAGATGACAAGTAAGTCTTAATTATAGTACTTTTTTCTTGTTTATTCCACATCTCGTCGGTTTGTAATTTCCAAGTTAAAAACTCGAATAAAAACAAACAAACTATCAAACGAACGCTTTTTGTCATTGAAAACAAAGCAACGTTATACATCTCAATTTGTTTTTAAAAGCGCTATGAGAATTCTCGAACAAAAACAGATCGCAGATTTTTGAAACAAAAAAGTCTATTTGCAAAGTACTTCTTTTTTATCGCAATACAAATCACTAACGACAACAGAAAAGCAAACGCCGCATTAACTTATTGTTTTTAAAACACGACGACGAAACAAAAAACTATCTACCTAATAACTGTAGGGTACTACATTTAAAAAAAAAATTTTTGTGAATAAATTTTAATTTTTCCGTTGGTTTATGGATGTGACGTGTTACGAGTGTGTGGTAAGCACTCAAGATTAAAATTGATAACGTAAACACGGCACTAATTCAGTGGTAACATAAACACCATACATGTAAGTGTTACATTCAAAAGATGATGCGTGTGAGAGGAGAAATGTGGGAATTCTCGTCTTTATCGGATTCCAGTAATAATGAAAGATATTTATTTTCGTACCGTCCAATTCGATTGCGTACACGTATATTTTTACTCTTCATCAATAAACACTTCATATAAAACGGTCAGATTTTCAAATAAATATCTATACACTGCCCCTTCGGGACTTTTAGACCAGAAATAAACGTACCAATTCGAAATGGATATAGGTATTAGGTACTTAAAAGAGGTCACGCATTTTTTCTTTCATAATTATCACCTTATTATAACCTCATCTTTTGAAATATAAAACAACGAAACACTTAAAAACAAAAGATTGCAAAACAAAGAAATTTCTTTTGTTTATTTGTGAACCTAAGTAAAAATATCTATATGATAGCTTGTTAACTTCTTTGATCAAATAAGCAACTGTTTGCTAGATCCCGACGAGTTTAGGCCGAAAAAAGAAATTGTTTATTGATTGTGGAAGTTAGTGTAAGTAAGGGTATTCGGTTGGAACCGCCAAACATGTTCCAAACAAATCAACTTCCCTTTCCTGGCAAGACTGGATGTGACTATATTTGAAATAGATGAAAAACTTTTTATTTTTATTTTGTTTTTGTACTCGATTATGTACCTGAAATACTTTATATAGCGATGAAACTGACAATTGAAGAAAAACAATGATATAAGTGAAACAAAACATAACAAAGTTAGCACCTTCTTTTGTTTTCAGGTATCTGATTCTTCAGAATTATATTTAAAAAAAAAAACTATAATTTGGCGTGTCTATGAGGCATGATTGTGGTAATAACATGTAATAAATTAGCTCGATTTCGTGTTGTGATTATTTACATGGCATCTTGAGTCAGTTTGACATTTTTAAGACGGGGTTTTGACGCTGACATGAGTAGTGAGCCGATGTCGGGTTTATTTTCGGACGATGTTACAAGGCAAGACAGTTTTATGGTAACGTAAAGGGTTTAAATTTGCGGGAAATTAGGGAATTGTCTCTTCAGACGTGCGAGGTTCGAGTTTTAAAATTAGGAAACGTCGCACAGTAAATTAGACAGCGTTTCTCGTCTGTTATACATAAAAACTTTCCGGTTAGATGTATATATATCTAATTACACGGGGTCTGTTTGGTTTATGATTTTAAATTAAAAATAATTGACCAGGTGAAAATTTTATGGCACTATTTCAAAAAAATAGACGAATAAATTTAAAGGACGAATTATGCCACAATAAAAATAACTATTTTTATATTTATATGAAACGAAAAAATATTTTTCTTTCGAATCTTGGTCAGATAATTTGTAATTCTGTACGAAAGGTACTGTATAAAGACAGGAATTTACTTAATTGAAACAGTTGAAGCAAATAAACTGAAAAAGAATTATAAGTTGGGAGTCCCATCTTACCTTATTTTTTCCTAAGAAAATCGTATTAAGTACCTATAGGTATTATCTTTATGGCCACAAAAATTAATTTTTTAAATTCACACGGCACTTCGTATAAAACAAAATCAAGTCTAACACTTTTTATTTAAAACAAAACTGAACACGAATACGTAACAAGTAAGCACCGATGTTCTTTTCATAAACAATTGACACAATAACGTAATGTATGTCCGAAACCGATCGCAAAACAACTGACGATATGTATTAAGTACTAAAGAGAAGAACGACATCGAAATATGTTGTTTTCTCTTTTTCTCATTCAAGTAGATACAAAGTCAAACGAATGAGGCCCATTATCTGAGCAAGAAACAGAAAGGTCGTTGAAGGACTCCAGTTGAAAAACAATGGAGATAAGAAATATACGATAAAATCGCCAAATGTAAAAATGAACCTAGTTTGTCACAATAACGTTAAAAATGTCTTTAATAACAGCAAAACAAAATAAGATCGTGTCGCAATTGTTCCCATTTCAATTTTTCCTTCTTTAAATAGGTAATAAAGAAGATTTCATTTATTGACTAGATCTCTTTCAACTGACTCATTTCACAGCAATGGGGTATCTAGGCAACAAAGTGCTTGTATACATTACTTATGCAAGTCTATGGGAACAAACTGTTAATACTGAAATAATGACACGATTATTTTGCTTAGCTAAATTTACATCGAAACGAAAATAATCGCAGACAAGGAGCGCAATATCTTTTAGATTTTGTTTGTTGATTATCTAACGAAAAGAGAAGAAACGAAAAAAAGTTAGATAATGTTTTGATCTTTGAAAAACTATGGCAGCTTTAGAAATAGCCAAAGGATTAACTAAAACTGTGTTTAATGTTATTTTGGTATCTTTTGTTATAGTACCTAGTCGAAACAAAACAAAAATTCTTCTGTTTTTTATTATGGGCACCTTCTTTTGTTACAAACCGAAACATTCTGTCTTTCTAAACTGCTGTTGTCGACGTAAAAAGTTTAAAGTTTTACAGAATTTTTCCTCAGTTTTTTTTCAAAGACGAGACTGTAATAATATATACGATAGGTCAAAAATACCCAGTAGATTACAACTTTTCACGTTACCCATTGCCCATTTACTTATCCATCTATCTATCTATCGGTTTATATACACATACACACACACACACACACACACACATGTTTTTCACTTTATGACTTAATTTCAGTGAAAATAACTCTTAAACTATGCAGACGAAAATTGGTCTGTTTTACGGCAATTTTATGGCATTCAGATTGAGTCGCTTTGGCTAAGTTTGTTGACGTTAAATTTTTGTTTATGTTATTCTTCCGAACGCATATTTGATGTTTGAAATTTTAATGCGAATCACATGGACGCAGTTAACGATTATGAAATATGATTTTGCCCTCAATTTTTTCTTTCAATAATTATTAATACCTAAGTATAACTAGGTAAGGTAAAAGTAAGCATCTTTAAATTTCCCTTTAATTATCAAACAAGAAAAAAAATGAAACAAATGACCAGCGACTATTTGTAATGTTCGCTTTTTTAAAACAAAGTTCATGTATTGAATTAGCGGATACTTGACGGAAGTCTAACATTTTGAAATAAATACACAGTTGATAACATCCACAATTAATTAAATAAACTTAACACGTGTTTCGCCAACACTGTGGATTCTTCAGAAGTACAAAATTTACTTAAATCAACCTAATAGGATGTCTATAAATAGGGTAGTGCATCAGATTAGAGTGAGGGTGGGAAAAGATTTAATAGTGGTGAGAGGTATATATCTACTTGGTCATTAAGTAATATGTCTGTATTTTTCTATTTGTTAATTTCTTTTGATTCTAATAGTGTAAGTTTTAAACTTTTATTTTCAATTTCTAATTTATTAGAAGATAACCATATATTTAATTTAGATCTAAAAATTTTACACATTGAAAATAAAAGTTTAAAACTTACACTATTAGAATCAAAAGAAATTAACAAATATAAAAATACAGACATATTACTTAATGACCAAGTAGATATATACCTCTCACCACTATTAAATCTTTTCCCTCCCTCACTCTAATGAAGATGCACCACCCTATTGATAGACATCTACTCTTAGGTAGTTTTAAGTAAATTTTGCACTTCTGAAGAAGCCACAGTGTTGGCGAAACACGTGTCAAGTTTATTTAATAAATTGTGGAAGTTATCAACTGTGTATTTATTTCAAAGTTCATGTTTTTATTTTATTTTTGCAGTGGTCCTGAAATCCTGGGTCACAATCAACAAACGACAAAACCAAGGCCAGGAAGATCACCCCCCTCAAGTTATAATAAAGGTAAGGTTTTATCCTGCTAGGCACACTCATAAGAAATGATACATATTTATTCCTTGTTTCTTAATTTTATTATGGAAGTTGCCACTAAAGGGCACGGGGCGGGCGGAGCCCAGAAAGGGTTGTGACTTATGAATGTTGATTAATCCATTTAGTAGGTATCTACCTATTTCCTAAACTATTTTGATTTTTTTTTTTAATATGTATCTATCTATATGTTTTGTTTTTTAAAACTTTCTGTCGAAATATCTTTTTATCTTTTTACCGTGTAGAAAACAAAAAAAGGCGAGTTAGTTATTCTTTTGTTTTATTGTTTTCCAACGCCATTTTGTTTTACAACCTATCGGGCGAGTCCCCTTTCCAACTAAAAAAAACAAACGAAGTTCGGCATGGGCCGGGCTTCATTCTTTCTCACCGTAGGTATGTATATACAAATTGACTGACAGATATATAGATTAGTACCTACGCATTCACCTGAAATGCAGGAAACGTCTGTTAAACAAAAACGTAAATTTAAATGTCTAGTACACATCCGCCAGGTACGGGGCATCTTCAATTTGTACGTTGTCACTAAATCCTGAAGGAATAATCTAAACAAACGCCAAGTATCGCTTCCTTGAGCGAAAAAACACGGTTATTCCATAGGGGACAAGCTATCACTGGTTAAAAAGTCACAAAAGTCGACAAATTGAATTTTCAAAAAGCTACTTCTTTGAACAGTCATAAAAAAAAGAAGATCGGGTCTGTAAATCTTGTAAACGGTTCTTAGGTATAGATACTACAGACACACGCAGTAATAAACAACAATCATTTGCGTCGGTGATTTATGGACTTGGGATAGGAAGCCATGTGTTCCCACAGGATTATAAACAACATTGGTGTTATTATGTGCTGTGTGTACTTGAGGCATGCACTTAACCGATTGTTTACAAAATCCGCCCGGTCTCTCTCCACAAAAGTAAATTCAACCACTCGTCTTTCGGGACAATTTATAAATTTTGTGTTAGAAGCTCTTAGAAAAACGATGTAAATCATCATACTGCTGCATACGGTGATTGTCACAAGTAAAAAAAATAATAAACAAACAAAACCTTTGAATTTCAAATGTTTCAAAGCAACGCCCATAGGTAACAACGACACAACTATTGTTTCGTTGTTTTTGAACAATTGTTTTACGTATAATTCTTTGTTTTGATGCTTTTTTGTTACAAATTCGTTTCAGAAGAAGATCTTACGTCTCATATTAGTTCTACAAGCCAAGATTCTCATTCCGTGATCCCTAACCGTTTTCAAAACGTACCACCGCAAAACACCACTACCTCTCTACTACCTTCTAATATATTAAGTCACATTGGTCAGCCATATTCGGCAGAAATATGTAATTACGGTCCTATATACCATCCTCATAATATTCTACACAATTATAATTCCGTGTACAGTAATGAAAAATCAATAAGGAGCACAGGGAATTTTGGGAGAACAATGTACGGGAATTACCATCACGGGTTTTATGGGAACAATACATCTTTGAGGGCGCCCCCTGTACACCAAAATGCTTACGAATTTAATCCAAGATGAAAAAAATATATTTACTTAATCTATGTATTTTCAAAGTATTATAAACTTTTATTTTCAATATTATTGTTTGTTCGTATCTGCTTATTTATTTATCCTCGTTATGACCCCATGGTAGGGGTAAAAAACATCTGAACACTGTACTGCAATGTTACGCTTTTTTTATAATTTTGTTTTACATTTAAACAAAACCAATGATGTTAACCAAAGAAATTGTTTGTCGTTCATATAAATAAATGTATCGATGTAGTTGCTTAATGTTATACAAATAAAAATCGAATTTAAAACTGATATTCTACATTAACAGTGATAATTACACTATTTAATAGTTTAATAGAAACGTAGATTATTAGTTTGTAAAATAAATTAATGAAATACATGAAAGTGATATTTTGTACTAAATTTTGAATAAAAAATAATATGTTTAGAACATAAGTTAAGCAATCAAATAAAATAAAATATTAAATGCCTTAATTGTTTAAATAAACACTATCAGAGCTAATATTAATTAATTTATATATCTATATACGAAAAAATTGTATTAATTAATTATTTATAAATGAAATAAAAAATATTAGAATTCAATGAAAGTTTTTTTTTGGCTTCCCTGCCCAACAGCAACACCCTAAAAAAGAAACCCTTCATGTCTGTAAAGTCCCATCGAAATACGTTCAATCATCCCTTTCAATGATTGTAGCTCATAGTGACAGTTAGACAGACAAATTTTTGTTTTTTTTTACTTTACTTACTTGCTAACAGGAACGTATTAGGAATATTTAATAAAATATTCTTTAGAGAGAAGTTTTTATTATTTTATGGGTCAACTTTGGTTAATTACAAGCAAAAAGAACGTATCTAGCTAATTTCATAGAATTTTGGCGGACCGGTGAACTGTTCGAAATCTGGGGACCATTTTTTGAGAGTTAATTGGCGAAATATTATTGTTGGATATCTACTCCTTGATTTGCTCCGTCACTTGTTTCAATATTAACGCTCGAAGCTGCGCTTTTGTCATTTGTTACTTGTATATTTTGATAATCGTTTTGGTTTTGGTATGTAGAGGTATGTTGGCCATAGTAGGGTGGATACCCATTACCATAATACGGTGTAGGTGCAGGTGCAGCTATAGGTGTAGGGGGATATGGATGTGGTTCTTGACAGTCGGAAATAGGTTCTATTGAAATGGGTTTAAGGTAAACTTCGAACACTGGAAGACAACCACCAAAGTCATTGATGGGCACATTCGAGATGATGGGCAATTGCATGGACGACTACAATTTAATTATTAAGTAGATAAAATTGACTTATTTATAAATATCACAACTGGCATACAAAAAGTAAAAGTTACAACTTACTTTGGTTAGAAATAGAGTTGTAATAGTGAAAATAACGGTTTTGAAAAACATGTTTGAATCACCCTCTTTGACAAACTTATACTCGATAGTTTCAAATGGTAACTTGATTTACGAATTACCCATCTGCCTTTTTATAGTAGAGTAAAACAAGAGAAACCAGAAAGTGAATTCTTCATTGATAAAAAGAGATTAGGTTACGCATAATGGATCACGTATTTGGAAGATTAGATCCAAGGTAACGCAGAGAGGTAGTAGCGATCGCGAAAAACAAGAAATCACACGTATGATGATTACAGCGCGGGTTGAAAAAATGCAAAAAATGTTGTATGATAAAACAAACGTTTCAATTGTTTTGATATAATTTGTCTCCGTCCGACCGAATGGGTTTTGTTTTGTTTTTATGAAGAAACAAAAGAGACGACTTTTGTTTTATCTATATTTTGTTTTTAATGAATTTAAAGTGTTTGGTGGGTATGTAGATACCTATTTTTAGCCAAAATTTCTACTTATTAAATTAGATTTATAATTAATCAATTTTCGGATTTGTTTTTGTTTTTGAAACATTTAAGACTAGACATTGAAATCAGGTAAATGGTGTAGTGGGTATATATTTATATTTTTATATATAATATTATTATTTGTGTGTTAATTTGTGTATACTAACAACATTTCGTTGCAGTTAAAAGCGTGTATAAATGAATCAACAATTACATATATGCACAAGTACCTAATTACAAATTTAATTTGGAATGTTGTAACCTTCATTTGTGCGTGAACTTTCGGGGCTAGCCACATTGCACCCTTCAGATATGGTCAATTATGTTAAATTAATAAATTTAGTCAAATCCCTTAATACTATACAAAATAAAAGAAAATATGTATATGATATAATTGTTTCTATACAGATATCAATTCTTGGGATTTTTTAATATTATGGTTCAATTTGTTAATAGTTTGATTATAATAAATCGTAAAATGTCTTGAAATATCTAACCTATACAGCCAAGACAATACAAACTTAATATTTCATATTGGATACCGTATTAAAACAGCCTCTCCGTCGGAAGAAACCACCCTACCGTGAAACGTTCCCTATTTATTACTATAGATATAACATTTATGTTTTGTTCCTTAGTACATATATTTTTTATTGCCTATTTTACATTTTTTTGTATTTTTGCATTTATTGTCAACGATAAACGACAGTAAAGTATGTAAGGGTAGGTAAATATTATTAATATACCTCTCCTATTTTATTAATTATATACCTACACATAAATGAAAATCAACCTGGGTTGCTCCAACCAAAACTTTAACTTTAAATTTAGGTAAACCTATTTCTATTACCTAATAAAAAGTTTCGTAAAACTAATACTTTAGATACTATCTATACTATGATTTAAATTTGGTTGTCATTTGTTTTATTTTCGCATTTTTAACAATAAAACATTGTAACAAAACCATTGTGTTCGTTGTTGTTTTGTTCTTTATATTGTGTTTTATTACGACTGTCTTATATCTATTTGTCCATCTGTCAAGCGAATGGTAGTCAATTGTTTCACTCAGGGGCGAACGTAGAATTGTTTTTTTTTTGGGGGGAGTATATAAATAAATAAAATAAAAATATATTCCTAACCTTTTTTTATAATTGCAGCACATGTTTCATGTTCAATTTTATTATTAAAATTTTCTGCCGAACATGTCTATTTAATGCAGATATTACGAGATGTTGGGAATCATAAATTAAACATAATTACAAAGTTTTCAGTGTCAATACGAGTGTGCAATAACGTCAAATAATCATTTTTAAGGTTACTCAAATTATGGTTTTGTTAGTAATTCTTTCACGCTAGGTCTGCCAGAATTATAAGCCTATTAGAGACTTGACTTTAAATTAACAAAATTCACCCTCCACCTAGCTACCTCTAACTGTAATTCTGTAAAGGGAAATAATTGAACTTGAACTAGGCGTTCGAAACCCAAACCCCCCTGGCGCTCTCGTCTGGTTTTAATTACAAACAACTAAGCACTGTGTATATGTGGTAATTAATGTTATGGGTAGATGTTTTTTTTATATAAAAAATTGAACAAAGTCACCGTCTTTTGTCATTTATTGAGCCACATTATATCTACAACTTTGTCGAGTTTTCCTTAACGTGCACCCATTGTTTACTATTTTTCAATTGTTTTTAGTCAAACGTTTGGCAATTGTTTTCATTATTAACGAGTAAGTATTGCCATTGTCATTTTAAAACAAATGTCAGTGTGTCACTTGCAATCAACTTCTCTTATAAAGCATTTTTTTAAATAATTAAGCGCAAATAATGTATTATTTTAACGTTATGTAACGATGTTGTTTTTTTTTTTTGGGGGGGGGAGAAGAAACGATTAGACCATGGCAAATTAAAGTTCTTTATTGCTTGTCAATTAACATGAATGCATATTAATATTTACTGTTGACCCGAGGAAAATGGTTTTGTAGGGCTATTTATTGGGACATATTGAACGAATTAGACAGATACATCTTGATTCTGATATTGTCCATCGGTTGTTTGTATTTTTACGGTACCATCGGGATTTGTTTCAACGTTGGTTATACGACTACTACCTTGGTTTTGATTTACGTAACCATTATTATTGGGATAATATACGGGTTGTACGGGTTGCGCAGTCTGATCATAAACAGGGCCACCATTATTGTTAGAGCCCATTTTGACCAGATATGGATTGTACATAACTTTCAGAATCGGCAAACAACCATCGTCACCCCCTGGATAGCAAAAACCATTGACGGACTAAAACATTATTTAATACTAAAATCTGTTCGGTAATTTTTACCAAACCTAGTAATTTTGTATGTACTTACGTGGAGAGCAAATAATGCCGACAATACGAAACAAATGAATTTGGAAGATACCATGATGGTTGCTGATGTTTGCAAGTAACGATTGCGGTTCGTGGTTTATGACTTAGTTCTACAAGATTTTTGTCGTGCTTTTTATATAAGCGTAAAACAAAAAAAAATCTCTTCCACTTTTGGATAAACTGCATCATGATTATCCGATCACGTTTCGGAAGATTAGTCCGTCAAGGTCGTGAACGACGCGCCGCGCCAAAAGAGAATGCGGAAATATTAAATTTTTGCACGAAATTATCTTGGTAGAAATTTTATCAATGTACGTCCAGGTGACAATTGCTGTTATCATAACATTTTATAAGGTTGTATAGAACGTGTTTGTCTACGTTTGTTAGAAATGAACATTTTTTGAAAATGTGTTTTCATTTTTATTGCAAAATAAATCCCATATGAGGTGCTGAAATTTAAACGTGGGAAATATTAAGGTTGAATTCTGCCAAAGGGCTTTGCTTACGTATTCCTAAACTAATGCGAGGATTTTATGAATATCAAAACAAAACACTGTCTCTTAAATTTATAATTACTCTTTATAAAAAAAATAAAATAGAAGGTTTTACTTTTTGTGGGTATTTCCGAAGATTGTAATGGGCAAGTCATACCGACATTTGTCTGTTTTTTTTTAATGAGTTGTTTACTTAAAAGACAATTGACAACTAGCTACATCTTACGATAGAGCATCATTTGCGTTAGAGTTGTTTTGCCTCACTTTTTTGTTTTATAATTCACAAGAAACAAGTGTTACCAAATTATTTACGTTATTGTTTCCTCTTATTTGACTGACAGTATAATTTTTAAATTATTTACGATCTAATACCTAATTGTCATCTTTCGATTTTTTAACCGACGGCAGACAATTGAATTACTAAACGAGCTTTAAAACGCTTATAATTAAAACGTTTAATTAGCAACATTATTGAAGTTGCACATTTTGTATCACAATAAATAAACGAAAATTGCTTATGGTAAAAATACGTGTTATTTTAACAATTTGTTGTCCATGTCCCGTAAATGCTAATGAACCCTAGGTACGAAAAAGAACAATGTACAATACCATCGACTTTGTATATAGGCACGCATGTTTGTATGTTGTACTTATGTGTTGTGTGTGTAAACAATAACAATTGCAATTTTTTTGTATAAAAAGCACACCAATTGTTTCTAAAATCATACAGCAATCAGTTGCTTCAATTATAACACAATCAACAATTCCAACCCTTAACTATATAATCATCAATTCATCATAATGCAGAAGACAGGGATTATTGTTTTCGCCGTTTTGCAAGCCTTTGTTGGTCAGGTATGTAAATATTTCTATTGTAAGTAATTCAAATTAAAATAATATTTTAAAATATTTTTAGGGATTGGCCTGCGCACTACCACCGCTACCATTACCACTCTGTAACCCACCAGGACCATTGCCTCTGGCTTTGGATTTGCTTCCACCTCCAGCATTACCATTCCCATTATCACCACTTGCTTTACCCCCACTTCTACCTCCCTTGTCACCCTTCCTACTTCCTGACCTGTTCCCATTGCCTCCGTTACCCCCTTGTGGATTGCCACCAGCATTAGCTTTGCCTCCATTGCTGCCACCAGCATTACCTTTGCCCCCATTCCTACCACCGGCGTTACCTCTCCCACCATTCCTTCCACCAGCGTTACCTCTCCCACCACTCCTTCCACCAGCGTTACCTCTCCCACCACTTTTACCACCTTTACTTCCACCAGCATTACCTCCCTGTTTGTCACCCCCAGCCCTGCCTTTACCTCTCGGGCCATGTCTCACTCTTTAAATTTGATTGTTGACTGTTTTTTGTTAAACTGTTAAAAAATGTTTTTTCTTGTTATCGTTTACAGGGGTTATTCAATAATAATTGTATTATCATATATGTTTATAAATAAACTTTAATTATGCATGGAATGAGGTCTTTCTTTTTTCTTTTGTTTTGTAAAAATGAAAACAAGCGATCAGCGTCGTCAGCAATCGTTCTGATAAAACAGTTTTTCTTTCCATTGTTTTTCGTAATAATGAAAACAAATGAAAAGTGTCGCTATTTGATCTTAAAAAAGGTTACTTTTAAAAATCAGAGATCAACTTTAGTAGAGAACATGTCAGAAACGTTCATATTAATTTTGTTGACATTGGAGACACTTCACTGGGCGTCTTTCAACAGAGGTTACCTTGCCAGAAGTACACCGTTTTAAATAAATATCATTCAAAAGTCATTAGTAACCTCCTTGAGGTAAAAAACAACCGCACTAACGAAATACCTTTCATAACGCATTTCGTACGAGTGATGCTATAAATATAAATTTATACGGTGTGGCTACAATTGTTCATTTGTTTTTCCTTCCAGTACCTAAAACCACGAAAACATGTGAAGTTTCTGCTGGTTATTGAAAAGACGGATACTTTTATTCACCCTGTATATATATCAAGGATACAGAAGGAAGTCAGTGTTATCGTGTAAGTGACAGTTTGGTTACAGTTCATATGACGATGGGATGTTGGAATTGAAGTAGTTTACAACTAGTTGATCTGTTTTAGCACATGGTACCAACTCGTTATTGCCCTACCATAAATCAACCAAGAGATAGACACGTTCTTGTTGTCGATTAAAGGTTGGGTATTATGTCACAACATACTCGGTGGTCCTTAAAAGTTTTGAGCCAACCATATGGGACCGATGCTATGTATTTTAAAATTTAGACCACCACTTACAAAAAATTACCTTTTGACGATAAAAGAGTAACCATGACGTAACTTAACTTGTACTGATAAAACAAATGCCTACATAATAAATAATGCAAACATTTTCACGAACATCTGCTTTCAATTCAGATGTTCACAATTCGTCGACCGTTTTTTCTTCTGTTTTTAGTAGAAACGTACCTCAATTTAAGTTTTTGGGATTACCTGTATTTTTTTTTGACAAATTTAATGGCAGAAGAAACAATTGACCTCTTGATTTAATAACGTATCTCAATTCACACGTCAGAATTTTTTTTTTTGGCAAATTGTATTTATTTCAACTGTTTAAATATTAAAAACAATTGGAAAAAACAATGGACTGTTTCAGCGAGCAGTATGAATAGGAAATAAAAAATTGCATGTTAGTCGAGAGTGTAATTTGTGCTAATGAGTGTCTCATGGGTGGCAAAAAGAGCAAAACAGAAACGTATTAGGCAAAGTCATTAATTATGGCCCAGTGACACAAAAATATGGGAGGTCTAGACACTTGAAAACACACACATATACATATATGATTTTCCTATAAATTTCACAAAGACATTAGCATGAGTAAGTCAATAGGGAGAAAATCCGTTCTGGATGAATGCTTCAAATTTCAACCAGGCCCGTACTCAACCACAAATTTAAGTAGTTACAATTACTAAAGACAATCAATTGTCGTATTAAATATTAAATACCGTGTAACGTGTAAATTAAAACGTAACACTTTTGGGTTCTTACTTTTTTTATTACGGTACTGTCGTCCGCTGGGTTTTCGGGGAAACAAATGAAAATCATTGGGAAAGAAACGTCCTGGTTATTATTAAATCTGTAAATCGTCATATTATTCTCAAAGAAACCTACCCGCTTCCGGTTACCCTGGAAGTAGTTAGTTGATAGCTTAGCCATTTTATATGGAATATCCTGTTTATTTTTCGGTTTCGTTGGTCATTGCATTCACAGGTATTATTAATTAATGTTAGACTTGAAGTTAATAATAATAATAATTAAATGTAATACGTATCTATCCCAGTGTAAACACAATGTTTAAATATCAACGAAAATCCAGAGTAAGTTTTTATTCATAAAATTAAATTTATTTTAATGCCGCGTTATTTAGTTTGGAGATAGACAAAACCATAATAAAACAAATCTCATGTAAACGTTCAAAAAATGTAGAATACAATATTTTTCAAAGGTAGAATACAATATTTTTCAAAGGTATAGAAAGATGTAAGGGTATGAAAAAAGGAACCAAAAAAAAAAAAAATTAAAGAGTTATAAGACCGGGATATCTAAATAGACCATGGTGGTTAGTTAAAAATAATTGACTAATTAATTAAGATTAAATATTACTTTAAAAAAAATCAAAAAATATATTGTTTCGTTGTATCACAGCTTCTTCAGGGGAAGATTTAACAAACTTAGTCTAAATTAAAGATATATATAATACATAAACAATGGAGGGTATAATTTTTACACATGGCTAAGATTTAACAAAGGATAATATTTTTAATATCTAATTGGTCATTTAGGATTTCATTTCGTTTGTTGTATTTGTTTATTTCCAGACTTTCAAGTAAATACATTTCAAGCCCTTGTTCTAAAAAGGTAGGATATATATTCGTAATCGAAATTATGATTGTTATTGGTTAAACGGTTTTTTATTAATAGTCCATGTTATGTTCTTGAATACTTGTTCTTAATGATTCGTATTGTCTGACCAATATACAATTTTTCACATTTTTAACAATTTATATGTTTGGGTATTTTACATTTGTTATTGAGTATATGTGTCCCTAAAGTATTATTTGTTCTAAACGAAACATAACAAGGTACTTGTTGAATGATTTTAGTATAAATCTAATACCAGACATTACATAAATAAATAATACAATTGAATTTGTTTAATTAATTGTTTTTACAGTAAGGAAGACAGATTCTTGAGTTTTTTGTTTTTGTTTGTTTCCTAATAAATTATCTACTAAATTTTGTAAACCCTTAAATTATATTGGTCTTATTTTAGTGAGATGGAAATTAATCTATGGATAAATTAATTAAAACTGCTAATTAATGGAAAAACGGGTGGTGAGATCTGGCGTGAATAGTATGATATGGTTGAGGGTGGGTTTGTGACAAATTACAAAAGAGTGTTCTGTACCTGCTCTCTTTATTGATAAATACTAAAAATAAAATAAAACAAAATAAAGTCGTAAATAACCAGTTGGACGTTAAAAATTATCCTTTGTTAAATCTTAGCTTTATGTAAAAATTATCTACTCCATAATCAATTTATTATATATATCTGGTACAGCGAAACAATTGAAGTGACAATGATCAACATATTTCTTATTTTTTTGTGTTGTTTTTCTTTAAGTTATTATTATGAATCAGTTTTAAGAAATTAGGGCTTCCACAATCAAATATTTAAGTAGAAATGTAGTTTTCTGGTTGGTTTTTAATTGATCATTGAATACTTAGCGAAAACCTAATTGTTTCATTAAGAGACAAATAAGAAAAAAATGACAAGTATTCAGTACAGGGAGAATTTCAGGGATTAAAATCATTTCATCATTAATTCTCTTTCTGAACAACACTTAATCATCACGATTGTTACTATACCCTTATAAATGTACCGAAAGGGAGGTATGTTACACCAAATCGTTGTGTCTAAATAACAATTTTAATTAATACATCAGAAATAAGAGTTACGTTAATGATTTAATTATTTAAATAAGTATTTTATCGATTTGCATTAACCTAATTCCGGTAAAGCCGGAAGTAAATGATGGATTTGTTTTTTTTCATGTGGAACGCCCTACAAGTAGAAACATAAGATTTATGGTTTTTGAATTGATCTTTGGATACATAGCAAAAAATAAAGTCACTTTTTGAAGTCAACGCCTTCGCTAGAACTGACTGATAAAGTTAAAACATCAGGATATAAAAAGGGAGACAAAAAATCGATATTAAATATCAAAGGTACCTAAGTGTATCATTGCTTCCAAATGTTTCTAGTACATCCTACGGTTTTGGAAAAGTTGAAGTTCGGCACTTTCGAGCCGTAAATCTGTCGTTTGTTAATTTTTTCCAACATACGATCACATTTGTTTCGCGAGACCGACCGACGAAGATACAAAATGAGAAAGAGAGCGAGTAAATTAAAAAAAAAAGAAGCACGAGGAAGAAAAGGAAGCTCGTGCTTGTGTGCAGTAGCATTAATGAAAACCAATACGGAGGTGATGAAAAATTTGTAGACGCCTCTTTCGTTTTATTAAAAGGAATTTCTTCTTCGTCTAAAATTAAATTTTGTGTATCCGATGAATATGTACAGTCAAAAATATAAGTAACGCTTTGAAACCGGCCCGTTCGTTTATATATACAGGAAATTAACACTAGAGAGAGGGCCCCGTTTAGAATAATAAAAATTTAATTTGTTTACACAGTAGCAACGACTAGTAATGGCTAAACCTATCCTTCATTTATTTATTTTCCACTTAGTTCATTTGAGAGTTGATAATATTCATCAAATGTGTAATTCATTTGAAAAATAAATATGTAATTTCTTTTTACTAGCCTTTTGCGTCATTAATCGAATAATAAATCAATTTTAAATTGGAAACAATTGCCCTTGTTACTAATTACCAAATATTATAGATAACTTTAAATAAATATCTGATTTGAAATGTGTTTTAGAATAAATTATACTACAGTTACATTACTTTACCCCGATTTAAATAACTAGATTACTAACAACCCCTCACTAATAAATATTAACTCAATATTAACTATAATGAAATAGTTTTGCCTTTCTATTACTTTTTGCGTCTCAAATAATAATTTTATACTAAAAAGGTTAACTTTAAAAATCTTAAATTACAGAACACAAACTGTATCATGAGACACTCCTGCATTACACTGGGATACGTCAGACACTCTCCAAACGTCAAATTTAATAAACTTAACCTTACTTTACTGTCAAGTTGTGTTGACTGATGTGTTTGTGTTCTCGTTAAAGATATTCCCATAAAAATGGCTAAAAGTCCAGAAATATCCCCCGAGAAGCAGTTAGCCAGCCCTATAAAGAATACTAAAACAGAAATCGTATTCAAAAAACCCGAAACTTTGCCCAAAAGGCGACGAAAACAAACCATACTTGACGAAGAAACTTACATTGAGGTAGGTATTCTTTAAATAATTAATAAATCATTTATTTTTAGACGTTTGCCACTATTGTTATTGTTGTTGTTGTTTTAGAAAATGGGAAAAATAATACAGAGAGATTTCTTTCCTGATTTGGAAAAGTTGAAGGCTCAAAATGATTACTTGGATGCGTTAGAAAAAAATGACATGACTAAACTCAGAGAAATTCACATGAAATACAGTGGTGCCAGACCTCCCACGGAACGAAGTAAGACAATTAATCATTCACATAAACAGAAAATGATAACAAAGTATATTTGTTTGTTTGTTATAGTTCCAAGTCCAGCAACATTCGAAACCCCAGCCAACATCCACAACTCTCAAAACACAGACGCAGTTCCCACTGTAGAACACCAACAGCAGGACCCAGAAAAGGAACCCAGTGACCCAAAACTGAGTCTCGACCAATTTCTAAATGTCCACACCTCTCAAGATAACGAAAGTTTCAAGGAATTAATGATAGAAGCTGATAAGAAACATCAAGAGAAATATTCCTATTTATACAATGAAGAAAACAAAAGCAACGACGACCAGCAGAAGTTACTGGCACTCCCATCTGTCGAACAGCAGTGTGAGCTACCTGAGAAAAAGTTCATTGTTGACACTTGGGGCTACAAAAATAAGAACTACATCATGTACGTTCCCGATGGAGTTGAACTTTCGGACGAACAAAGGATAGAAATGAGTAAAAAGAAACAGGAAATTGTCCACTTCAATACCAGGCTCAGGGAGAATCCATTCAATGAAGTACAAAGTAAGGAAACAATAAATGAACTGGCAAAATCACAGGCGAAGGTATTTATTGCTTTTTTGTTTTTTAGCGAAATGCCTTAATTACAAACTATTGAAACAAAAGACATTACTAATTGGTTTCTATTGTTTGTTACAGATTTTGGATGGTAAAATTGGAGTGGACGGTAAAGAACTGATCCCACCTGATACTCCCAAAATAAACGGCTTTAAACTCGTTAGAAGTCCGTCTCCGTATCCAGGGGTTGCACAAAGTCCCCTTATGACGTGGGGTGAAATAGAAGGCACTCCTTTTAGACTAGATGGTGGCGATACACCCTTACCGAAGTAAATATATATTATTTTTTTGTTTTAAATTTCGTATGAAACTCTCAATTTGTTTCAGAACTCCAGGACCAGCTTTTAAAATTGCGGAACCTGCAAAACGTGAACAGATAGCTCTGGCGTTGGCCGAAAAGGTTGGCGAAAAACATCGCGAAGACAAACGAAAAGCCATGGACGTCGCCAGGAGACAATTTGCAACGTAAGTCGTTTGTGCTAGATGTTTTGTTTTAAATTTTTGTTGAATTTGTTGCAGTTGTTTTAATTATTTGTTTCTTTGTTTCAGTCCTTCCCCGAAACCTAACACCCCCTTTAGCGACCGTTTAGCGTTAATGTCGCCTGCGGCAAGGAGATTGGCCACGTCAAGATTAAAATTGGGAAATTCAGAATTTGGATCACCCCTTGGTTCCCCAAGTCCACTAAGACGTTCGATAACTCCCAGGAGAGCCACACCAGCCTCAGTAAGACGGGCAGTTACCCCGAAAATAAATTTAGGCAAAAAGAAAATCGACGACAACTTGACTGATAATTTGTTAAAAATTAATGTTCCAAAAAGAAATAAGGCAGCTGACTTTTTTTGAATTGGGCGTATGTGTAATTACGGTTGGAATATACTGTTCATGTAATTTCCTTTGTATGTATATATTTATATAAGTTTACAATAAACTGTTATATTGATAATGTTCTGCGTTTCTATTGTTTCTATAAAAAAAAGTTGAAAGTAGAAAGTGTTATAAAAAGTGAATCATTTGGAGTTCTTTTGTCAAAAAAAAAAACTAATGATAACTTTTTATATATTTCTGGTTCTACATTTTATTAAAAACTGATTAATAATTTTTTTCGTAGATAATAGATGTAATTTCTGTTTTCAATTAAGTTAAAATAAACGTGCAACGATAAAGAAACAAACATAATTAATTTCAAGAAAAATATTAAGTAACAAATGCCGCTGCTTCAAATATTACTATTATGTTTAAAACAACTGCAATAAAATCATTCGTTTTCGGCTGCAACAATTGCATGGTTGTACCAATAAATGAGAAATATTATTAGTTATAATCCAAATAAAAAAAATGTAATTATTATAATTACTTAATAAAAATTTACAATAAATACTTTAATAATTCCAAAAAGGAGTATTTGCTGCCATCTAGTACCATTCGCTTTATTTACGAACTTTTAAGGGAGGAGTTATCTATACGATGTAATTTTTATTAACTGGTTGGTTCCGTTCAATATTAAATTCACCGAATACAAAAATTAAGTTGTAAATTGATAGATAAACGTAATTTTTGTGAATTCCTACCTACTTTAGAATTTTATTAGGCCATAAAAATAATAACAATAAAAATAAACAATTTAAAAATAATGTAAAAGCTTTCAACTGCGATAATTAAAAAAATAATTAAACTAATTCGCAAAAAATAGGTTACGGATGTAATTTAATAATTATTATCGTTAATAAATAGCATTTGTTTGCTGATAAGCGACGTTAGAAGCGGAAGAGGGGTATACCGAGGAGCCCTGGTTGATTGTACTGTATCCACTTTGGATCGTTTGAGGCGCTGACGATGCCACGTAGCTTTGAGACGAAACAATTGGCTGTTCTTTCGCCAAAACATAGGAAGTAGGTGATTGCTGTCCAGAAATTTGATAACCATAAACCTGTGAACTAGGGGCAGTGGCGGTGCTGGGAGAAAGGGGTGGAGGGGTTGACAGAGAAGCGGCGGAGGACGCCAAGTGTTGCAAAACACTACCCTCACCTTCGTTTATCAAATATCTCAAAGACGACTGAGCTTCCGTTTCCAGCTTATTCAAAATGCACCCCCTGAGGGAGCTGCTCAGGGATGACCAGAGTGGCGAGGTGAGCAGAAGTTCAAAAATTAATATGTCAGGTACCAAATTGACGGGGATTTTTCCCGCAACTGAAGGTGAGGGTGGTTGTGAGCTGGTTTTAGTTGTGGGGGGTTTACTTAGAGAAACTGGCGAGGGTAGTGATTGTTGTTGCTGCTGCTGTTGTTGTTGTTGCTGTTGGGGTTGCGACTGAGCAGAAGGAATTTGGGAAGAATACTGGACAACCTGCGCTGTTGGAATTTGTTGTGATTGCATTGCAGAGGGGTAGTAAACTTGTTGCATTTGTTGATCCAAACTGTTTGGGGATGGATTTGTTTTTCCACTACAACTCGTGCAGCATTTCATGTAAGAAAGCGTCTGTAAAGAATACGTATCGTACATGGGCAAAGAAACAAATGAACATCGTTTGAAACAAAATGTATATTATATACGCACCGTTAGTAGAGTAACCACCCTTAAAAGCATGTTGTAACGGAACATACTAGAAAAATATCGACCGGCGAGCAAAACAAACTGTTTGTACGATTTTCAATTAACCAACTAAACTATTACTCAATAATCGATTACTTTATAATATATGTAGTACAAAAAATCGCTTACTAGCGATTTTTTTAAAAATTGTTTACATAATTCACACGGCTGGTCGCATACATGTCTGCCGAGAGAGGTAAAAACAAAAACACATGCCAGCGTTTCCTTGTGAAAATCACAGGGATGCATGTTGAATAACGATAAACAAAAGCGTTTACTAATACTGTACGGCCTTTAACCATCTTTTTTTTTGTTTTGGCTTTAAACAAATGCACGCACGAAAACTTGCTTGTTTTCTTTTTTATTAAAAACAAAGTAGTATTCATTACTTAAAAGTTGATTAGTTGAATTACCAATTTCCAAAAATATCTGGTGCTTTATTTATACGTATGGGTCTCTCCACTTACTCAATATTATTAGAAACATTCTGCGAATTTTCAAATCGCCAACGTACCATGGCCAATTGTAAACGCTTTTCTGTATTTTAAACTATAAACAATATTGTAACTATTTTTTTTTTGTTGTTGTTAGAATCTATTTTGTTCTACCTAGTCATGGACTTGTTGGGCAACAGTAGTTTTGATGTTAATGATGGTATTGTTACCACATAGAACAAATTAATGATCAGGGCATAAAGCATAATAGGCCAAAAGAAATCATTAATTTCATTACCAATTTCCAAAAACTTCTGGTGCTTTTGGATCAATCTTTTAAAATTGTTTTCAAAATTTATACGAAACATTTTTGAGTACATTACTTCGTAAACCAAATCGTCGTTTCTAATGGTAATTTTTGTGGAAATGTCGGGTCTACAAGCAAAATAAATGAGGTAAACAAATGAATGGAAAACAAAAGTTATATGACAAAATAATAACTCATATTTCAAATCAATTGTTTCTCCATTCTCACTTAATTCTACATCAAATTCATTAAACGTTTTTGTAGTCTTAACCACCAACTTTTTGGGTACTTCAGGGCTAAATGTTTTTTTTAAGAAGTACTATTTGATTATTAGTGACATTGTAAAAAGTTGCAGTAGACGTAAATAAATATTTTAGATTCTAATGTACTAATTATACGGGTTAATTAATTCCCTTTGATTTTTTACAGACATTCTCGTTAATTACAAACGTGGTTAGTTGGTTGGTAGTTTAAACCCTTTTTCAAAGAACATGCAGTTAATTAAAATTAATTATTGATTCTCAGCGTATGAGTATATCTATAAATAACCCAAAAAATAATCTACTTGTCTACCAAAATCCATTTCGAAAGTGTTTGTCTGTCTGTTCTGTCCAAAAATGGTTCTCGACAGATTGTATTACGCCGCGGAGTTCTCGTTGCGTTTGGTTGCCATTTCTTTAGGAAAAGAAGAACATTCGACGATAAAAAACAATTTTTTTCGTTTGTTTTCAACACTACTACATCTTGTATGTATCGTACCGGGTCTTATCTATTTAGTTATGGAGAAACAAAGTTTTACTTCGATTACAGAAGACCTAACAAACATTGGCCTGCACATAGCCTCGCTTGTTAATTTTTACTATTATTATTTTAATTCGAAAAAAGTTCAAAGTCTGTATTCGCGAGTGCAATCTGTAATACGATTGGACAGCAATTGTCAAGTAATAAGGAAGAACGTGAATGTTAGCAAAGATATTAATTTTATAATTTTTTTTATTTGGGCCTTTTTCATTGGTGCTACAGTGGCTTGTAGTAACCAAGCTGTTTTTTTGATGTACAAATATTTTGCTAACGGTGAAAGGTATCTAAACAAATGGGATAAAAGTGAAAACAATAGATCAAAATGTTGTTTTAGAATTTTTATATTCAACGCATGGTTACCCTTTGATTCATCCGAGTCACCCTGGTTTGAATTGACTTTTCTGGTGCAAACAATAGCAATGCAAAATGTTGGTTTGGCTCATTATTTCGCTGACGTATATTATATGACAGTTGTTGGACTTTACATTATAGCGATGAAATTAAATAGTAAAATTTTACCTTTTACCTAATTCATTTTTATTTTTGATGGAATTAATTTAAGTAATTAAAAAAAAACTTTAGGATATGAAGTCGAAGATGTATTTTTTGTCACCCTGTTACAAGAGGGAGTGCCCAGAAAGTTGGTGGTTGAAGCAGCAAAAACCTTTAATGGATTTGATTTAGAATCAAGCGACAATGAAGAAACAACTGATTTGGAAATTGAGTTATTACTTTGTTATATAATTTTTGTTTTCGATTCATTTGTTTACCTCATTTATTTTGCTTGTAGACCCGGCACTTCTGCAGAAGTTACAATTAAAAACGAAGATTTGGTTTACGAAGTAATGTACTCAAAAAAGTTTCGCGTAAATTTCGAAAACAATTTGAAAAGATTGATCCAAAAGCACCAGAAGTTTTTGGAAATTGGTAATCAAATTAACGATTTCTTTTGGCCTATTATGCTCTATGCCCTGATCATGAATTTGTTCTATGTGGTGACAATACCATTATTGATACTTATTGTAAGTATTTTACAAACCAACAGATTTTTATTTTCATGAGATTTTCTAAATCGCTGCAGTATTGGCCTAACAATCTTACAAAAATTTTGATAATGATCGAGAGGACCACGACCTCCCTGTGGCAATTATTGATAATAACCACTGTTGCCCAAAAAGTCCACGACGAGGTAAAACAACACAAAATAGATTTTAACAACAAAAAAAAATGGTTAAACTGTTGTTTTAGATTGAAATAAAAACACAGTTGATAACTTCCACAATTTATTAAATAAATTTGAGACGTATTTCGCTAACGCTGTGGCTTCTTCAGAAGTAGAAAATTTACTTAAAACTACCTAAGAGTGGATGTTTATAAATAGGGTGGTGCATCTTCATTAGAGTGAGGAAAAAGATTTATAAAACCCTCACCACTATTAAATATTTTCCCTCACTCTAATAAAGATGCACCACCCTATTTATAAACATCTACTCTTAGGTAGTTTTAAGTAAATTTTGTACTTCTGATGAAGCCACAGTGTTGGCGAAACACGTGTTAAGTTTATTTAATAAATTGTAGAAGTTATCAACTGTGTATTTATTTCAATATGTTAGACTTCCATCAAGTATCCGCTAATTCAATACAATTGTTGTTTTAGAGTTTGAAATACAAAAATGCAATTTACAATTGCCCATGGTACGTTGGCGATTTGAAAATTCGCAGAATGTTTTTAATAATTTTGACCAGGTGTGAGAGACCAATACATATAACTGCTGGGAAGTACCTGAATCTTACGTTGGAAACTTTTGTTTCCGTAAGAAATTTTGTTTATCGTTCTTTTGTTTTACGTTAAACTTATACTTTTCTAGATTGTTAATTTGGCGTTTTCTTTTTGTACCGTTCTTAACAACTTTATAAAAAGAGGCCCTTAAGAAATCGTCCGACCAGAAAAATTTGTCTGAATATCTTGCAGATGAATACGCAAAGTTGAATTTTAGACGGTTTAGATTTTATGAATATTTTTTCAGATCCTATGCAAAATGGATAACGACAAAAGACTTCAAAGTTAAAATCTCGCTTTCGATATAAACGACCTTTTTTGTCATTTCGAATTCTACTTTCACAACTTTTCAGGAAAATTAAGGTTGAAATTTCAAAAAATTACAAATTGCTTGAAAAATTGTTTCTAGATTAATTTGGTATCTTAGAAACCAAAAATGAAAAAAAATATAGGTCCTTTACGTCGAAAGCAAGACATTTGAGTTGGAAGTTTTTTACCACAAACTTTTGGGCACCTATCAGGCGTCTAAATATAATTAATTTAGAATTAATTTTTCTAGAAATGTTTGATAAAAAAGGAGGCCAAGAATGAGCTAAAACCATCACGAATATGTTTAAATAAATTTAATTAAGTGTAAAAATATAATTAATGTGTAAGTGAATTCTATAAATGAACTGAATATTTAAGTAAGGGTTTTTCTCATCACGAAACCAGTGAATAAAAAGAAAGAGCTTTCTCGTTTAAATTGATTTAAAAAAACAACTGACGGTAGGAACGAACGGGAGGAGAAAGTGATATGGTGATAAATTATTATTTCCCGTTTGTATTTTTAACATTGTATGTATGTGTGGACGTGAACTGTAGTATTAGACCCAGAAAGGTACTTTTTGCGGCCAAAAACCGTATTTTATTATTAATAACAATACAGGAGGTAAAAAGGGCTGAAACAAGTGAAAGTAATACCTATCACTATTATTTATATGTGGTGATACATGCACGACATACAATATTGTCCAATAAGGAAGCATCTTTTGAAACTTGCACGGATGACGAATTGATGCATTTAACATAACAGAGGTAAAAAAAGACGATCGATTCCATTGTGGCGTGGCGTGGCGTGATAACGGAAGATTGGAATTCATATGCATCCATGTAACAATGAGTATTCCTACTTTCACTAACACTACCTTTACCCATGTTCCCATAAATTTTTATTTATGTCTGATATTATTTCTTCTCTTAGCATGTAGTCTAATGGAAATAGTTCTTTTGTCAATAAATGCTATCACACAGTTCCTTATTTCTTTACCAAGAACGACGGCGGTCGACTGTTTTTAGTTCTTTGGCGGCGGCAGATCGATGGTAGTTGGTAGTGGTATGTGGTACCTTCTGTAGAAGGTTTTTAAGACTCTTTGCGACAGAGATTTGCCAGTTTGTGAACACCGTTTCAGGTGCGACGACGGGTTGTTTCGATCTCGAAGTCGAAAACACGTGCGAAATCGAGCGTAAGAATTTACGGGTGCCTGTTAAGTTGTGGTGTAGTGTTTTCCCCAATTCGAACCGCGGGGGTGAATTTATATAAAGTGACAACCTATTTTTCTTTATTTTACAGGAGGAAAAAATGAAGGTGAATAATTTGTTTTGTTTTGTTTTGTTTTGTTTTGGTATTACATTACACACGTACGTCGTTTAGCAGATTCCGTAAAGACTAATTGGTAACGATAAAAAGTGCGGCAACTTTCACATTTAAAATAAACAAAAAAATGTGAGAATCGCAGCGTCTCCCTGGGTAACAAATGACAGTATTCTACGTATTGTGTATCTTTTATTTTTCGACATTAGACAAAAGACGTTAGATAATAACGATCTGCCGGTTTTTTTTCACTGTCTTCTGTTTCAAATACGATGGCAATTTAATTGAGTGGAAGATTTCAAATGTCGAAATCTGCGAAATTTCACTAGTTCTCTGAATTCTGTAAAAGTCTATTATAGATGTTTTCTAACGTTAAGGTGCTTTTTGTACACGTGACTTGGGCTATTGCTGCAATTACATAAATGCAGTACCGGACCAAATTGGAAATTTATGATAATTTATAATAAAAAGGCGGAAATAGGTATTGAAGAAAAAAATTTATTATATGTCACATGTGCTCAGCTCCAGATGTGATAGACTGTACTTATAGGTAATAGATTATAATTTTATTTTCTTTCACTTTTAAACAAACTTTCTCAGTATAAACTAAAAAGTAAATAACACGTTTTCTCATTTGTTTAATTGAAAACAAACGGTACAAAGTTTAAAATAAAAATAGAATTCAATTATAACGTACTTGGGCAACATGCAATTTTTTAAAAACTTTTTGTCATTGTATTATATTTATTGATTGTACTTTGTTTATTCGACAGAGTGCAGGATGTAATAATTTGCGTGTTAGGTTCTACACGAAAGTAAAAAGTGCAGTTTGTCGAAAATTTTCTGGTGTTCAAAGGCGTGACAAACATATTACCGACTCAAAAAACGAGTCACCTAAAACACGACAAGTTTTGAAGCTGAGCGTTTGTGAGTTTCTTGTGTAACTTTCGGTATTTACAAAAAGTGAATATGGTACCACAGCAAGTAATTCTACTATTAGACAGGCCATTATTTACTGCTTTATGTTATGTTTCTTGGTAATAGGTCGAAGATTTGATAATTATTACAAACTATTACAACATATAAACGTATATTTTGTACTTTTGAAGATGAGAAATTAACTTAATGGACTTTTATTTTATTCGTGTGTGACTAGAAAACCTTTCGGTACATCGTAATTAATGTAGACATTTACACTTCTATACTTTCTGCTGGTCGGTATCGATGTAAAACAATCGAACATTTCCTTCATTTGTCATATTACAGTCAATTCAACTGTTAATTTGTGGAGTCCATTCATAAACGACATTTACAGCTAAATATTGTTTAAAAATATTACATTCACAAATCGATTAAGCAAACAACCCTTTGTAGCACCGCATACTTTCATATTAAGCACCTTTTTGAAATTATAAAAGTTCAATTATTCGCTGGTCGGTTTCGTCAGTGAGAGCAGAAATAAAAACAGTTGCAAAAAAGGAAACAAAACCCTTCTGATGTAAAACAATCGAACATTTCATTCATTTGTCATATTACAGTAAATTCAACTGTCAATTTGTTAATAATTTTTTTTATGCGTAGAGCTACCTATTAGGACCAGTTATGTTATAAACCTAGTTAAGTTCTTTCTAATATCTTGAGGCTATATTATTGTTGTTAAAAAACGACCTACATTATTTATTATGTAACTCTCGGTAAAAATAATTTCTTTCATGCAAACAAACGCGGCAAAAGGCGAGCTGAAAAATTTCGAAGAAAATTAAATCACCTACGACATGTGGGGTACCTACTGTTACACTTTAAAAAAGAAATAGTACCCGAACCATTGTTTATTCATTAGACATTGCGTTTGTTGTGTAATAACTCGACTCGGGAGTGAAACTCAACTTTGATAAAAATCTTTTTAAGAAGATCTCATTGTTTGAGTTTTTCTATTCGTGTATTTGAATAAACAGAAGAACGTCGACTTGCGGCGAATCGTTTCACAGGTGGTTGATTTGCTTTTTTTTTATTTGTTTGGCAACGACCCTGACCACTTTGATCGGTTATTATGTGGATTTATTTAAAGTCGACGTATTATAAAACTGACCCGAAAACGTTTAAACGGAAGCATTTGAGGTCAACAAATTCACCAACGTATATTTCTCACTCACTATATAGTGCAATAAGTGCAAATAAGAAGAAAAAATAAATAAATCAATAATTATATTATTATCAGTCGGTTAGAGTTACACTAGTGGCTAGTCCAATAAATAATTGTAATGTTCCTATCTTAAGCGGTCATTAAAAAAAAACACCTGAATAGATAGTTATGAAGACCATTAACCCCAATTGGAGATGTATGTATTTATCGGATATTAATGGTCTTTTACGTAGCTACAGCGTTTCTGTTGTTTCTTATCATTTGTTCCGTTATTGTTTGACACGCCCCCGTATGTACAGACAAGAAGATGTAGTTTTATCGAAAATGTTTTGTTTTTGTTTTCGTCAATTGTCGTTTCAACTGTTTAGACAGTATTTTTTTTAATTATACGTGCAAACAAAGGCATAATAAACTAGTTGGCAACGACGGAGAAAGTGAACTTTTCCTAGTTAGTTGTAACACAGGGAAATTGATCTCTTATTAGTATTTATTAAATCAGTAACCGGAATAAACTGCCCTGATTGATATTATATGAAGTTATTATAGCTATTATTTATTAGAAAACTATACTATTATGGGTGTACTATGTTTAATAACGTTATTTAACATTTGTAGGTGCGTCAGTGCAACTTTTTACTGTTGAAGAATTTTGATTAACCAAAAAGTTACTAAGTATTCAAATTAATATTTGCCACGGAATTTAATTTTCTTTTTAACTTAAAGAGACGGTATTTTTGACAAAGAACGATAAATATAAAAGTTTCTTGTAGAGATTTAGCGAACAAACAAAAGAAGAGCGATGAATCGTAAAACTTTAAATCCTTTAGTTATATTGTTATAAACTGAATACCAAAAAGAGTCGAAAAAATACAATTCTTGTTTTGTTACGTTCGTTTAACTATTATGAATAACAAACAAATGCTATTATCATCGAGTAACATCGAAAAAACTTTTCACTAGCAGCTGTTTTAGATACACATACATGTGAGTGTACATAGGTATCTGTACGATCCTTGAAAACGTGAATTTCCTTTCTACCAGACGTCGTTGTAAGACAATGTATTTTGGAGTAACATTAATAAAATATATCTTGTGCCCACCTAACTTCTTCCTGAATATTATTTATCTATTACTTATTGATTCATAAGGTGAAGGATATTCCCGCTATTATCATTTAATTTGTCACGAAAAAGGGGGTTAATGCCAAATTCGTGACTTCGACGGCTCAGTCCTAATATTTAACGTGAATATATAGTTCAAGTGTTAACAAAAACTTACTGATGCCATTCTTTAATATGGATGTGTAATAATTTCAAGTACAACAATTGATGAAGATGAAGTCGTGATGATGATGCCGAAGACCATTGTTAAAGAATTTACAAAAAGAATGAAGTAATAAAGTAGTAATTATTGCCTGTCTGTATCGATTCTGTTCGAGGCCGCTCAAGTCCTAGTCATAATGTTAGGAAACTTTTGAAATGATGGACATTTATAACTAAAGAAACTTTTCGTAGGTAACAAAGAAGGTAATTTACTTTTTATACCAAATTATGTAACATAATTAAATGATTTAAAGGGTAAATTATTTCTGAAATTATAAAAATAAACATTTATTTATTTTCAATTTATTTAAGTATCTTTTCATAGATTACTAATTTAAATATATTTTCATCGTTTAGAAAATTTGATGACAATTTCAAAATAATTAATAATTAAAACGAATTCTGGAATTAAAAAAGAGATCGAGGAACGTATGCAGTTACTGTGTTCAAAGCTCAAGCAGAATCCTTACAAGCTTTTGTTTCCATTGTTATTGTCGCCGATGCGTTCTTGTTTTTAAACAACGAAATTTCACTGTTACAATTTCTAATCAAATTGAATAACTTCAAATGGAATAAAACTTACATTTTCGCAATTAATTAATGACAAGTATGTTCTTAATTTTAATTAATTGAAGACTAAAAGAAGTCGAAAATCTGTCATAAATTTATTACAAAAATTAACATGTTTGTGTTCATTTTTATCATTTGTTGTAATTCCAACATATTACAAAAATCCGCTTTAAAACGTACATTGGTTTCCGCAAAATCATTTTCTTTAAATACATTTCCCGGTTTAATGCGAGATATTATGTATTAGTGATGGAGGATAATCAAGGCCGGTAATCTGTGGGCCACGTCATCTGCTAATTAATTTATTGCATTTATTTTATTTATTTCCTTGCGAGTTACCGTTGTTTGATAATCGTCTCACCACACGTGATGTAATACGCCTTTTATAGAAGAGGTTAATGTCCCTACAGATTTTCATTGACGCGTTTTCCACACTGTTTTTATTTTTTAAGTGTCATTCATTTAAATATAATTAATTTATATATATAGTCGTAATTATTTATTTGTACTGTACTGTACTGTCGTAGCATTTTAATCATTTTAACGTATTGAATCCAGAATTTCATTCTGCATTTGTCATGAGATAATCAAAACAAAATATGTGAAGGTATGTATTAACAAGCGAGATATTATTTTCGAAGATACTTTTGAAATGGATATAATAGAAGAAGATTAAATTTCACTTTTCTTACTGGAACTAGGTAGTAGTAATCGAGAAATTTGATAAGTCCGCATACGGTTTCTAAGTAATTTTTAATGAACAAGTTTTATTCATTAAATAAAAGGAAATTTTACACTAAGAATGTACGTACCTATGTATCTACATGGCGACTCGAAACAAAATGTTTAAAAGGCACGTTCTTTTTTTGTTTTTGTTTTTGTTTTTGGTATCGATGATCGGTTGTCTACCATAATAATAATAATAAAACAAGTGTGTGTTGATTCAGGCGAAACTTTTGTTTCTTTTTCATAAAACAATTAAACGCCATGTGTTTACTGGGTTTGAGCAATTGTTTCAAATGTTAACTTATAATTTCTTGAAAACTAGACGCCCTATCAGAAAAGTACAAATGAAAAATTTTTTAGAATTGTGCAATGGATTAAATGGTGTCTTCAATAACGGTGTTTATATGCCTGATATGTATTTTAAAAACCTTGAACTATCCATTTCCCAATGGGCACGCATAAATTAAAAATTTCACACAAAATAGCTATTTAACTCTAATTTACGTATCGATCTATATCGGTTAACCGTGCTAAGGAAATTACTGTTTAAATGATCTAGAATGCGCATTTTACTGAATTATTTATAACCTAATTATGAAACGAATCGTTACCGTGATGACGAAAGATGATTACTTGTGAAACAGTGTTAAAACTAACCTAGTAAACCGCCGGCAATCACCACATCATCTGATGTAGGTATTACAACCAACATGTAATTGTTCTATTGACATGTCAGAATTAAGACATGCCAACGCCACTAGATTTTGTTTTTACCTACACAACAATCGATTTTTATTTACTTCAGCATGTATAGTTAGTTGACTTTTGTTTTTGATTTTGTTCAAGTTTCAACGTTAAGAGTTATTTTCTTTTGGTTTTTAACAGTACTATTCAAATTGCCTATTCGTGTAGGCCAAATTATGTCACGCGTATAGAACCATTCACTAAAAAGTTCATCTTAACACCAATGTCATTTGACATTGACATTTTTACTTTCGAATAATTAAACAAACGTGCAACAAGACAAGAAGCTATGGATTGTTGCCCGTCATATTTTTTGAAGACGACTGGAGATCATCAGTCAACCGAACAATCGTTATCTACCATTACGGTATGTCACTTTGGTCGACTCTACTTTTACTTTCTTTATCATTTTTACCTCCTTTTAAACGATCATATTATCGATATCTATTATAATTGCCAAATTAACATATAAACAAATACATCACCAAAAACAACGGACAGTCGTACAGCGTTTCTAAACTTTAAACAAATCAATAAACTCCGTATTTACTCTTTTGTCGTTTAAACAAATGAATATGTCTTGTGATTCTTTTGTCGTGCTTATTACCATAATTAAAATTTAATAAATTATGAATATATCTAAAACCAACATCTTTTTATCTGAATCTTTAATGAAGTCCCTATTTGATCACACTGTAAAACAAGTCAATTGATTGTATCTGATAAAAGATGAGTAATAATGCAGAGTTCTAATTAAACCACGAATCCGGACAAAATACATCCTATCATTGTTAATTAGCATTTTCGTGCTTTTTTTTATTTTCTATACTTCCTTTAAACCTTGACGTGTCATAGATAAGACCTTACAGATTTTCGATTCAATTCTGTCCTTCGTCAGAAAGCTATTTCAAATGATTACCTATTCTTTCCATTTAACAAAATCATGACTAATTGATCTCGCTATTCGACAATAGGAAACTTAACAGTAAAAATTTAATTCAAATAATATACCTGCAACACAATATACACCATGTCCAAAATACAAAGCTAGCATATCAAAGAAACACAACAAAAGAGATACAAGACTTATTCGATTGTTTAAACGACAAAAGAGAAAATATGGGGTTTATTCGTTTGTTTAAAGGCAGGACTATCTGTTGTTTTTGGTGATGTATTTGTTTATATGTTAATTTGACGACTATAGTAGCTAATGATAATATAACCGTTCAAAAGGAAGTAAAAATGTTAGAAAAGAAAGTAAAAGTAGTGTCATATTGTAATGGCCAATGATATCGATCGTTTGATCGGCTAGAGATCTTCAGTAAATATGACAGCCAACACCATAGCTTCTTGTTGCATGTTTGTTTAATTATTCGAAAGTAAAAATATCAATGCCAAATGACATTTGTGTTAAGATGAACTTTTTAGTGAAAGGTTATATATACCTATGTATCCACTTAGTACACGTGGTTATAAATAATTCAATAAAATGAGCATTCTAGATCATTTAAACACTATTATTAAAGACACCATATGATCCATTGGGCAACTATAAGAAAAATTTTTATTTGTACTGTATGATAGGGTGTCCAGTTTTCAAGAAATTGTAAGTTAACTTTTGAAACAATTGCCCAATCCCAATAGGAACACTGTATTTAGTTGTTTTATAAAAAAGTAAGCGATTCGCCGATAAGAACTAAAAAACAACTTCGCCTACATCCCAAACACAAAAAAAAACTAAGATAGGTATTCTTTTTTGTTTTTTTTTTGGGACTTTAAATTTCACGATTAAAATGCTAGTACATAGTGTGTAAACAAATAATTACAAGCTTGTTAACAAACTGTTTCCAACCGCAGATTATAATAGGAGGTATTTGATCTAGCACTAACCGCACTTTCAGATGTTTTTATTTCATTATTGGACTTCAACTGTTTTGCAATTTTCTTTTATGGTATTTCATTCATAAATAAAAGAAGTTCATTGGAGTTTTGTAACGTATAGTATTACCAAAACTATTCAACAAAAAACGACCAAATAAAAAAAATTAAAAACGACGTGGAAGACGCGTCAATGAAAATCTGTAGGTACGTTAACCTCTTCCATAAAAGGTATGTTACATCACGTGTGATGAGACGATTCTTAAACAGCGCTAACTCATGAGGAAACAAATAAATCAGATGCAATAAATTAATTTACAGATGACGTGGTTCACGGATTAGTGACCTTGATTATCCACTATCACTAATACACAATATCTGGCGTTAAACCAGGAAATGGATTTAAAGAAAATGGTTTTGCGGAAACCATTGTACGTTTTAAAACGGATATTTGTAATAATTATGGCATTTAATGTTACAATTACAACAAATTATTAAAAAATAACACAAATAGGTGTACATGTGTGTTTGTGGTGTAAACCAACAAGGTGTCTATAGGTATTGTGATACAGAAAGATATAATTATGACCCAGGTCGACCTTCGCTTCGCGAACCGGGTTAGGGTGCCCCCAGGCTATTCAATTGCAACAAATACTTTCTGGTACAGTAGACAATGTCGCGCCACACACAACGTAAAACACGAATTTAGGTGCGGGTCTGATTAGAACGACCATGGGAATATCCAAAATTATTGGAATAAATATGTGACCGACTTTTTTTAAACTTATTGAATGTTATTCAATTTAATAATGTTTTCGGAGTGGTTAAATTAAATTCAACCTCTGAAGAAGATACAAAGTGACGAAACATTTGTCAAATTGAATTTTTGATATACCTATACCTATACTATTAAAAATATAAAAAGAAAATATTTAAATTAAAAAAATGGAAATTATTATGTTAAGAATTGGAATTATATCCGGGCTGAGTTGCCGTGGTCGATTTTGGCTTCGACCACGCCACTGAAGATGTCCTCTGTAGTTGAGGACGAAACGTCTGGCAAACCAAGCCAAAATCGACCACGGCAACTCAGCCCGGAGATAATTCCAATTATTGACACCGGCCGTGAAAGCCTATATTCCACAAATATTATGTTGTTAGTAAACGTTTATTTTTGTAATTTCAAAAATAATTTACCTTTTAAATCATTTTGTTATGTTACATAATTTGGTACCAAAAGTAAATTATCTTCATTGTTACTCACGAAAAGTTTCTCTAGTTATAAATGTCCATCACTTCAGAAGTTTCCTAACATTATGACTAGGACTTTAAGCGGCCTCCAGCAAAATCGATACAGTCAGACAATAATTACTACTTTATTACTTCATTCTTTTCGTAAATTCTTTAACAATGGTCTTCGGCATCATCATCACGACTTCATCTTCATCGACTGTTGTACTTGAAATTATGACACATCCACATTAAAGAATGGCGTCAGTAACTTTTTGTTAACACTTGAACTATATATTGACGTTAAATATTAGGACTGAACCGTCGAAGTCACGAATTTGGCATTAACCCCCTTTTTCGTGACAAATTAAATGATAATAGCAGGAATATCCTTCACCTTATGGATCAATAAGTAATAGATAAATAATATTCAGGAAGAAGTTTCACAGTCGCGAAATTAAATAGATACATGCTCATTTGAGTCACGCTGTACCTGTACGAACTACGTTGTTCGTATGTTTCAATTTTCAAAGATATGTACGTACCTATTAAAATAAAAGTTGCCTTGATCTTAAACTTCGATCGCCACTTGTTTAACATTTGTTACTTTTCTTCTTTTGTCAAAACAGATTGAAGTCGAATCGATATTGTTTTCATAATTCGAATAATAATAATTTGTCTTTCGGTTATTCATTTGTTAGAAGTATCTTTTTTTTTTTAATTGGCGATGTGATTAATTGGGTTACGTAATGATTGATTTATTTGGAAGTCAAAACCGTTTACTAACAGTTAGTTAGTTATTTTAATAAGTATAATATGAATGTTAGGTACCACCTATAGATATAGGTAGGCATAAGATATATTTTATTAATGTTACTCAAAAATACATTGTCTTACAACGACGTGTGGTAGAAAGGAAATTTACGTTTTCAAGGATCATACAGATACCTATATACACACATATGTATGTGTATCTAAAACAGCTGCTAGTGAAAAGTGTTTTCGATGTTACTCGATGATAATGGCATTCATTTGTTTTTCATAATAGTCAAAGGAACGTAACGTATCAAGAATTTTGTTTTTTGGCCCTAAACAATGAACATTTCAAGTTTTACGTTTCATCGCTCTTCTTTTGTTTGTTCACTATATTTCTTTAAGAAAGCTTTATATTTATCGTTTTCTATCAAAAATACTAATAATTGATATCGTTATGGTTACGGTTACAACAAGTTGTTTTTGATTTTAATGGGAACTGTTGAGACCGAGCAGTTGTTGGTCTTCAACCATTGTCATTATTTTATAACACCACTTCCCATCAAAAACCTTAAATCTCTTCGTAATAAATTGTATTACCGTTATCATTTCTTTATGATATTTATTATTTCCACTATAACGGAAACACATTAATGTTCTGTTTTTTAAAAACCAGCCTGAAATAAAATCTGAATTAAGTATCATTAATTAACGAGAAATATAATAATTAATTGTATCTAAAAATGTGTTTCCTGTAAAATTTATTTGAGGGCCCCAACACCACCCCCGCTCGTCACATGAGCGGTCCTCAAATTTACAACAATTTATTAACAAAAAATAAACAATAAAAACGTTAATTTTCTTTTTTTTTTTCTGTTGGTTGTTTTTGCTCTAAAAAAGAAGAAAAACGATAAAAAAACTGTCGTTATTTAAGTTTAGTTATATATGGAGATATGGAATATGATTTAGGAGGAGAGATCATTAAATAGGATTAAAGTTAACACTGTGGGGTTTGTACTATAAAAAAAAGATTCTCACGAATATTCGTGCGTGGTAACATCTCGGTAGGCATGGACATTTCGAAACAAACAATAGAAGCATCTATATAAACGCTTATCTTTTTTTTCTTTCGACACAACAGCAACTCATACAGTTTGACAGTTTTAGAGATAATGTCAGACAAAATCATCTCTGTTGCAACATAATATGGTACCTTAATCAACCGAAATTATTATGCAAACATATCGAACACGATGAGACTCATGTACTCAGCCTCCTAGAGATATTTTCTTCAACTGTTTCGTCCGATACGATACTACCATACGTTTATCTCGTATCAAGCCGTATCAAAGTCATATCACGAATAAAATAATTACCTTAAGAGAGTTTTATATATGTGAAAGTAGGAAATGTAAATTTTGCCCTGGAAGTCGTATCTATATAGGTACTAGCACGCTTTATGGAATAAATAAGATTATTGTGGCTATTGCTAATTCAATTTGATTACTGGTTGTCGTAGGTGGCCGAGATAATAAATCTAGATACATCAATAAATAATGAGTTACTTACGATCTAATGCATTCTGATGATCGCGCTTGACATTCGAAATTATTCAGCTAATTAATTATGACTTAATTTAATTAGATTTCAATGTAACAAAAGCGAAAGTTAAAATCTTACATGTTCATTTGTCAAAAAAAAAAAAAAACAAAACAAAAAAGGGAAGTATCTATCTGTATCGACTGCAGTACCTAGAAATGACAAATGCTAATTGTTTGAGTTTATCACTTGTCGACAAAAAATTTCGGCAGTCAAATGTCTTTTTCATTTGTTTTGGAAGCAACAGCTACGGGAGTGGATCAAATATGAAAAAACTACAAATGCGTTGGGAAAAATGTATAGACAAACAAGGGGGATATGTCGGAAAATAGAGAAATTTGCGATTCCGTGAAACTTTTCAAAATAAATTTTTCATGAACAAAGGCTCGTTTATATTTGATCCATCCTCGTATTATTATTATTATTATTCTATTTGTAAGTATAAAGAAATAACTGAATTGCTTCTTGAAATGGTTTTTAGATAGGTACAGTACCATTAACGATACATAAAAGTACCTACCACACTAACTGAAGCAATTTAGATGTTGGCAATACCTATTCTCTGGGATTCACTATGCCCTACTTTACATCTGTGCCTTATTATTACGTGTTTTCTCGGTGAAAGCATCAAATCGTTGCATTTAAATGCTACTTTACCACTGCCATTCATTGTTCTTTTAACTTCAGCAATTTTTTTACTATGTATATGTATTCACGTGGGAGCTTACTTTAAAAAATAAAAACAAAGTTTCATTAACCGGATAACAACGAGAAAACAACTGCAGACTTTTTATGTATTTCTAAATACTTATCGGTGAAATACTGTTTTACTTATTTTGCTATTTAAATATAAACTAACAACCAATCTCTTTTATATACCTACTAAATTCTTTACTGCACTATACCTATAATAAAATGAACTTTAAATCGTTAATTAGGATGGTAAAAACTTACTACCGTTAATAAATAATTAATTATAACTGTACTAATTAAATTATGGCTGTTATTGACAAGCTGGTAAAACTATCACTTTCCGGGAGTTGTATTTTTACTTTAATATAGAACATTCAGTTGTTTACATCCTATTCCTTACCAAAAAAAAAGAAAGATAACAAAACAGTGACCTTCGTTTGTTTCGTCGTCAGCAAAAAAAAAATGAAACCACGAATGTGAAAATTTAATGCCTTGTTTCCAGATCGAAAACCGCGATTAAATTGAGCAATTACCATCAAAACGGTCGCTAAATTAATTACGAAGTGTGCGCAAGAGTAATTGACCATTTCCTTTTCGTTACACAATTTGTAATGTATCTTACAGAAGCAATTTTCCAATGGCTACCTTACATGCCCATCGCGAAGTGATTGCTGTGATTTTGACCAACATATAAACTATATATACAGTGTGTAGCAAAAGTGTGAAGTATAAAAGTTAAAAAATAAAAACCAATGAGTTCTGAGAGTAACACTAAGATAGGCAATGTTTATTTTCCAACTTCTAAATTCATTTGTTTTTAATTTTGAATTTTTTAAGGGAAATCCTCCATTGTTTATGTGGAAATCGACAGGATTCTGCTACCTTTTAATAAGAGGATGCAATGAAAAATTTTCACAAACAACGTTTTCTATTATAAAAAATTAGGGTAAAATTTAATAATTATAGTCGACCCTACAAATAGGACACCATTGTATACAGAAAACAAACTTATATCGATTTCCCTTAAAAAATATAGATGGCGTCATATCTTAAAAACAATTGAGGTGTCAAAGTAGCGCCATATGAAACAATCTTCTGAAATAAATGAAATTGGATTTGTGTAAGCGTTTTTCGCAAAACTCATTTGTTTTTGTTTTATAGTAACATTCCTAACTTTTGTGACATATCGTATACGAACACATGGGATAATTTATTCTCGGATTCACTAACCATAAAAGACTTTTTAGCAACAACTCAAAAAATTACCCAAACGGAAAAAAAGATCTACTTAATTTGAATGTTTCAAAATTCTCCACTTATAAAAAAATAATAATATTGGTACCTATATCCGGTATTTACTAATAGATAATATTCGCAATTTAATTATTCATTGTACATATTATTAATTATTCATATTTTACGACATAATATCGTACTTTGTGACGTATTTTAATTCAATCAAAATTAATTATCCCCTTTTTATTTATCACTGCTCTACACCTACTTGCAATAATCGGAGAAAGTTTATAGTAATTTACACATACGGGCAAATAATAATAACTAATTAGCAGTTTTCTTTGGCTTATTAAGGTGCTTTTATAATAATAATAATAGTAGTACCTGCCGATATGCATTTTAAAAGCTAAAAACCCCCTAGAATGATGCTAAATACTTTTGCAATTGTATTATATTTAACAACCATAAAAAATAAATAATTGTCGATAACGATCATATCGGTATTACACCAAAAGCAGTTGTTTTTTCGCCTTGTACTTCTGCCTCACTGAAAATCAGATATTCTAATTGTTATTTTTTTATTATTATATACCTTGTTCGTGACCTGTTGAACTGTTCAATTTCGAAATGGTTTGAATGAAAAAATGCAATTATTCCAGTTCGTGACTGAATCGAGCGAGTTTAGTTACGTAAACGTCGTAGAGAGGTTACAGATTTCGTCCGTGGTAAAAATGACAAAAGAAGATCGTGTTCAAAGTAGCTACGACGACGTGTGTGCAATAATAATACAGAGTGACTGTAATGCGTCGGCGTAAAACTCAAACTATCACATCATATGTTCTCAATTTCGTCCTTTGTTTTTTTAATGATTCACTTGTTATTTGTAGATGCCATTGTCCTGCGACTGTCCTGCAACAAGGCCGGGACCGACCTTGGCGTCCACATGTGGCGGAACCCCGTTCATGCTATTCATGGGTCTCCTCGAGGTGTTCCTGCGTTCCCAATGCGACATAGAAGATCCCTGTGGCAGACCCAAGTCGGCCAGTCCGTATCCTGAATACGATTTCATCGTAATAGGCAGCGGCTCGGCAGGATCCGTGGTTGCAGGACGACTGTCCGAAATACCAGAGTGGAACGTACTACTTATAGAAGCTGGCAAGTCCAAATGAAATAGCTCAACATTATTTCTGTCAATTATTGCCCTGTGTGTTTCAGGTCAGGACGAACCTACAGGAGCACAGGTACCTTCCATGTTCTTGAATTATTTGGGAACAGAACTCGACTGGATGTATTTTACAGAACCGGAAAAGGAAGCCTGTTTGAACGAAAACGAACAAAGGTGTTATTGGCCCAGGGGAAAGGTAACGTTCTTCTAAATTAAATTAATACAGGTGGTGGTATGATGACCTTTGGATCTTTAGGTTCTTGGTGGTACTTCGGTCATAAACGGTATGATGTACATAAGGGGTTCTAGATACGATTATGACAACTGGGCGTCCCTGGGATGCGAAGGATGGAGTTATAACGAAGTGTTACCGTTTTTCCTGAAAAGCGAAGACAACAAACAAATGGATCTTGTCGATCGAGGATACCATGCAGAAGGCGGTCCGGTTGTAATATCTCAATTTCCCTACCATCCACCCCTGTCACGAGCCCTTGTAGAAGCTGGTGGTGAACTAGGTACTACTGCTTCCCAAATTATTACACTTTGATTTCATAAAGTGAGGGGATGTTTCAGGTTATCCAAACAGGGATCTGAATGGACAGTACCAAACGGGCTTCGCAATTACCCAATCCACCAATATAAATGGTACCCGACAAAGTACGGCCAAGGCATTCGTTCGACCCTACAAAAACAGGAACAATCTGCACATCTTGCTCAATTCTACTGTGACCAGGATTCTCATAAACAAACGCAGTAAATCGGCTTACGGTGTTGAAGTAATCAACGAAGGAAAGAAGCAATCGATATTTGCCACGAAAGAGGTCATTGTGTCCGGAGGTAGAACGAACAAATATTATTATTATGTACGACTTCCAAATTTGACATTGAATTTTTCTCTAGGAGCAGTGAACTCCCCACAACTCTTACTTCTTTCTGGCATTGGGCCACGAGAAGATTTGGAACAGGTTGGAGTACCGTTGGTTCACCATCTCCCTGGTGTTGGTAGAAACTTGCAAAATCACGTTGCACACTTCCTTACATTCAACATAAATGACACCAACACGACCCCATTGAACTGGGCCACTGCTATGGAATATCTGCTCTTCAGGGACGGACTCATGAGCGGCACCGGTACATACTATTGAAGAAAAAAAAGCTCCCTCCCCAAATACCCTTCAACCTTCATATTTATTCTTCCAGGTATCTCTGCGGTAACTGGATTCGTAAATACACGGTACGCCGATCCAGACGAAGACAACCCTGACATCCAGCTATTTTTCGCCGGATTCCTAGCAGACTGTGCGAGAACAGGACAAATTGGCGAAAGAATAAACAACGGGTCCAGGCAAATACAAATCATCCCGGTTCTCCTACGGCCTAAGAGTAGAGGTTGTCTAAAACTGAACACCTCAAATCCCTTGGACCATCCCCTGATATATGCTGGATACTTTACACATCCTGAGGACATAAAGGTGTTGGTGGATGGAATAAGACTCTCTCTAAGGTTCCAGGACACAAAAGGTCTGTACCTACTGCTAAACGGCACAGTAACTAATTCTAACCTCAAATTCATTTTGTAAAAGCAATGAGAAGGTACGGTCTGCAATTGGACAGAACTCCCGTTCCAGGATGCGAAAATTTACCCTTCAGTTCTGACGAATACTGGACTTGCGCGGCCAAAAGACAAACTGCACCCGAAAACCACCAAGCTGGTAGTTGTAGAATGGGTCTGGCCTCAGATCCCTACGCTGTTGTCAATCCCGAATTAAAGGTAAATAACTAGGTATACGAAAATAACAATAACCGTACCATTGATGTGCGTTTTGCTTCAGGTCCATGGTATAGATCGACTGAGGGTGATAGACACGAGTATCATGCCTGTTCTGACATCTGGGAATACCCACGCTCCTGCCATGATGATAGGAGAGAAAGGAAGTGACATGGTGAAACAAAGATGGCTGACATCGGAAGAGGGGTTCTTCTACAACGATCAGCCAAGCCAAAGATTAGGACGACACTGGGGTTCGTGGTAACGCACAAAACAGTATTAGAATTAGACCATTGTAGTAACAAATGAATCGATGAGCTACTTACTACTGCTACCCGGATTATTAGCGCACCTTAATTCCTTAAACCCACCGCTTTTAGTTTTACGTATCTAATTAATATTTCGACCAATCAAAAACAAAACAAAACCGTTTTACCGAACGCATACCAAAGAGATGTATCTACTAACGAATACGTGACAAGTTTAGTTGCCAAACGAGTCGGTGACATTTTGGACAGTTGCCAAAAGGATTTATTGATGTTAGTATCGGATCTAGACCGCCCTACATCGTGTTACCAGTTTAGTACCTATCTTTTATCTATAAAACATATAGGAGTATATTTTTATAATACCTACTGTACCATAGAGTGCATGTACCTAAATAAATAAATAAGTAACTACAAAAAGTCGATGTTTTCTATTAATGCCCAGGTCCATCGATGACATATAAGGGAATAAGGAGCATATGGGATGTGATATGTGAAATTTATTAATTCAAAAAAATACTTTAACACATTTAACCCATAAGCACCTGAAACAAAAAATAATCTGTAGCACCCTGTAATCCCCCCTCCCCACCCTTAACACCCCACCTTTTATTCATAAGAAATCCAAAGTGGCACTATATTAAGAGTAGATAATTCTAATTAATTCCGCAAATAGAAAAAAAACACAAATTACCGCGGTTTATCCTTCTTTCGATATATACTTAGTAGAACTATACCTACAGTATCATTATCTACCTTCAGAGGAAAATAAATAAAAAGTAATATGAAGATAGATACGAAAATACCTTCATAACCTTTTGGATTTTATTTTCCACCGAATTGTATGAAGATACGTTTGTACATTTTTCAAATATATACTTTTCCATACAACTGTACCATTCGAGAGCGAACGGACCCAACCGAAACCATAATAAGCAGCTCGAGACATGGAACAACAGAAACCACGAAAACGCTATGCGAAATTTAAGGAGATGGAGAATCAATCAGTTAAATGATTATTTTGATGGAACAATAAATCACCAAACAACAACCGTACCAAACGAGGTTTAAAAAGGAGAAAAAACGTCGGTCGCGACTTTAACGATTTGTGTTTGTGATGGTTGTGTGTTGAGTGTAGTTGTAATTCTTTCTCTTCTGAAGAGAGAAAAGAAAGAAGACAACATTCAAATAAAACTCTTACGATTCGAACACATGACAAACTTGGATGGATCTGAAACAAAAAGAAAAAAAAAGCAGTAATATGATAATATAGTAATGTGATAATGTTTTATAACTGGACAAGACTGCGTAGTCATTGCCCATTGTCAGATGGGACTCTCCATCTTCCCCAAATTTCGTTTACTTCTTTCGAGTCCGCAGCATCCCCATTCCATCGTAACTCTGCAACTAGCTTCTAAAACAAAAAATTACAATTAGATGCGCTTAAAAACACGTACTCGATAAAGGTAGCAATGTTACCTCTTGTTCGACTTTTCCTATTTGTCGAAATAATCTTCTTATCTTCCGAACTGGCCGAGACACTTTCGGAACGGTAATGATTTGGCATAGGGATACCTGCGACTTGTCAATCAAGGCGTAATTGTTTCTGGAAGTCCTCAAGTTCCCCACTACCCCTTATATGAAGGAATTAATCTTAACTCCTCTATTCTTTTACTTCTGTTTAATGATAACTTTCCATCTTTCTCGTCCTTCGTATTGTAATTATTTTTACCAAGTTAGTGTTCCTGTCTCAATCTAGTAAGACACAGCATCACCTCCACAATTCTATAAAGGTTTTACGGTTCTTCAGATTTAATTTGTTCGCCCGTTCGAACTCACAATCAGTTGGAAAGTAAGTAATGGGAATTAGGTACTTATTTGCATCCTGTTCGTAAATTTTCTAATGGTATCGTTTAGAGAAATGTTGACCTTACGGGAAACAATCTTCAATCTATTGACAATAACACTAATAACAACAATAACACCAACACTAGCACTACACTAACATTACCGCTAACGCTAACGCTAACACTAACAGTAACACTAACACTAACACTAACACTAACACTAACACTAACACTAACACTAACATAACACTAACAATAACACTGACACTAACACCAATACTTTTCACTTACGGCGCGAACCGCGATAAACGACAACGGGAAAAAACCAACAAAATAAATATAGTGACTGTGAAAGTGAATTTCCATTGTAGTAAAAATCCGATTGAGATGGATCCCAACCCAGGGATTTCTGAGTCCAATTATTTTAAAGGGATGTATCTTGTTTGGCGTGATTAACTAATCAATTCGACAGAAGATATTGCTTATAGGTTTCGAAGAATTTTCCCCACAATAAAATAATGTTAAACTGAGCAGACTGCTGTCTCAAATATCAGTATAGTAACATATATGGTAAAAGAACCACCTTTAACGAAATGAGGAGAGCAAAGTTGGGACAACAGAACCACGACGAAACACTCGCACACTTCACTTCACTTCACTTCACTTCACTTCACTTCACTTCACTTCACATCACAACCGATCGCAAACAACACCAACACTTAAATAAAACTATTACTATTCGAACACATGACAAACTTGGATGGATCTGAAACAAAAAGGAAAAAAAGCAGTAATATGATAATATGGTAATGTGATAATGTTTTATAACTGGACAAGACTGCATAGTCATTGCCCATTGTCAGATGGGACTCTCCATCTTCCCCAAATTTCGTTTACTTCTTTCGAGTCCGCAGCATCCCCATTCCATCGTAACTCTGCAACTAGCTTCTAAAACAAAAAATTACAATTAGATGCGCTTAAAAACACGTACTTGATAAAGGTAGCAATGTTACCTCTTGTTCGACTTTTCCTATTTCTCGAAATAATCTTCTTATCTTCTATCTATCTATCTGAGACACTTCTGGGACGGTAATAATTTAGCAAAAACCACACCTGCGACTTGTCAATCAATGGTAATTGTTTGTCGAAGTCGTCGACTACCCCACCAATGCGATGCTGTTCCACGTTCTTGAACAATTATTGATTAGTGTAAATTGGAACCCTGCAAAAATGTAATTAAAAACACAAATTCTAAACAGTAAAATATCTGATCATACATGCATTTCAGATCCTACTCCGTGCCTGTTGAGACCCTTCACCAACCCCCGCAAACTCGTCGGCTGTTTTGCGGCCTCAACATCATCTCCATTTCTTCGCGTAATTCTGCACTCGCTTCTAAAACAAAAAATTGCAATTAGATAGGATTAAAAACACGTACTGGATAAGGAGGCTAATATTACCTCTTCTTTGAAATTCCCTGTTTATCGCATTAATCTCCTTATCATTCGAACTGGCCGAGACACTTTCGGAACGGTAATGATTTGGCATAGGGATACCTGCGACTTGTCAATCAAGGCGTAATTGTTTCTGGAAGTCCTCATGTTCCCCACTACCCCTTATATGAAGGAATTAATCTTAACTCCTCTATTCTTTTACTTCTGTTTAATGATAACTTTCCATCTTTCTCGTCCTGCGTATTGTAATTATTTTACCAAGTTAGTGTTCCTGTCTCAATCTAGTAAGACACATCATCACCTCCACAATTCTATAAAGGTTTTACGGTTCTTCAGATTTAATTTGTTCGCCCGTTCGAACTCACAATCAGTTGGAAAGTAAATAATGGGAATTAGGTACTTATTTGCATCCTGTTCGTAAATTTTCTAATGGTATCGTTTAGAGAAATGTTGACCTTACGGGAAACAATCTTCAATCTATTGACAATAACACTAATAACAACAATAACACCAACACTAGCACTAACACTAACATTAACGCTAACACTAGCACTAACACTAACACTAACACTAACGCTAAACTAACACTAACACTAACACTAACACCAACATAACACTAACAATAACACTGACACTAACACTAACACTAACACCAATACTTTTCACTTACGGCGCGAACCGCGATAAACGACAATGGGAAAAAACCAACAAAATAATTATAGTGACTGTGAAAGTGAATTTCCATTGTAGTAAAAATCCAATTGAGATGGATCCTAACCCAGGGATTTCTGAGTCCAATTATTTTAAAGGGATGTATCTTGTTTGGCGTGATTAACTAATCAATTCGACAGAAGATATTGCTTATAGGTTTCGAAGAATTTTCCCCACAATAAAATAATGTTAAACTGAGCAGACTGCTGTCTCAAATATCAGTATAGTAACATATATGGTAAAATAACCACCTTTAACGAAATGAGGAGAGTAAAGTTGGTACAACAGAACCACGACGAAACACTCGCACACTTCACTTCACTTCACTTCAGTTCACTTCACTTCACTTCACTTCACATCACAACCGATCGCGAACAACACCAACACTTAAATAAAACTATTACTATTCGAACACATGACAAACTTGGATGGATCTGAAACAAAAAGGAAAAAAAGCAGTAATATGATAATATGGTAATGTGATAATGTTTTATAACTGGACAAGACTGCGTAGTGATTGCCCATTGTCAGTTGGGACTCTCCATCTTCCCCAAATTTCGTTTACTGTTTTTCGAGTCCGCAGCATCTCCATTTCTTCGTGTAATTTTGCACTCGCTTCTAAAACAAAAAATTACAATTAGATGCGCTTAAAAACACGTACTCGATAAAGGTAGCAATGTTACCTCTTGTTCGACTTTTCCTATTTGTCGAAATAATCTTCTTATCTTCTATCTATCTATCTGAGACACTTCTGGGGCGGTAATAATTTAGCAAAAACTACACCTGCGACTTGTCAATCAATGGTAATTGTTTGTCGAAGTCATCGACTACCCCACCAATGCGATGCTGTTCCACGTTCTTGAACAATTATTGATTAGTGTAAATTGGAACCCTGCAAAAATGTAATTAAAAGCACAAATTCTAAACAGTAAAATATCTGATCATACATGCAATTCAGATCCTACTTCTTGCTTGTTGAGACCCCTTCACCAACACCCGCAAACTCGTCGGCTGTTTTGCGGTCCTCAACATCATCTCCATTTCTTCGCGTAATTCTGCACTCGCTTCTAAAACAAAAAATTGCAATTAGATAGGATTAAAAACACGTACTGGATAAGGAGGCCAATGTTACCTCTTCTTTGAAATTTCCTGTTTATCGCATTAATCTCCTTATCATCCGAACTGGCCGAGACACTTTCGGGACGGTAATGATTTGGCATAGGGATACCTGCGACTTGTCAATCATGGGGTAATTGTTTCTGAAAGTCCTCGAGTCCTCCACTACCTCTTATATGAAGCAATTAATATTTGCTCCTCTATTCTTATTCCCCTGTTTAATAACAAATGTCGGTCTGAATGGTCAACTGTTTGATCTGCATAACTTCCCATCTTCCTCCTCCTTCGTATTGTAATTATTTTACCAAGTTAGTGCTCCTGTCTCAATCTAGTAAGACACATCACCTCCTCCATAATTCTATAAAGGTTTTACGGTTCTCCAGATTTAATTTGTTCGCCCGTTCGAACTCACAATCAGTTGGAAAGTAAGTAATGGGAATTAGGTACTTATTTGCTTCCTGTTCCTAAATTTTCTAATGGTATCGTTTAGAGCAATGTTGAACTTACGGGAAACAATCTTCATTCTATTGACACTAACACTAATAATAACAATAACACTAACACTAGCACTAACACTAACATTAACGCTAACACTAACACTAACATTAACGCTAACACTTACACTAACACTAACAATAACACCAATACTTTTCACTTATGGCGCGAACCGCGAAAAATGACAATGGGAAACCACCAAGAAAATAATTATAGTGACTGTGAAAGTGAATTTCCATTGTAGTAAAAATCCGATTGAGATGGATCCCAACCCAGGGATTTCTAAGTCCAATTAATTTAAAGGGATGTATCTTGTTTGGCGTGATTAACTAATCAATTCGACAGAAGATATTGCTTATAGGTTTCGAAGAATTTTCCCCACAATAAAATAATGTTAAACTGAGCAGACTGCTGTCTCAAATATCAGTATAGTAACATATATGGTAAAAGAACCACCTTTAACGAAATGAGGAGAACAATGTTGGGACAACAGAACCACGACGAAACACTCGCACACTTCACTTCACTTCACTTCACTTCACTTCACTTCACTTCATATCACAACCGATCGCGAACAACACCAACACTTAAATAAAACTATTACTATTCGAACACATGACAAACTTGGATGGATCTGAAACAAAAAGGAAAAAAAGCAGTAATATGATAATATGGTAATGTGATAATGTTTTATAACTGGACAAGACTGCATAGTCATTGCCCATTGTCAGTTGGGACTCTCCATCTTCCCCAAATTTCGTTTACTTCTTTCGAGTCCGCAGCATCCCCATTCCATCGTAACTCTGCAACTAGCTTCTAAAACAAAAAATTACAATTAGATGCGCTTAAAAACACGTACTCGATAAAGGTAGCAATGTTACCTCTTGTTCGACTTTTCCTATTTGTCGAAATAATATTCTTATCTTCTATCTATCTATCTGAGACACTTCTGGGACGGTAATAATTTAGCAAAAACCACACCTGCGACTTGTCAATCAATGGTAATTGTTTGTCGAAGTCGTCGACTACCCCACCAATGCGATGCTGTTCCACGTTCTTGAACAATTATTGATTAGTGTAAATTGGAACCCTGCAAAAATGTAATTAAAAACACAAATTCTAAACAGTAAAATATCTGATCATACATGCATTTCAGATCCTACTCCTTGCCTGTTGAGACCCCTTCACCAACCCCCGCAAACTCGTCGGCTGTTTTGCGGTCCTCAACATCATCTCCATTCCTTCGCGTAATTCTGCACTCGCTTCTAAAACAAAAAATTGCAATTAGATAGGATTAAAAACACGTACTGGACAAGGAGGCTAATATTACCCCTTCTTTGAAATTTCCTGTTTATCGCATTAATCTCCTTATCATCCGAACTGGCCGAGACACTTTCGGAACGGTAATGATTTGGCATAGGGATACCTGCGACTTGTCAATCATGGGGTAATTGTTTCTGAAAGTCCTCAAGTTCTCCACTACCCCTTATATGAAGGAATTAATCTTAACTCCTCTATTCCTTTACCCCTACTTAATGATAACTTTCCATCTTCCTCGTCCTTCGTATTGTAATTATTTTACCAAGTTAGTGTTCCTGTCTCAATCTAGTAAGACACATCATCACCTCCACAATTCTGTACAGGTTTTACGGTTCTCCAGATTTAATTTGTGCGCCCGTTCGAACTCACAATCAGTTGGAAAGTAAGTAATGGGAATTAGGTACTTATTTGCTTCCTGTTCCTAAAACATTCTAATGGTATCATTTAGAACAATGTCGACCCTTCGGGAACCAATCTTCATTCCATTGACACTAACACTAACACTAACACCAACACTTTTCACTTGATCCGAATACGCGAAAACGGCGCGAACCGCGAAAAATGACAATGGAAAACCACCAACAAAATAATTGTAGTGACTTTGAAAGTGAATTTCCACTGTGGTAAAAATCCGACTGCGATGGATCCCAACTCAGGAATTTCTGAGTACAATTATTGTAAAGGGATATATTTCGTTTGGCGTAATTAAGTAATAAATTCGAAAGAAGATATTGCTTATAAATTTCGAAGCGTTTTCCCCACAATAAAATTCTGTTAAACTGAGCAGACTGCTGTCCCAAAAATTAGTATAGTAACATCTTTGGTAAAAACCAACCTTTAACGAAACGAGGAGAGCAAAGTTGGGACAACAGAACCACGACGAACCTACGAGGAGGTATTTATTATTTTAAGAAGGATGGAGAATAAGTAACATATTTTGATCGAGCAACAAACACATCAAACACGCAATAACGTGACGAAGTATGAAACAGAAAACTTTAACGATTTGTGTGGTCATGTTTAGTTGTGTCGACTGATTGATATTCTTTCTCTTCTGAAGAGAGAAGAGAAAGAAAAGAAGATAAGAGCCATCGCCCACGGGAACCTGAAAAAGAAAATAGATAACAAGTTTAGTACCGTCGTTTAAAAAAAAAAATGGTTGGATGTAAAGCATTTTACTTACCGCTCATGCTGAAACAAATTCGGATGTAGATTAGTAAAAGGTAAAATGTATAAATAATTTATTGTCAACCCACCCCTTTGGGGTGGGAGATAAGTAGTACTGTACTTAGTTCATTACTTACGAAGTTGGGATAATTGTTAAGTGTTTAGATTGTGATAAATGTATGTCAACCACACGATTTTAAATTTAATCGTTTTTATGTACTATTAATGGACATTTGTCTGTGTGAATAGGTGTGTCTTTTAGAAGGGTGGAATTAGTGATAGTAATAGTATCTAATGCAAATTATAAAATTCAAAGGTTACTTTATAAATTCAACATGTTGTGGTAGAAATGAGATTTTGATAATTACAGAAAATAAAACGACATACTTAATGTAAATTGAGAATAAAATTTGAAATGAAGTGTTGTGTGTCATTAACAATAAGACATTGTAAATGCAGCAAGCAACAGTGGCGGGGTAATTCGGTAAACAATCGTGAGCACCCACTCGTACGCCCATTTAACAAACGCTTACGACCAAACCGCAACAGAAAATAGTAAACAGCAAATTTAAAAATCAACGAACGAACGAACAAATAAATAATCAGGTAGCTAAATGTTAATTGTGGTATTCATACCGAATTTTTAAAAATTTACTATTTTGAATAAGTAACTAAATATCGTTGCATTACAATAGTCACGGCATAAGCCATTAATTATTAAATAAAAAGAAAATTTTAAATTCATGTTCGTCAAACTTTCTAAAAATAGTAATTTCAAGATTAAGAAAAACATTTTCCAACAAATTTACTTTTGTTATTTACTTAACTTGGCGCCAACTTTGAACCTATTCGCGTACCGCCACTGTTAGTTATTCCAGAAGAAGGTACCTTAACACTGACGCGTAACACCCAACACTTAAGCAACACTGTCTTCCTCACTACACTGCCACTAATATCTATATACACTAGCTGAAAAAAATATCAAATAGACCCAGCGAGTGACAAGTAAATAAACATACAAAATACACATAAAATAAACATGTAAAAAATATGTGTGCATGGTGTATAACATATGTATATGTATGTGGACCAAAACACCCAAATGACAGCGTGAACGAAACCCATGTATCGTAGATACTGTAATTGTAAGAACAATTTTAAATTCTTCTTTCTCCGTCCTTAAACAACAGCTCACCAAAAAACAACAACAACATAACATAAACATAATACGGTGTAAAGGACCTAAGTCAGCAACTAATAATCATCATAAAACCCAAATAAGAACAAATGTTTGACGTCACAGGCGCAGCACCTGCATACGTCGGTCCCTAACACATGGAGCGACTATATTGGATAATGGATCAACAGAGGAGCCCAATAATACGCTAAATTACCGTTTGTAATTTACCTTAGAGGGCCGAACCACCAAATTAACCCCAAAATAATAACAATCAACAATAGAAATAGAAATGGAAATGCAAAAACTTGCCACTCAGGTCTATTTGAAACAATATTCATTAGTCACTTACTTTGAGGCGTCGGCTAGACCTCAATAGGGTTCACCGAAACCTTCATCTATCCAGCGTCGGATGTCCAGGATCCTCATCCTCTCCGTGTTGATTGGGGGTGGTGGGTGGATGTCGTATCAGACTGGGTGGTGGGTGGAGGCGGGAACAATTAACCAAACCATTCCATCACTATCCATAACACTCGCACACTTCACTTCACTTCACTTCACTTCACATCACATCACATCACAACCGATCGCGAAAACACCAACATTTAAATAAAACTGTTACGATTCGAACACATGACAAACTTGGATGGATCTGAAACAAAAAGAAAAAAAGCAGTAAAATGATAATACGGTAATGTAATAATGTTTTATAACTGGACAAGACTGCGTAGTGATTGCCCATTGTCAGTTGGGACTCTCCATCTTCCCCAAATTTAGTTTACTGTTTTTCGAGTCCGCAGCATCTCCATTTCTTCGTGTAATTTTGCACTCGCTTCTAAAACAAAAAATTACAATTAGATGCGATTATAAACACGTACTCGATAAAGGTGGCAATGTTACCTCTTGTTCGACTTTTCCTATTTATCGAAATAATCTTCTTATCTTCTATCTATCTATCTGAGACACTTCTGGGACGGTAATAATTTAGCAAAAACTACACCTGCGACTTGTCAATCAATGGTAATTGTTTGTCGAAGTCGTCGACTACCCCACCAATGCGATGCTGTTCCACGTTCTTGAACAATTATTGATTAGTGTAAATTGGAACCCTGCAAAAATGTAATTAAAAACACAAATTCTAAACAGTAAAATATCTGATCATACATGCAGTTCAGATCCTACTCCTTGCTTGTTGAGACCCCTTCACCAACCCCCGCAAACTCGTCGGCTGTTTTGCGGTCCTCAACATCATCCCCATTTCATCGTAACTCTGCAACTAGCTTCTAAAACAAAAAATTACAATTAGATGCGCTTAAAAACACGTACTCGATAAAGGTAGCAATGTTACCTCTTGTTCGACTTTTCCTATTTGTCGAAATAATCTTCTTATCTTCCGAACTGACCGAGACACTTTCGGAACGGTAATGATTTGGCATAGGGATACCTGCGACTTGTCAATCAAGGCGTAATTGTTTCTGGAAGTCCTCAAGTTCCCCACTACCCCTTATATGAAGGAATTAATCTTAACTCCTCTATTCTTTTACTTCTGTTTAATGATAACTTTCCATCTTTCTCGTCCTTCGTATTGTAATTATTTTACCAAGTTAGTGTTCCTGTCTCAATCTAGTAAGACACAGCATCACCTCCACAATTCTATAAAGGTTTTACGGTTCTTCAGATTTAATTTGTTCGCCCGTTCGAACTCACAATCAGTTGGAAAGTAAGTAATGGGAATTAGGTACTTATTTGCATCCTGTTCGTAAATTTTCTAATGGTATCGTTTAGAGAAATGTTGACCTTACGGGAAACAATCTTCAATCTATTGACAATAACACTAATAACAACAATAACACCAACACTAGCACTACACTAACATTACCGCTAACGCTAACGCTAACACTAACAGTAACACTAACACTAACACTAACACTAACACTAACACTAACACTAACACTAACACTAACATAACACTAACAATAACACTGACACTAACACCAATACTTTTCACTTACGGCGCGAACCGCGATAAACGACAATGGGAAAAAACCAACAAAATAAATATAGTGACTGTGAAAGTGAATTTCCATTGTAGTAAAAATCCGATTGAGATGGATCCCAACCCAGGGATTTCTGAGTCCAATTATTTTAAAGGGATGTATCTTGTTTGGCGTGATTAACTAATCAATTCGACAGAAGATATTGCTTATAGGTTTCGAAGAATTTTCCCCACAATAAAATAATGTTAAACTGAGCAGACTGCTGTCTCAAATATCAGTATAGTAACAAATATGGTAAAAGAACCACCTTTAACGAAATGAGGAGAGCAAAGTTGGCACAACAGAACCACGACGAAACACTCGCACACTTCACTTCACTTCACTTCACTTCACTTCACTTCACTTCACTTCACATCACAACCGATCGCAAACAACACCAACACTTAAATAAAACTATTACTATTCGAACACATGACAAACTTGGATGGATCTGAAACAAAAAGGAAAAAAAGCAGTAATATGATAATATGGTAATGTGATAATGTTTTATAACTGGACAAGACTGCATAGTCATTGCCCATTGTCAGATGGGACTCTCCATCTTCCCCAAATTTCGTTTACTTCTTTCGAGTCCGCAGCATCCCCATTCCATCGTAACTCTGCAACTAGCTTCTAAAACAAAAAATTACAATTAGATGCGCTTAAAAACACGTACTTGATAAAGGTAGCAATGTTACCTCTTGTTCGACTTTTCCTATTTGTCGAAATAATCTTCTTATCTTCCGAACTGACCGAGACACTTTCGGAACGGTAATGATTTGGCATAGGGATACCTGCGACTTGTCAATCAAGGCGTAATTGTTTCTGGAAGTCCTCAAGTTCCCCACTACCCCTTATATGAAGGAATTAATCTTAACTCCTCTATTCTTTTACTTCTGTTTAATGATAACTTTCCATCTTTCTCGTCCTGCGTATTGTAATTATTTTACCAAGTTAGTGTTCCTGTCTCAATCTAGTAAGACACATCATCACCTCCACAATTCTATAAAGGTTTTACGGTTCTTCAGATTTAATTTGTTCGCCCGTTCGAACTCACAATCAGTTGGAAAGTAAGTAATGGGAATTAGGTACTTATTTGCATCCTGTTCGTAAATTTTCTAATGGTATCGTTTAGAGAAATGTTGACCTTACGGGAAACAATCTTCAATCTATTGACAATAACACTAATAACAACAATAACACCAACACTAGCACTAACACTAACATTAACGCTAACACTAGCACTAACACTAACACTAACACTAACGCTAACACTAACACTAACACTAACACTAACACTAACACCAACATAACACTAACAATAACACTGACACTAACACTAACACTAACACCAATACTTTTCACTTACGGCGCGAACCGCGATAAACGACAATGGGAAAAAACCAACAAAATAATTATAGTGACTGTGAAAGTGAATTTCCATTGTAGTAAAAATCCGATTGAGATGGATCCCAACCCAGGGATTTCTGAGTCCAATTATTTTAAAGGGATGTATCTTGTTTGGCGTGATTAACTAATCAATTCGACAGAAGATATTGCTTATAGGTTTCGAAGAATTTTCCCCACAATAAAATAATGTTAAACTGAGCAGACTGCTGTCTCAAATATCAGCATAGTAACATATATGGTAAAAGAACCACCTTTAACGAAATGAGGAGAGCAATGTTGGGACAACAGAACCACGACGAAACACTCGCACACTTCACTTCACTTCACTTCACTTCACTTCACATCACAACCGATCGCGAACAACACCAACACTTAAATAAAACTATTACTATTCGAACACATGACAAACTTGGATGGATCTGAAACAAAAAGGAAAAAAAGCAGTAATATGATAATATGGTAATGTGATAATGTTTTATAACTGGACAAGACTGCATAGTCATTGCCCATTGTCAGTTGGGACTCTCCATCTTCCCCAAATTTCGTTTACTTCTTTCGAGTCCGCAGCATCCCCATTTCATCGTAACTCTGCAACTAGCTTCTAAAACAAAAAATTACCATTAGATGCGCTTAAAAACACGTACTCGATAAAGGTAGCAATGTTACCTCTTGTTCGACTTTTCCTATTTGTCGAAATAATCTTCTTATCTTCTATCTATCTATCTGAGACACTTCTGGGACGGTAATAATTTAGCAAAAACCACACCTGCGACTTGTCAATCAATGGTAATTGTTTGTCGAAGTCCTCGACTACCCCACCAATGCGATGCTGTTCCACGTTCTTGAACAATTATTGATTAGTGTAAATTGGAACCCTGCAAAAATGTAATTAAAAACACAAATTCTAAACAGTAAAATATCTGATCATACATGCAGTTCAGATCCTACTCCTTGCTTGTTGAGACCCCTTCACCAACCCCCGCAAACTCGTCGGCTGTTTTGCGGTCCTCAACATCATCTCCATTTCTTCGCGTAATTCTGCACTCGCTTCTAAAACAAAAAATTGCAATTAGATAGGATTAAAAACACGTACTGGATAAGGAGGCCAATGTTACCTCTTCTTTGAAATTTCCTGTTTATCGCATTAATCTCCTTATCATCCGAACTGGCCGAGACACTTTCGGGACGGTAATGATTTGGCATAGGGATACCTGCGACTTGTCAATCATGGGGTAATTGTTTCTGAAAGTCCTCGAGTCCTCCACTACCTCTTATATGAAGCAATTAATATTTGCTCCTCTATTCTTATTCCCCTGTTTAATAACAAATGTCGGTCTGAATGGTCAACTGTTTGATCTGCATAACTTCCCATCTTCCTCCTCCTTCGTATTGTAATTATTTTACCAAGTTAGTGCTCCTGTCTCAATCTAGTAAGACACATCACCTCCTCCATAATTCTATAAAGGTTTTACGGTTCTCCAGATTTAATTTGTTCGCCCGTTCGAACTCACAATCAGTTGGAAAGTAAGTAATGGGAATTAGGTACTTATTTGCTTCCTGTTCCTAAATTTTCTAATGGTATCGTTTAGAGCAATGTTGAACTTACGGGAAACAATCTTCATTCTATTGACACTAACACTAATAATAACAATAACACTAACACTAACATTAACGCTAACACTAACACTAACATTAACGCTAACACTAACACTAACACTAACAATAACACCAATACTTTTCACTTATGGCGCGAACCGCGAAAAATGACAATGGGAAACCACCAAGAATATAATTATAGTGACTGTGAAAGTGAATTTCCATTGTAGTAAAAATCCGATTGAGATAGATCCCAACCCAGGGATTTCTGAGTCCAATTATTTTAAAGGGATGTATCTTGTTTGGCGTGATTAACTAATCAATTCGACAGAAGATATTGCTTATAGGTTTCGAAGAATTTTCCCCACAATAAAATAATGTTAAACTGAGCAGACTGCTGTCTCAAATATCAGTATAGTAACATATATGGTAAAAGAACCACCTTTAACGAAATGAGGAGTGCAAAGATGGGACAACAGAACCACGACGAAACACTCGCACACTTCACTTGACTTCACTTCACTTCACTTCACTTCACTTCACTTCACTTCACATCACAACCGATCGCGAACAACACCAACACTTAAATAAAACTATTACTATTCGAACACATGACAAACTTGGATGGATCTGAAACAAAAAGGAAAAAAAGCAGTAATATGATAATATGGTAATGTGATAATATTTTATAACTGGACAAGACTGCATAGTCATTGCCCATTGTCAGTTGGGACTCTCCATCTTCCCCAAATTTCGTTTACTTCTTTCGAGTCCGCAGCATCCCCATTTCATCGTAACTCTGCAACTAGCTTCTAAAACAAAAAATTACAATTAGATGCGCTTAAAAACACGTACTCGATAAAGGTAGCAATGTTACCTCTTGTTCGACTTTTCCTATTTGTCGAAATAATCTTCTTATCTTCTATCTATCTATCTGAGATACTTCTGGGACGGTAATAATTTAGCAAAAGCCACACCTGCGACTTGTCAATCAATGGTAATTGTTTGTCGAAGTCCTCGACTACCCCACCAATGCGATGCTGTTCCACGTTCTTGAACAATTATTGATTAGTGTAAATTGGAACCCTGCAAAAATGTAATTAAAAACACAAATTCTAAACAGTAAAATATCTGATCATACATGCAGTTCAGATCCTACTCCTTGCTTGTTGAGACCCCTTCACCAACCCCCGCAAACTCGTCGGCTGTTTTGCGGTCCTCAACATCATCTCCATTTCTTCGCGTAATTCTGCACTCGCTTCTAAAACAAAAAATTGCAATTAGATAGGATTAAAAACACGTACTGGATAAGGAGGCCAATGTTACCTCTTCTTTGAAATTTCCTGTTTATCGCATTAATCTCCTTATCATCCGAACTGGCCGAGACACTTTCGGGACGGTAATGATTTGGCATAGGGATACCTGCGACTTGTCAATCATGGGGTAATTGTTTCTGAAAGTCCTCGAGTCCTCCACTACCTCTTATATGAAGCAATTAATATTTGCTCCTCTATTCTTATTCCCCTGTTTAATAACAAATGTCGGTCTGAATGGTCAACTGTTTGATCTGCATAACTTCCCATCTTCCTCCTCCTTCGTATTGTAATTATTTTACCAAGTTAGTGCTCCTGTTTCAATCTAGTAAGACACATCACCTCCTCCATAATTCTATAAAGGTTTTACGGTTCTCCAGATTTAATTTGTTCGCCCGTTCGAACTCACAATCAGTTGGAAAGTAAGTAATGGGAATTAGGTTCTTATTTGCTTCCTGTTCCTAAATTTTCTAATGGTATCGTTTAGAGCAATGTTGAACTTACGGGGAACAATCTTCATTCTATTGACACTAACACTAATAATAACAATAACACTAACACTAGCACTAACACTAACATTAACGCTAACACTAACACTAACATTAACGCTAACACTAACACTAACACTAACAATAACACCAATACTTTTCACTTATGGCGCGAACCGCGAAAAATGACAATGGGAAACCACCAAGAATATAATTATAGTGACTGTGAAAGTGAATTTCCATTGTAGTAAAAATCCGATTGAGATGGATCCCAACCCAGGGATTTCTGAGTCCAATTATTTTAAAGGGATGTATCTTGTTTGGCGTGATTAACTAATCAATTCGACAGAAGATATTGCTTATAGGTTTCGAAGAATTTTCCCCACAATAAAATAATGTTAAACTGAGCAGACTGCTGTCTCAAATATCAGTATAGTAACACATATGGTAAAAGAACCACCTTTAACGAAATGAGGAGTGCAAAGATGGGACAACAGAACCACGACGAAACACTCGCACACTTCACTTCACTTCACTTCACTTCACTTCACTTCACTTCACTTCACTTCACTTCACATCACAACCGATCGCGAACAACACCAACACTTAAATAAAACTATTACTATTCGAACACATGACAAACTTGGATGGATCTGAAACAAAAAGGAAAAAAAGCAGTAATATGATAATATGGTAATGTGATAATATTTTATAACTGGACAAGACTGCATAGTCATTGCCCATTGTCAGTTGGGACTCTCCATCTTCCCCAAATTTCGTTTACTTCTTTCGAGTCCGCAGCATCCCCATTTCATCGTAACTCTGCAACTAGCTTCTAAAACAAAAAATTACAATTAGATGCGCTTAAAAACACGTACTCGATAAAGGTAGCAATGTTACCTCTTGTTCGACTTTTCCTATTTGTCGAAATAATCTTCTTATCTTCTATCTATCTATCTGAGACACTTCTGGGACGGTAATAATTTAGCAAAAACCACACCTGCGACTTGTCAATCAATGGTAATTGTTTGTCGAAGTCGTCGACTACCCCACCAATGCGATGCTGTTCCACGTTCTTGAACAATTATTGATTAGTGTAAATTGGAACCCTGCAAAAATGTAATTAAAAACACAAATTCTAAACAGTAAAATATCTGATCATACATGCAGTTCAGATCCTACTCCTTGCTTGTTGAGACCCCTTCACCAACCCCCGCAAACTCGTCGGCTGTTTTGCGGTCCTCAACATCATCTCCATTTCTTCGCGTAATTCTGCACTCGCTTCTAAAACAAAAAATTGCAATTAGATAGGATTAAAAACACGTACTGGATAAGGAGGCCAATGTTACCTCTTCTTTGAAATTTCCTGTTTATCGCATTAATCTCCTTATCATCCGAACTGGCCGAGACACTTTCGGGACGGTAATGATTTGGCATAGGGATACCTGCGACTTGTCAATCATGGGGTAATTGTTTCTGAAAGTCCTCGAGTCCTCCACTACCTCTTATATGAAGCAATTAATATTTGCTCCTCTATTCTTATTCCCCTGTTTAATAACAAATGTCGGTCTGAATGGTCAACTGTTTGATCTGCATAACTTCCCATCTTCCTCCTCCTTCGTATTGTAATTATTTTACCAAGTTAGTGCTCCTGTTTCAATCTAGTAAGACACATCACCTCCTCCATAATTCTATAAAGGTTTTACGGTTCTCCAGATTTAATTTGTTCGCCCGTTCGAACTCACAATCAGTTGGAAAGTAAGTAATGGGAATTAGGTTCTTATTTGCTTCCTGTTCCTAAATTTTCTAATGGTATCGTTTAGAGCAATGTTGAACTTACGGGGAACAATCTTCATTCTATTGACACTAACACTAATAATAACAATAACACTAACACTAGCACTAACACTAACATTAACGCTAACACTAACACTAACATTAACGCTAACACTAACACTAACACTAACAATAACACCAATACTTTTCACTTATGGCGCGAACCGCGAAAAATGACAATGGGAAACCACCAAGAATATAATTATAGTGACTGTGAAAGTGAATTTCCATTGTAGTAAAAATCCGATTGAGATGGATCCCAACCCAGGGATTTCTGAGTCCAATTATTTTAAAGGGATGTATCTTGTTTGGCGTGATTAACTAATCAATTCGACAGAAGATATTGCTTATAGGTTTCGAAGAATTTTCCCCACAATAAAATAATGTTAAACTGAGCAGACTGCTGTCTCAAATATCAGTATAGTAACACATATGGTAAAAGAACCACCTTTAACGAAATGAGGAGTGCAAAGATGGGACAACAGAACCACGACGAAACACTCGCACACTTCACTTCACTTCACTTCACTTCACTTCACTTCACTTCACTTCACTTCACATCACAACCGATCGCGAACAACACCAACACTTAAATAAAACTATTACTATTCGAACACATGACAAACTTGGATGGATCTGAAACAAAAAGGAAAAAAAGCAGTAATATGATAATATGGTAATGTGATAATATTTTATAACTGGACAAGACTGCATAGTCATTGCCCATTGTCAGTTGGGACTCTCCATCTTCCCCAAATTTCGTTTACTTCTTTCGAGTCCGCAGCATCCCCATTTCATCGTAACTCTGCAACTAGCTTCTAAAACAAAAAATTACAATTAGATGCGCTTAAAAACACGTACTCGATAAAGGTAGCAATGTTACCTCTTGTTCGACTTTTCCTATTTGTCGAAATAATCTTCTTATCTTCTATCTATCTATCTGAGACACTTCTGGGACGGTAATAATTTAGCAAAAGCCACACCTGCGACTTGTCAATCAATGGTAATTGTTTGTCGAAGTCCTCGACTACCCCACCAATGCGATGCTGTTCCACGTTCTTGAACAATTATTGATTAGTGTAAATTGGAACCCTGCAAAAATGTAATTAAAAACACAAATTCTAAACAGTAAAATATCTGATCATACATGCAGTTCAGATCCTACTCCTTGCTTGTTGAGACCCCTTCACCAACCCCCGCAAACTCGTCGGCTGTTTTGCGGTCCTCAACATCATCTCCATTTCTTCGCGTAATTCTGCACTCGCTTCTAAAACAAAAAATTGCAATTAGATAGGATTAAAAACACGTACTGGATAAGGAGGCCAATGTTACCTCTTCTTTGAAATTTCCTGTTTATCGCATTAATCTCCTTATCATCCGAACTGGCCGAGACACTTTCGGGACGGTAATGATTTGGCATAGGGATACCTGCGACTTGTCAATCATGGGGTAATTGTTTCTGAAAGTCCTCGAGTCCTCCACTACCTCTTATATGAAGCAATTAATATTTGCTCCTCTATTCTTATTCCCCTGTTTAATAACAAATGTCGGGCTGAATGGTCAACTGTTTGATCTGCATAACTTCCCATCTTCCTCCTCCTTCGTATTGTAATTATTTTACCAAGTTAGTGCTCCTGTTTCAATCTAGTAAGACACATCACCTCCTCCATAATTCTATAAAGGTTTTACGGTTCTCCAGATTTAATTTGTTCGCCCGTTCGAACTCACAATCAGTTGGAAAGTAAGTAATGGGAATTAGGTTCTTATTTGCTTCCTGTTCCTAAATTTTCTAATGGTATCGTTTAGAGCAATGTTGAACTTACGGGGAACAATCTTCATTCTATTGACACTAACACTAATAATAACAATAACACTAACACTAGCACTAACACTAACATTAACGCTAACACTAACACTAACATTAACGCTAACACTAACACTAACACTAACAATAACACCAATACTTTTCACATATGGCGCGAACCGCGAAAAATGACAATGGGAAACCACCAAGAAAATAATTATAGTGACTGTGAAAGTGAATTTCCGTTGTAGTAAAAATCCGATTGAGATGGATCCCAACCCAGGGATTTCTGAGTCCAATTATTTTAAAGGGATGTATCTTGTTTGGCGTGATTAACTAATCAATTCGACAGAAGATATTGCTTATAGGTTTCGAAGAATTTTCCCCACAATAAAATAATGTTAAACTGAGCAGACTGCTGTCTCAAACATCAGTATAGTAACATATATGGTAAAAGAACCACCTTTAACGAAATGAGGAGAGCAAAGTTGGCACAACAGAACCACGACGAAACACTCGCACACTTCACTTCACTTCACATCACTTCACTTCACTTCACTTCACATCACAACCGATCGCAAACAACACCAACACTTAAATAAAACTATTACTATTCGAACACATGACAAACTTGGATGGATCTGAAACAAAAAGGAAAAAAAGCAGTAATATGATAATATGGTAATGTGATAATGTTTTATAACTGGACAAGACTGCATAGTCATTGCCCATTGTCAGTTGGGACTCTCCATCTTCCCCAAATTTCGTTTACTTCTTTCGAGTCCGCAGCATCCCCATTCCATCGTAACTCTGCAACTAGCTTCTAAAACAAAAAATTACAATTAGATGCGCTTAAAAACACGTACTCGATAAAGGTAGCAATGTTACCTCTTGTTCGACTTTTCCTATTTGTCGAAATAATCTTCTTATCTTCTATCTATCTATCTGAGACACTTCTGGGACGGTAATAATTTAGCAAAAACCACACCTGCGACTTGTCAATCAATGGTAATTGTTTGTCGAAGTCGTCGACTACCCCACCAATGCGATGCTGTTCCACGTTCTTGAACAATTATTGATTAGTGTAAATTGGAACCCTGCAAAAATGTAATTAAAAACACAAATTCTAAACAGTAAAATATCTGATCATACATGCATTTCAGATCCTACTCCTTGCCTGTTGAGACCCCTTCACCAACCCCCGCAAACTCGTCGGCTGTTTTGCGGTCCTCAACATCATCTCCATTTCTTCGCGTAATTCTGCACTCGCTTCTAAAACAAAAAATTGCAATTAGATAGGATTAAAAACACGTACTGGACAAGGAGGTTAATATTACCTCTTCTTTGAAATTTCCTGTTTATCGCATTAATCTCCTTATCATCCGAACTGGCCGAGACACTTTCGGAACGGTAATGATTTGGCATAGGGATACCTGCGACTTGTCAATCAAGGCGTAATTGTTTCTGAAAGTCCTCAAGTTCTCCACTACCCCTTATATGAAGGAATTAATCTTAACTCCTCTATTCCTTTACCCCTACTTAATGATAACTTTCCATCTTCCTCGTCCTTCGTATTGTAATTATTTTACCAAGTTAGTGTTCCTGTCTCAATCTAGTAAGACACATCATCACCTCCACAATTCTGTACAGGTTTTACGGTTCTCCAGATTTAATTTGTGCGCCCGTTCGAACTCACAATCAGTTGGAAAGTAAGTAATGGGAATTAGGTACTTATTTGCTTCCTGTTCCTAAAACATTCTAATGGTATCATTTAGAACAATGTCGACCCTTCGGGAACCAATCTTCATTCCATTGACACTAACACTAACACTAACACCAACACTTTTCACTTGATCCGAATACGCGAAAACGGCGCGAACCGCGAAAAATGACAATGGAAAACCACCAACAAAATAATTGTAGTGACTTTGAAAGTGAATTTCCACTGTGGTAAAAATCCGACTGCGATGGATCCCAACTCAGGAATTTCTGAGTACAATTATTGTAAAGGGATATATTTCGTTTGGCGTAATTAAGTAATAAATTCGAAAGAAGATATTGCTTATAAATTTCGAAGCGTTTTCCCCACAATAAAATTCTGTTAAACTGAGCAGACTGCTGTCCCAAAAATTAGTATAGTAACATCTTTGGTAAAAACCAACCTTTAACGAAACGAGGAGAGCAAAGTTGGGACAACAGAACCACGACGAACCTACGAGGAGGTATTTATTATTTTAAGAAGGATGGAGAATAAGTAACATATTTTGATCGAACAACAAACACATCAAACACGCAATAACGTGACGAAGTATGAAACAGAAAACTATAACGATTTGTGTGGTCATGTTTAGTTGTGTCGACTGATTGATATTCTTTCTCTTCTGAAGAGAGAAGAGAAAGAAAAGAAGATAAGAGCCATCGTCCACGGGAACCTGAAAAAGAAAATAGATAACAAGTTTAGTACCGTCGTTTAAAAAAATATTTGGTTGGATGTAAAGCATTTTACTTACCGCTCATGCTGAAACAAATTCGGATGTAGATTAGTAAAAGGTAAAATGTATAAATAATTTATTGTCAACCCACCCCTTTGGGGTGGGAGATAAGTAGTACTGTACTTAGTTCATTACTTACGAAGTTGGGATAATTGTTAAGTGTTTAGATTGTGATAAATGTATGTCAACCACACGATTTTAAATTTAATCGTTTTTATGTACTATTAATGGACATTTGTCTGTGTGAATAGGTGTGTCTTTTAGAAGGGTGGAATTAGTGATAGTAATAGTATCTAATGCAAATTATAAAATTCAAAGGTTACTTTATAAATTCAACATGTTGTGGTAGAAATGAGATTTTGATAATTACAGAAAATAAAACGACATACTTAATGTAAATTGAGAATAAAATTTGAAATGAAGTGTTGTGTGTCATTAACAATAAGACATTGTAAATGCAGCAAGCAACAGTGGCGGGGTAATTCGGTAAACAATCGTGAGCATCCACTCGTACGCCCATTTAACAAACGCTTACGACCAAACCGCAACAGAAAATAGTAAACAGCAAATTTAAAAATCAACGAACGAACGAACAAATAAATAATCAGGTAGCTAAATGTTAATTGTGGTATTCATACCGAATTTTTAAAAATTTACTATTTTGAATAAGTAACTAAATATCGTTGCATTACAATAGTCACGGCATAAGCCATTAATTATTAAATAAAAAGAAAATTTTAAATTCATGTTCGTCAAACTTTCTAAAAATAGTAATTTCAAGATTAAGAAAAACATTTTCCAACAAATTTACTTTTGTTATTTACTTAACTTGGCGCCAACTTTGAACCTATTCGCGTACCGCCACTGTTAGTTATTCCAGAAGAAGGTACCTTAACACTGACGCGTAACACCCAACACTTAAGCAACACTGTCTTCCTCACTACACTGCCACTAATATCTATATACACTAGCTGAAAAAAATATCAAATAGACCCAGCGAGTGACAAGTAAATAAACATACAAAATACACATAAAATAAACATGTAAAAAATATGTGTGCATGGTGTATAACATATGTATATGTATGTGGACCAAAACACCCAAATGACAGCGTGAACGAAACCCATGTATCGTAGATACTGTAATTGTAAGAACAATTTTAAATTCTTCTTTCTCCGTCCTTAAACAACAGCTCACCAAAAAACAACAACAACATAACATAAACATAATACGGTGTAAAGGACCTAAGTCAGCAACTAATAATCATCATAAAACCCAAATAAGAACAAATGTTTGACGTCACAGGCGCAGCACCTGCATACGTCGGTCCCTAACACATGGAGCGACTATATTGAATAATGGATCAACAGAGGAGCCCAATAATACGCTAAATTACCGTTTGTAATTTACCTTAGAGGGCCGAACCACCAAATTAACCCCAAAATAATAACAATCAACAATAGAAATAGAAATGGAAATGCAAAAACTTGCCACTCAGGTCTATTTGAAACAATATTCATTAGTCACTTACTTTGAGGCGTCGGCTAGACCTCAATAGGGTTCACCGAAACCTTCATCTATCCAGCGTCGGATGTCCAGGATCCTCATCCTCTCCGTGTTGATTGGGGGTGGTGGGTGGATGTCGTATCAGACTGGGTGGTGGGTGGAGGCGGGAACAATTAACCAAACCATTCCATCACTATCCATAACACTCGCACACTTCACTTCACTTCACTTCACTTCACATCACATCACATCACAACCGATCGCGAAAACACCAACATTTAAATAAAACTGTTACGATTCGAACACATGACAAACTTGGATGGATCTGAAACAAAAAGAAAAAAAGCAGTAAAATGATAATACGGTAATGTAATAATGTTTTATAACTGGACAAGACTGCGTAGTGATTGCCCATTGTCAGTTGGGACTCTCCATCTTCCCCAAATTTAGTTTACTGTTTTTCGAGTCCGCAGCATCTCCATTTCTTCGTGTAATTTTGCACTCGCTTCTAAAACAAAAAATTACAATTAGATGCGATTATAAACACGTACTCGATAAAGGTGGCAATGTTACCTCTTGTTCGACTTTTCCTATTTATCGAAATAATCTTCTTATCTTCTATCTATCTATCTGAGACACTTCTGGGACGGTAATAATTTAGCAAAAACTACACCTGCGACTTGTCAATCAATGGTAATTGTTTGTCGAAGTCGTCGACTACCCCACCAATGCGATGCTGTTCCACGTTCTTGAACAATTATTGATTAGTGTAAATTGGAACCCTGCAAAAATGTAATTAAAAACACAAATTCTAAACAGTAAAATATCTGATCATACATGCAGTTCAGATCCTACTCCTTGCTTGTTGAGACCCCTTCACCAACCCCCGCAAACTCGTCGGCTGTTTTGCGGTCCTCAACATCATCCCCATTTCATCGTAACTCTGCAACTAGCTTCTAAAACAAAAAATTACAATTAGATGCGCTTAAAAACACGTACTCGATAAAGGTAGCAATGTTACCTCTTGTTCGACTTTTCCTATTTGTCGAAATAATCTTCTTATCTTCCGAACTGACCGAGACACTTTCGGAACGGTAATGATTTGGCATAGGGATACCTGCGACTTGTCAATCAAGGCGTAATTGTTTCTGGAAGTCCTCAAGTTCCCCACTACCCCTTATATGAAGGAATTAATCTTAACTCCTCTATTCTTTTACTTCTGTTTAATGATAACTTTCCATCTTTCTCGTCCTTCGTATTGTAATTATTTTACCAAGTTAGTGTTCCTGTCTCAATCTAGTAAGACACAGCATCACCTCCACAATTCTATAAAGGTTTTACGGTTCTTCAGATTTAATTTGTTCGCCCGTTCGAACTCACAATCAGTTGGAAAGTAAGTAATGGGAATTAGGTACTTATTTGCATCCTGTTCGTAAATTTTCTAATGGTATCGTTTAGAGAAATGTTGACCTTACGGGAAACAATCTTCAATCTATTGACAATAACACTAATAACAACAATAACACCAACACTAGCACTACACTAACATTACCGCTAACGCTAACGCTAACACTAACAGTAACACTAACACTAACACTAACACTAACACTAACACTAACACTAACACTAACACTAACATAACACTAACAATAACACTGACACTAACACCAATACTTTTCACTTACGGCGCGAACCGCGATAAACGACAATGGGAAAAAACCAACAAAATAAATATAGTGACTGTGAAAGTGAATTTCCATTGTAGTAAAAATCCGATTGAGATGGATCCCAACCCAGGGATTTCTGAGTCCAATTATTTTAAAGGGATGTATCTTGTTTGGCGTGATTAACTAATCAATTCGACAGAAGATATTGCTTATAGGTTTCGAAGAATTTTCCCCACAATAAAATAATGTTAAACTGAGCAGACTGCTGTCTCAAATATCAGTATAGTAACATATATGGTAAAAGAACCACCTTTAACGAAATGAGGAGAGCAAAGTTGGCACAACAGAACCACGACGAAACACTCGCACACTTCACTTCACTTCACTTCACTTCACTTCACATCACAACCGATCGCAAACAACACCAACACTTAAATAAAACTATTACTATTCGAACACATGACAAACTTGGATGGATCTGAAACAAAAAGGAAAAAAAGCAGTAATATGATAATATGGTAATGTGATAATGTTTTATAACTGGACAAGACTGCATAGTCATTGCCCATTGTCAGATGGGACTCTCCATCTTCCCCAAATTTCGTTTACTTCTTTCGAGTCCGCAGCATCCCCATTCCATCGTAACTCTGCAACTAGCTTCTAAAACAAAAAATTACAATTAGATGCGCTTAAAAACACGTACTCGATAAAGGTAGCAATGTTACCTCTTGTTCGACTTTTCCTATTTGTCGAAATAATCTTCTTATCTTCTATCTATCTATCTGAGATACTTCTGGGACGGTAATAATTTAGCAAAAACCACACCTGCGACTTGTCAATCAATGGTAATTGTTTGTCGAAGTCGTCGACTACCCCACCAATGCGATGCTGTTCCACGTTCTTGAACAATTATTGATTAGTGTAAATTGGAACCCTGCAAAAATGTAATTAAAAACACAAATTCTAAACAGTAAAATATCTGATCATACATGCATTTCAGATCCTACTCCGTGCCTGTTGAGACCCTTCACCAACCCCCGCAAACTCGTCGGCTGTTTTGCGGCCTCAACATCATCTCCATTTCTTCGCGTAATTCTGCACTCGCTTCTAAAACAAAAAATTGCAATTAGATAGGATTAAAAACACGTACTGGATAAGGAGGCTAATATTACCTCTTCTTTGAAATTCCCTGTTTATCGCATTAATCTCCTTATCATTCGAACTGGCCGAGACACTTTCGGAACGGTAATGATTTGGCATAGGGATACCTGCGACTTGTCAATCAAGGCGTAATTGTTTCTGGAAGTCCTCATGTTCCCCACTACCCCTTATATGAAGGAATTAATCTTAACTCCTCTATTCTTTTACTTCTGTTTAATGATAACTTTCCATCTTTCTCGTCCTGCGTATTGTAATTATTTTACCAAGTTAGTGTTCCTGTCTCAATCTAGTAAGACACATCATCACCTCCACAATTCTATAAAGGTTTTACGGTTCTTCAGATTTAATTTGTTCGCCCGTTCGAACTCACAATCAGTTGGAAAGTAAATAATGGGAATTAGGTACTTATTTGCATCCTGTTCGTAAATTTTCTAATGGTATCGTTTAGAGAAATGTTGACCTTACGGGAAACAATCTTCAATCTATTGACAATAACACTAATAACAACAATAACACCAACACTAGCACTAACACTAACATTAACGCTAACACTAGCACTAACACTAACACTAACACTAACGCTAAACTAACACTAACACTAACACTAACACCAACATAACACTAACAATAACACTGACACTAACACTAACACTAACACCAATACTTTTCACTTACGGCGCGAACCGCGATAAACGACAATGGGAAAAAACCAACAAAATAATTATAGTGACTGTGAAAGTGAATTTCCATTGTAGTAAAAATCCAATTGAGATGGATCCTAACCCAGGGATTTCTGAGTCCAATTATTTTAAAGGGATGTATCTTGTTTGGCGTGATTAACTAATCAATTCGACAGAAGATATTGCTTATAGGTTTCGAAGAATTTTCCCCACAATAAAATAATGTTAAACTGAGCAGACTGCTGTCTCAAATATCAGTATAGTAACATATATGGTAAAAGAACCACCTTTAACGAAATGAGGAGAGTAAAGTTGGGACAACAGAACCACGACGAAACACTCGCACACTTCACTTCACTTCACTTCAGTTCACTTCACTTCACTTCACTTCACATCACAACCGATCGCGAACAACACCAACACTTAAATAAAACTATTACTATTCGAACACATGACAAACTTGGATGGATCTGAAACAAAAAGGAAAAAAAGCAGTAATATGATAATATGGTAATGTGATAATGTTTTATAACTGGACAAGACTGCGTAGTGATTGCCCATTGTCAGTTGGGACTCTCCATCTTCCCCAAATTTCGTTTACTGTTTTTCGAGTCCGCAGCATCTCCATTTCTTCGTGTAATTTTGCACTCGCTTCTAAAACAAAAAATTACAATTAGATGCGCTTAAAAACACGTACTCGATAAAGGTAGCAATGTTACCTCTTGTTCGACTTTTCCTATTTGTCGAAATAATCTTCTTATCTTCTATCTATCTATCTGAGACACTTCTGGGGCGGTAATAATTTAGCAAAAACTACACCTGCGACTTGTCAATCAATGGTAATTGTTTGTCGAAGTCATCGACTACCCCACCAATGCGATGCTGTTCCACGTTCTTGAACAATTATTGATTAGTGTAAATTGGAACCCTGCAAAAATGTAATTAAAAGCACAAATTCTAAACAGTAAAATATCTGATCATACATGCAGTTCAGATCCTACTCCTTGCTTGTTGAGACCCCTTCACCAACACCCGCAAACTCGTCGGCTGTTTTGCGGTCCTCAACATCATCTCCATTTCTTCGCGTAATTCTGCACTCGCTTCTAAAACAAAAAATTGCAATTAGATAGGATTAAAAACACGTACTGGATAAGGAGGCCAATGTTACCTCTTCTTTGAAATTTCCTGTTTATCGCATTAATCTCCTTATCATCCGAACTGGCCGAGACACTTTCGGGACGGTAATGATTTGGCATAGGGATACCTGCGACTTGTCAATCATGGGGTAATTGTTTCTGAAAGTCCTCGAGTCCTCCACTACCTCTTATATGAAGCAATTAATATTTGCTCCTCTATTCTTATTCCCCTGTTTAATAACAAATGTCGGTCTGAATGGTCAACTGTTTGATCTGCATAACTTCCCATCTTCCTCCTCCTTCGTATTGTAATTATTTTACCAAGTTAGTGCTCCTGTCTCAATCTAGTAAGACACATCACCTCCTCCATAATTCTATAAAGGTTTTACGGTTCTCCAGATTTAATTTGTTCGCCCGTTCGAACTCACAATCAGTTGGAAAGTAAGTAATGGGAATTAGGTACTTATTTGCTTCCTGTTCCTAAATTTTCTAATGGTATCGTTTAGAGCAATGTTGAACTTACGGGAAACAATCTTCATTCTATTGACACTAACACTAATAATAACAATAACACTAACACTAGCACTAACACTAACATTAACGCTAACACTAACACTAACATTAACGCTAACACTAACACTAACACTAACAATAACACCAATACTTTTCACTTATGGCGCGAACCGCGAAAAATGACAATGGGAAACCACCAAGAAAATAATTATAGTGACTGTGAAAGTGAATTTCCATTGTAGTAAAAATCCGATTGAGATGGATCCCAACCCAGGGATTTCTAAGTCCAATTAATTTAAAGGGATGTATCTTGTTTGGCGTGATTAACTAATCAATTCGACAGAAGATATTGCTTATAGGTTTCGAAGAATTTTCCCCACAATAAAATAATGTTAAACTGAGCAGACTGCTGTCTCAAATATCAGTATAGTAACATATATGGTAAAAGAACCACCTTTAACGAAATGAGGAGAACAGTGTTGGGACAACAGAACCACGACGAAACACTCGCACACTTCACTTCACTTCACTTCACTTCACTTCACTTCACTTCATATCACAACCGATCGCGAACAACACCAACACTTAAATAAAACTATTACTATTCGAACACATGACAAACTTGGATGGATCTGAAACAAAAAGGAAAAAAAGCAGTAATATGATAATATGGTAATGTGATAATGTTTTATAACTGGACAAGACTGCATAGTCATTGCCCATTGTCAGTTGGGACTCTCCATCTTCCCCAAATTTCGTTTACTTCTTTCGAGTCCGCAGCATCCCCATTCCATCGTAACTCTGCAACTAGCTTCTAAAACAAAAAATTACAATTAGATGCGCTTAAAAACACGTACTCGATAAAGGTAGCAATGTTACCTCTTGTTCGACTTTTCCTATTTGTCGAAATAATCTTCTTATCTTCTATCTATCTATCTGAGACACTTCTGGGACGGTAATAATTTAGCAAAAATCACACCTGCGACTTGTCAATCAATGGTAATTGTTTGTCGAAGTCGTCGACTACCCCACCAATGCGATGCTGTTCCACGTTCTTGAACAATTATTGATTAGTGTAAATTGGAACCCTGCAAAAATGTAATTAAAAACACAAATTCTAAACAGTAAAATATCTGATCATACATGCATTTCAGATCCTACTCCTTGCCTGTTGAGACCCCTTCACCAACCCCCGCAAACTCGTCGGCTGTTTTGCGGTCCTCAACATCATCTCCATTCCTTCGCGTAATTCTGCACTCGCTTCTAAAACAAAAAATTGCAATTAGATAGGATTAAAAACACGTACTGGACAAGGAGGCTAATATTACCTCTTCTTTGAAATTTCCTGTTTATCGCATTAATCTCCTTATCATCCGAACTGGCCGAGACACTTTCGGAACGGTAATGATTTGGCATAGGGATACCTGCGACTTGTCAATCATGGGGTAATTGTTTCTGAAAGTCCTCAAGTTCTCCACTACCCCTTATATGAAGGAATTAATCTTAACTCCTCTATTCCTTTACCCCTACTTAATGATAACTTTCCATCTTCCTCGTCCTTCGTATTGTAATTATTTTACCAAGTTAGTGTTCCTGTCTCAATCTAGTAAGACACATCATCACCTCCACAATTCTGTACAGGTTTTACGGTTCTCCAGATTTAATTTGTGCGCCCGTTCGAACTCACAATCAGTTGGAAAGTAAGTAATGGGAATTAGGTACTTATTTGCTTCCTGTTCCTAAAACATTCTAATGGTATCATTTAGAACAATGTCGACCCTTCGGGAACCAATCTTCATTCCATTGACACTAACACTAACACTAACACCAACACTTTTCACTTGATCCGAATACGCGAAAACGGCGCGAACCGCGAAAAATGACAATGGAAAACCACCAACAAAATAATTGTAGTGACTTTGAAAGTGAATTTCCACTGTGGTAAAAATCCGACTGCGATGGATCCCAACTCAGGAATTTCTGAGTACAATTATTGTAAAGGGATATATTTCGTTTGGCGTAATTAAGTAATAAATTCGAAAGAAGATATTGCTTATAAATTTCGAAGCGTTTTCCCCACAATAAAATTCTGTTAAACTGAGCAGACTGCTGTCCCAAAAATTAGTATAGTAACATCTTTGGTAAAAACCAACCTTTAACGAAACGAGGAGAGCAAAGTTGGGACAACAGAACCACGACGAACCTACGAGGAGGTATTTATTATTTTAAGAAGGATGGAGAATAAGTAACATATTTTGATCGAGCAACAAACACATCAAACACGCAATAACGTGACGAAGTATGAAACAGAAAACTTTAACGATTTGTGTGGTCATGTTTAGTTGTGTCGACTGATTGATATTCTTTCTCTTCTGAAGAGAGAAGAGAAAGAAAAGAAGATAAGAGCCATCGCCCACGGGAACCTGAAAAAGAAAATAGATAACAAGTTTAGTACCGTCGTTTAAAAAAAAAAATGGTTGGATGTAAAGCATTTTACTTACCGCTCATGCTGAAACAAATTCGGATGTAGATTAGTAAAAGGTAAAATGTATAAATAATTTATTGTCAACCCACCCCTTTGGGGTGGGAGATAAGTAGTACTGTACTTAGTTCATTACTTACGAAGTTGGGATAATTGTTAAGTGTTTAGATTGTGATAAATGTATGTCAACCACACGATTTTAAATTTAATCGTTTTTATGTACTATTAATGGACATTTGTCTGTGTGAATAGGTGTGTCTTTTAGAAGGGTGGAATTAGTGATAGTAATAGTATCTAATGCAAATTATAAAATTCAAAGGTTACTTTATAAATTCAACATGTTGTGGTAGAAATGAGATTTTGATAATTACAGAAAATAAAACGACATACTTAATGTAAATTGAGAATAAAATTTGAAATGAAGTGTTGTGTGTCATTAACAATAAGACATTGTAAATGCAGCAAGCAACAGTGGCGGGGTAATTCGGTAAACAATCGTGAGCACCCACTCGTACGCCCATTTAACAAACGCTTACGACCAAACCGCAACAGAAAATAGTAAACAGCAAATTTAAAAATCAACGAACGAACGAACAAATAAATAATCAGGTAGCTAAATGTTAATTGTGGTATTCATACCGAATTTTTAAAAATTTACTATTTTGAATAAGTAACTAAATATCGTTGCATTACAATAGTCACGGCATAAGCCATTAATTATTAAATAAAAAGAAAATTTTAAATTCATGTTCGTCAAACTTTCTAAAAATAGTAATTTCAAGATTAAGAAAAACATTTTCCAACAAATTTACTTTTGTTATTTACTTAACTTGGCGCCAACTTTGAACCTATTCGCGTACCGCCACTGTTAGTTATTCCAGAAGAAGGTACCTTAACACTGACGCGTAACACCCAACACTTAAGCAACACTGTCTTCCTCACTACACTGCCACTAATATCTATATACACTAGCTGAAAAAAATATCAAATAGACCCAGCGAGTGACAAGTAAATAAACATACAAAATACACATAAAATAAACATGTAAAAAATATGTGTGCATGGTGTATAACATATGTATATGTATGTGGACCAAAACACCCAAATGACAGCGTGAACGAAACCCATGTATCGTAGATACTGTAATTGTAAGAACAATTTTAAATTCTTCTTTCTCCGTCCTTAAACAACAGCTCACCAAAAAACAACAACAACATAACATAAACATAATACGGTGTAAAGGACCTAAGTCAGCAACTAATAATCATCATAAAACCCAAATAAGAACAAATGTTTGACGTCACAGGCGCAGCACCTGCATACGTCGGTCCCTAACACATGGAGCGACTATATTGGATAATGGATCAACAGAGGAGCCCAATAATATGCTAAATTACCGTTTGTAATTTACCTTAGAGGGCCGAACCACCAAATTAACCCCAAAATAATAACAATCAACAATAGAAATAGAAATGGAAATGCAAAAACTTGCCACTCAGGTCTATTTGAAACAATATTCATTAGTCACTTACTTTGAGGCGTCGGCTAGACCTCAATAGGGTTCACCGAAACCTTCATCTATCCAGCGTCGGATGTCCAGGATCCTCATCCTCTCCGTGTTGATTGGGGGTGGTGGGTGGATGTCGTATCAGACTGGGTGGTGGGTGGAGGCGGGAACAATTAACCAAACCATTCCATCACTATCCATAACACTCGCACACTTCACTTCACTTCACTTCACTTCACATCACATCACATCACAACCGATCGCGAAAACACCAACATTTAAATAAAACTGTTACGATTCGAACACATGACAAACTTGGATGGATCTGAAACAAAAAGAAAAAAAGCAGTAAAATGATAATACGGTAATGTAATAATGTTTTATAACTGGACAAGACTGCGTAGTGATTGCCCATTGTCAGTTGGGACTCTCCATCTTCCCCAAATTTAGTTTACTGTTTTTCGAGTCCGCAGCATCTCCATTTCTTCGTGTAATTTTGCACTCGCTTCTAAAACAAAAAATTACAATTAGATGCGATTATAAACACGTACTCGATAAAGGTGGCAATGTTACCTCTTGTTCGACTTTTCCTATTTATCGAAATAATCTTCTTATCTTCTATCTATCTATCTGAGACACTTCTGGGACGGTAATAATTTAGCAAAAACTACACCTGCGACTTGTCAATCAATGGTAATTGTTTGTCGAAGTCGTCGACTACCCCACCAATGCGATGCTGTTCCACGTTCTTGAACAATTATTGATTAGTGTAAATTGGAACCCTGCAAAAATGTAATTAAAAACACAAATTCTAAACAGTAAAATATCTGATCATACATGCAGTTCAGATCCTACTCCTTGCTTGTTGAGACCCCTTCACCAACCCCCGCAAACTCGTCGGCTGTTTTGCGGTCCTCAACATCATCCCCATTTCATCGTAACTCTGCAACTAGCTTCTAAAACAAAAAATTACAATTAGATGCGCTTAAAAACACGTACTCGATAAAGGTAGCAATGTTACCTCTTGTTCGACTTTTCCTATTTGTCGAAATAATCTTCTTATCTTCCGAACTGACCGAGACACTTTCGGAACGGTAATGATTTGGCATAGGGATACCTGCGACTTGTCAATCAAGGCGTAATTGTTTCTGGAAGTCCTCAAGTTCCCCACTACCCCTTATATGAAGGAATTAATCTTAACTCCTCTATTCTTTTACTTCTGTTTAATGATAACTTTCCATCTTTCTCGTCCTGCGTATTGTAATTATTTTACCAAGTTAGTGTTCCTGTCTCAATCTAGTAAGACACATCATCACCTCCACAATTCTATAAAGGTTTTACGGTTCTTCAGATTTAATTTGTTCGCCCGTTCGAACTCACAATCAGTTGGAAAGTAAGTAATGGGAATTAGGTACTTATTTGCATCCTGTTCGTAAATTTTCTAATGGTATCGTTTAGAGAAATGTTGACCTTACGGGAAACAATCTTCAATCTATTGACAATAACACTAATAACAACAATAACACCAACACTAGCACTAACACTAACATTAACGCTAACACTAGCACTAACACTAACACTAACACTAACGCTAACACTAACACTAACACTAACACTAACACCAACATAACACTAACAATAACACTGACACTAACACTAACACTAACACCAATACTTTTCACTTACGGCGCGAACCGCGATAAACGACAATGGGAAAAAACCAACAAAATAATTATAGTGACTGTGAAAGTGAATTTCCATTGTAGTAAAAATCCGATTGAGATGGATCCCAACCCAGGGATTTCTGAGTCCAATTATTTTAAAGGGATGTATCTTGTTTGGCGTGATTAACTAATCAATTCGACAGGAGATATTGCTTATAGGTTTCGAAGAATTTTCCCCACAATAAAATAATGTTAAACTGAGCAGACTGCTGTCTCAAATATCAGTATAGTAACACATATGGTAAAAGAACCACCTTTAACGAAATGAGGAGTGCAAAGATGGGACAACAGAACCACGACGAAACACTCGCACACTTCACTTCACTTCACTTCACTTCACTTCACTTCACTTCACTTCACTTCACTTCACTTCACATCACAACCGATCGCGAACAACACCAACACTTAAATAAAACTATTACTATTCGAACACATGACAAACTTGGATGGATCTGAAACAAAAAGGAAAAAAAGCAGTAATATGATAATATGGTAATGTGATAATATTTTATAACTGGACAAGACTGCATAGTCATTGCCCATTGTCAGTTGGGACTCTCCATCTTCCCCAAATTTCGTTTACTTCTTTCGAGTCCGCAGCATCCCCATTTCATCGTAACTCTGCAACTAGCTTCTAAAACAAAAAATTACAATTAGATGCGCTTAAAAACACGTACTCGATAAAGGTAGCAATGTTACCTCTTGTTCGACTTTTCCTATTTGTCGAAATAATCTTCTTATCTTCTATCTATCTATCTGAGACACTTCTGGGACGGTAATAATTTAGCAAAAACCACACCTGCGACTTGTCAATCAATGGTAATTGTTTGTCGAAGTCGTCGACTACCCCACCAATGCGATGCTGTTCCACGTTCTTGAACAATTATTGATTAGTGTAAATTGGAACCCTGCAAAAATGTAATTAAAAACACAAATTCTAAACAGTAAAATATCTGATCATACATGCAGTTCAGATCCTACTCCTTGCTTGTTGAGACCCCTTCACCAACCCCCGCAAACTCGTCGGCTGTTTTGCGGTCCTCAACATCATCTCCATTTCTTCGCGTAATTCTGCACTCGCTTCTAAAACAAAAAATTGCAATTAGATAGGATTAAAAACACGTACTGGATAAGGAGGCCAATGTTACCTCTTCTTTGAAATTTCCTGTTTATCGCATTAATCTCCTTATCATCCGAACTGGCCGAGACACTTTCGGGACGGTAATGATTTGGCATAGGGATACCTGCGACTTGTCAATCATGGGGTAATTGTTTCTGAAAGTCCTCGAGTCCTCCACTACCTCTTATATGAAGCAATTAATATTTGCTCCTCTATTCTTATTCCCCTGTTTAATAACAAATGTCGGTCTGAATGGTCAACTGTTTGATCTGTATAACTTCCCATCTTCCTCCTCCTTCGTATTGTAATTATTTTACCAAGTTAGTGCTCCTGTCTCAATCTAGTAAGACACATCACCTCCTCCATAATTCGATAAAGGTTTTACGGTTCTCCAGATTTAATTTGTTCGCCCGTTCGAACTCACAATCAGTTGGAAAGTAAGTAATGGGAATTAGGTACTTATTTGCTTCCTGTTCCTAAATTTTCTAATGGTATCGTTTAGAGCAATGTTGAACTTACGGGAAACAATCTTCATTCTATTGACACTAACACTAATAATAACAATAACACTAACACTAACATTAACGCTAACACTAACACTAACATTAACGCTAACACTAACACTAACACTAACAATAACACCAATACTTTTCACTTATGGCGCGAACAGCGAAAAATGACAATGGGAAACCACCAAGAATATAATTATAGTGACTGTGAAAGTGAATTTCCATTGTAGTAAAAATCCGATTGAGATGGATCCCAACCCAGGGATTTCTGAGTCCAATTATTTTAAAGGGATGTATCTTGTTTGGCGTGATTAACTAATCAATTCGACAGAAGATATTGCTTATAGGTTTCGAAGAATTTTCCCCACAATAAAATAATGTTAAACTGAGCAGACTGCTGTCTCAAATATCAGTATAGTAACATATATGGTAAAAGAACCACCTTTAACGAAATGAGGAGTGCAAAGATGGGACAACAGAACCACGACGAAACACTCGCACACTTCACTTGACTTCACTTCACTTCACTTCACTTCACTTCACTTCACTTCACTTCACATCACAACCGATCGCGAACAACACCAACACTTAAATAAAACTATTACTATTCGAACACATGACAAACTTGGATGGATCTGAAACAAAAAGGAAAAAAAGCAGTAATATGATAATATGGTAATGTGATAATATTTTATAACTGGACAAGACTGCATAGTCATTGCCCATTGTCAGTTGGGACTCTCCATCTTCCCCAAATTTCGTTTACTTCTTTCGAGTCCGCAGCATCCCCATTTCATCGTAACTCTGCAACTAGCTTCTAAAACAAAAAATTACAATTAGATGCGCTTAAAAACACGTACTCGATAAAGGTAGCAATGTTACCTCTTGTTCGACTTTTCCTATTTGTCGAAATAATCTTCTTATCTTCTATCTATCTATCTGAGACACTTCTGGGACGGTAATAATTTAGCAAAAACCACACCTGCGACTTGTCAATCAATGGTAATTGTTTGTCGAAGTCGTCGACTACCCCACCAATGCGATGCTGTTCCACGTTCTTGAACAATTATTGATTAGTGTAAATTGGAACCCTGCAAAAATGTAATTAAAAACACAAATTCTAAACAGTAAAATATCTGATCATACATGCATTTCAGATCCTACTCCTTGCCTGTTGAGACCCCTTCACCAACCCCCGCAAACTCGTCGGCTGTTTTGCGGTCCTCAACATCATCTCCATTTCTTCGCGTAATTCTGCACTCGCTTCTAAAACAAAAAATTGCAATTAGATAGGATTAAAAACACGTACTGGACAAGGAGGTTAATATTACCTCTTCTTTGAAATTTCCTGTTTATCGCATTAATCTCCTTATCATCCGAACTGGCCGAGACACTTTCGGAACGGTAATGATTTGGCATAGGGATACCTGCGACTTGTCAATCAAGGCGTAATTGTTTCTGAAAGTCCTCAAGTTCTCCACTACCCCTTATATGAAGGAATTAATCTTAACTCCTCTATTCCTTTACCCCTACTTAATGATAACTTTCCATCTTCCTCGTCCTTCGTATTGTAATTATTTTACCAAGTTAGTGTTCCTGTCTCAATCTAGTAAGACACATCATCACCTCCACAATTCTGTACAGGTTTTACGGTTCTCCAGATTTAATTTGTGCGCCCGTTCGAACTCACAATCAGTTGGAAAGTAAGTAATGGGAATTAGGTACTTATTTGCTTCCTGTTCCTAAAACATTCTAATGGTATCATTTAGAACAATGTCGACCCTTCGGGAACCAATCTTCATTCCATTGACACTAACACTAACACTAACACCAACACTTTTCACTTGATCCGAATACGCGAAAACGGCGCGAACCGCGAAAAATGACAATGGAAAACCACCAACAAAATAATTGTAGTGACTTTGAAAGTGAATTTCCACTGTGGTAAAAATCCGACTGCGATGGATCCCAACTCAGGAATTTCTGAGTACAATTATTGTAAAGGGATATATTTCGTTTGGCGTAATTAAGTAATAAATTCGAAAGAAGATATTGCTTATAAATTTCGAAGCGTTTTCCCCACAATAAAATTCTGTTAAACTGAGCAGACTGCTGTCCCAAAAATTAGTATAGTAACATCTTTGGTAAAAACCAACCTTTAACGAAACGAGGAGAGCAAAGTTGGGACAACAGAACCACGACGAACCTACGAGGAGGTATTTATTATTTTAAGAAGGATGGAGAATAAGTAACATATTTTGATCGAACAACAAACACATCAAACACGCAATAACGTGACGAAGTATGAAACAGAAAACTATAACGATTTGTGTGGTCATGTTTAGTTGTGTCGACTGATTGATATTCTTTCTCTTCTGAAGAGAGAAGAGAAAGAAAAGAAGATAAGAGCCATCGTCCACGGGAACCTGAAAAAGAAAATAGATAACAAGTTTAGTACCGTCGTTTAAAAAAATATTTGGTTGGATGTAAAGCATTTTACTTACCGCTCATGCTGAAACAAATTCGGATGTAGATTAGTAAAAGGTAAAATGTATAAATAATTTATTGTCAACCCACCCCTTTGGGGTGGGAGATAAGTAGTACTGTACTTAGTTCATTACTTACGAAGTTGGGATAATTGTTAAGTGTTTAGATTGTGATAAATGTATGTCAACCACACGATTTTAAATTTAATCGTTTTTATGTACTATTAATGGACATTTGTCTGTGTGAATAGGTGTGTCTTTTAGAAGGGTGGAATTAGTGATAGTAATAGTATCTAATGCAAATTATAAAATTCAAAGGTTACTTTATAAATTCAACATGTTGTGGTAGAAATGAGATTTTGATAATTACAGAAAATAAAACGACATACTTAATGTAAATTGAGAATAAAATTTGAAATGAAGTGTTGTGTGTCATTAACAATAAGACATTGTAAATGCAGCAAGCAACAGTGGCGGGGTAATTCGGTAAACAATCGTGAGCATCCACTCGTACGCCCATTTAACAAACGCTTACGACCAAACCGCAACAGAAAATAGTAAACAGCAAATTTAAAAATCAACGAACGAACGAACAAATAAATAATCAGGTAGCTAAATGTTAATTGTGGTATTCATACCGAATTTTTAAAAATTTACTATTTTGAATAAGTAACTAAATATCGTTGCATTACAATAGTCACGGCATAAGCCATTAATTATTAAATAAAAAGAAAATTTTAAATTCATGTTCGTCAAACTTTCTAAAAATAGTAATTTCAAGATTAAGAAAAACATTTTCCAACAAATTTACTTTTGTTATTTACTTAACTTGGCGCCAACTTTGAACCTATTCGCGTACCGCCACTGTTAGTTATTCCAGAAGAAGGTACCTTAACACTGACGCGTAACACCCAACACTTAAGCAACACTGTCTTCCTCACTACACTGCCACTAATATCTATATACACTAGCTGAAAAAAATATCAAATAGACCCAGCGAGTGACAAGTAAATAAACATACAAAATACACATAAAATAAACATGTAAAAAATATGTGTGCATGGTGTATAACATATGTATATGTATGTGGACCAAAACACCCAAATGACAGCGTGAACGAAACCCATGTATCGTAGATACTGTAATTGTAAGAACAATTTTAAATTCTTCTTTCTCCGTCCTTAAACAACAGCTCACCAAAAAACAACAACAACATAACATAAACATAATACGGTGTAAAGGACCTAAGTCAGCAACTAATAATCATCATAAAACCCAAATAAGAACAAATGTTTGACGTCACAGGCGCAGCACCTGCATACGTCGGTCCCTAACACATGGAGCGACTATATTGAATAATGGATCAACAGAGGAGCCCAATAATACGCTAAATTACCGTTTGTAATTTACCTTAGAGGGCCGAACCACCAAATTAACCCCAAAATAATAACAATCAACAATAGAAATAGAAATGGAAATGCAAAAACTTGCCACTCAGGTCTATTTGAAACAATATTCATTAGTCACTTACTTTGAGGCGTCGGCTAGACCTCAATAGGGTTCACCGAAACCTTCATCTATCCAGCGTCGGATGTCCAGGATCCTCATCCTCTCCGTGTTGATTGGGGGTGGTGGGTGGATGTCGTATCAGACTGGGTGGTGGGTGGAGGCGGGAACAATTAACCAAACCATTCCATCACTATCCATAACACTCGCACACTTCACTTCACTTCACTTCACTTCACATCACATCACATCACAACCGATCGCGAAAACACCAACATTTAAATAAAACTGTTACGATTCGAACACATGACAAACTTGGATGGATCTGAAACAAAAAGAAAAAAAGCAGTAAAATGATAATACGGTAATGTAATAATGTTTTATAACTGGACAAGACTGCGTAGTGATTGCCCATTGTCAGTTGGGACTCTCCATCTTCCCCAAATTTAGTTTACTGTTTTTCGAGTCCGCAGCATCTCCATTTCTTCGTGTAATTTTGCACTCGCTTCTAAAACAAAAAATTACAATTAGATGCGATTATAAACACGTACTCGATAAAGGTGGCAATGTTACCTCTTGTTCGACTTTTCCTATTTATCGAAATAATCTTCTTATCTTCTATCTATCTATCTGAGACACTTCTGGGACGGTAATAATTTAGCAAAAACTACACCTGCGACTTGTCAATCAATGGTAATTGTTTGTCGAAGTCGTCGACTACCCCACCAATGCGATGCTGTTCCACGTTCTTGAACAATTATTGATTAGTGTAAATTGGAACCCTGCAAAAATGTAATTAAAAACACAAATTCTAAACAGTAAAATATCTGATCATACATGCAGTTCAGATCCTACTCCTTGCTTGTTGAGACCCCTTCACCAACCCCCGCAAACTCGTCGGCTGTTTTGCGGTCCTCAACATCATCCCCATTTCATCGTAACTCTGCAACTAGCTTCTAAAACAAAAAATTACAATTAGATGCGCTTAAAAACACGTACTCGATAAAGGTAGCAATGTTACCTCTTGTTCGACTTTTCCTATTTGTCGAAATAATCTTCTTATCTTCCGAACTGGCCGAGACACTTTCGGAACATAATGATTTGGCATAGGGATACCTGCGACTTGTCAATCAAGGCGTAATTGTTTCTGGAAGTCCTCAAGTTCCCCACTACCCCTTATATGAAGGAATTAATCTTAACTCCTCTATTCTTTTACTTCTGTTTAATGATAACTTTCCATCTTTCTCGTCCTGCGTATTGTAATTATTTTACCAAGTTAGTGTTCCTGTCTCAATCTAGTAAGACACATCATCACCTCCACAATTCTATAAAGGTTTTACGGTTCTTCAGATTTAATTTGTTCGCCCGTTCGAACTCACAATCAGTTGGAAAGTAAGTAATGGGAATTAGGTACTTATTTGCATCCTGTTCGTAAATTTTCTAATGGTATCGTTTAGAGAAATGTTGACCTTACGGGAAACAATCTTCAATCTATTGACAATAACACTAATAACAACAATAACACCAACACTAGCACTAACACTAACATTAACGCTAACACTAGCACTAACACTAACACTAACACTAACGCTAACACTAACACTAACACTAACACTAACACCAACATAACACTAACAATAACACTGACACTAACACTAACACTAACATTAATACTTTTCACTTACGGCGCGAACCGCGATAAACGACAATGGGAAAAAACCAACAAAATAATTATAGTGACTGTGAAAGTGAATTTCCATTGTAGTAAAAATCCGATTGAGATGGATCCCAACCCAGGGATTTCTGAGTCCAATTATTTTAAAGGGATGTATCTTGTTTGGCGTGATTAACTAATCAATTCGACAGAAGATATTGCTTATAGGTTTCGAAGAATTTTCCCCACAATAAAATAATGTTAAACTGAGCAGACTGCTGTCTCAAATATCAGTATAGTAACATATATGGTAAAAGAACCACCTTTAACGAAATGAGGAGAGCAATGTTGGGACAACAGAACCACGACGAAACACTCGCACACTTCACTTCACTTCACTTCACTTCACTTCACATCACAACCGATCGCGAACAACACCAACACTTAAATAAAACTATTACTATTCGAACACATGACAAACTTGGATGGATCTGAAACAAAAAGGAAAAAAAGCAGTAATATGATAATATGGTAATGTGATAATGTTTTATAACTGGACAAGACTGCATAGTCATTGCCCATTGTCAGTTGGGACTCTCCATCTTCCCCAAATTTCGTTTACTGTTTTTCGAGTCCGCAGCATCTCCATTTCTTCGTGTAATTTTGCACTCGCTTCTAAAACAAAAAATTACAATTAGATGCGCTTAAAAACACGTACTCGATAAAGGTAGCAATGTTACCTCTTGTTCGACTTTTCCTATTTGTCGAAATAATCTTCTTATCTTCTATCTATCTATCTGAGACACTTCTGGGACGGTAATAATTTAGCAAAAGCCACACCTGCGACTTGTCAATCAATGGTAATTGTTTGTCGAAGTCCTCGACTACCCCACCAATGCGATGCTGTTCCACGTTCTTGAACAATTATTGATTAGTGTAAATTGGAACCCTGCAAAAATGTAATTAAAAACACAAATTCTAAACAGTAAAATATCTGATCATACATGCAGTTCAGATCCTACTCCTTGCTTGTTGAGACCCCTTCACCAACCCCCGCAAACTCGTCGGCTATTTTGCGGTCCTCAACATCATCTCCATTTCTTCGCGTAATTCTGCACTCGCTTCTAAAACAAAAAATTGCAATTAGATAGGATTAAAAACACGTACTGGATAAGGAGGCCAATGTTACCTCTTCTTTGAAATTTCCTGTTTATCGCATTAATCTCCTTATCATCCGAACTGGCCGAGACACTTTCGGGACGGTAATGATTTGGCATAGGGATACCTGCGACTTGTCAATCATGGGGTAATTGTTTCTGAAAGTCCTCGAGTCCTCCACTACCTCTTATATGAAGCAATTAATATTTGCTCCTCTATTCTTATTCCCCTGTTTAATAACAAATGTCGGTCTGAATGGTCAACTGTTTGATCTGCATAACTTCCCATCTTCCTCCTCCTTCGTATTGTAATTATTTTACCAAGTTAGTGCTCCTGTTTCAATCTAGTAAGACACATCACCTCCTCCATAATTCTATAAAGGTTTTACGGTTCTCCAGATTTAATTTGTTCGCCCGTTCGAACTCACAATCAGTTGGAAAGTAAGTAATGGGAATTAGGTTCTTATTTGCTTCCTGTTCCTAAATTTTCTAATGGTATCGTTTAGAGCAATGTTGAACTTACGGGGAACAATCTTCATTCTATTGACACTAACACTAATAATAACAATAACACTAACACTAGCACTAACACTAACATTAACGCTAACACTAACACTAACATTAACGCTAACACTAACACTAACACTAACAATAACACCAATACTTTTCACATATGGCGCGAACCGCGAAAAATGACAATGGGAAACCACCAAGAAAATAATTATATTGACTGTGAAAGTGAATTTCCGTTGTAGTAAAAATCCGATTGAGATGGATCCCAACCCAGGGATTTCTGAGTCCAATTATTTTAAAGGGATGTATCTTGTTTGGCGTGATTAACTAATCAATTCGACAGAAGATATTGCTTATAGGTTTCGAAGAATTTTCCCCACAATAAAATAATGTTAAACTGAGCAGACTGCTGTCTCAAACATCAGTATAGTAACATATATGGTAAAAGAACCACCTTTAACGAAATGAGGAGAGCAAAGTTGGCACAACAGAACCACGACGAAACACTCGCACACTTCACTTCACTTCACTTCACTTCACTTCACTTCACTTCACTTCACTTCACATCACAACCGATCGCAAACAACACCAACACTTAAATAAAACTATTACTATTCGAACACATGACAAACTTGGATGGATCTGAAACAAAAAGGAAAAAAAGCAGTAATATGATAATATGGTAATGTGATAATGTTTTATAACTGGACAAGACTGCATAGTCATTGCCCATTGTCAGTTGGGACTCTCCATCTTCCCCAAATTTCGTTTACTTCTTTCGAGTCCGCAGCATCCCCATTCCATCGTAACTCTGCAACTAGCTTCTAAAACAAAAAATTACAATTAGATGCGCTTAAAAACACGTACTCGATAAAGGTAGCAATGTTACCTCTTGTTCGACTTTTCCTATTTGTCGAAATAATCTTCTTATCTTCTATCTATCTATCTGAGACACTTCTGGGACGGTAATAATTTAGCAAAAACCACACCTGCGACTTGTCAATCAATGGTAATTGTTTGTCGAAGTCGTCGACTACCCCACCAATGCGATGCTGTTCCACGTTCTTGAACAATTATTGATTAGTGTAAATTGGAACCCTGCAAAAATGTAATTAAAAACACAAATTCTAAACAGTAAAATATCTGATCATACATGCATTTCAGATCCTACTCCTTGCCTGTTGAGACCCCTTCACCAACCCCCGCAAACTCGTCGGCTGTTTTGCGGTCCTCAACATCATCTCCATTTCTTCGCGTAATTCTGCACTCGCTTCTAAAACAAAAAATTGCAATTAGATAGGATTAAAAACACGTACTGGACAAGGAGGTTAATATTACCTCTTCTTTGAAATTTCCTGTTTATCGCATTAATCTCCTTATCATCCGAACTGGCCGAGACACTTTCGGAACGGTAATGATTTGGCATAGGGATACCTGCGACTTGTCAATCAAGGCGTAATTGTTTCTGAAAGTCCTCAAGTTCTCCACTACCCCTTATATGAAGGAATTAATCTTAACTCCTCTATTCCTTTACCCCTACTTAATGATAACTTTCCATCTTCCTCGTCCTTCGTATTGTAATTATTTTACCAAGTTAGTGTTCCTGTCTCAATCTAGTAAGACACATCATCACCTCCACAATTCTGTACAGGTTTTACGGTTCTCCAGATTTAATTTGTGCGCCCGTTCGAACTCACAATCAGTTGGAAAGTAAGTAATGGGAATTAGGTACTTATTTGCTTCCTGTTCCTAAAACATTCTAATGGTATCATTTAGAACAATGTCGACCCTTCGGGAACCAATCTTCATTCCATTGACACTAACACTAACACTAACACCAACACTTTTCACTTGATCCGAATACGCGAAAACGGCGCGAACCGCGAAAAATGACAATGGAAAACCACCAACAAAATAATTGTAGTGACTTTGAAAGTGAATTTCCACTGTGGTAAAAATCCGACTGCGATGGATCCCAACTCAGGAATTTCTGAGTACAATTATTGTAAAGGGATATATTTCGTTTGGCGTAATTAAGTAATAAATTCGAAAGAAGATATTGCTTATAAATTTCGAAGCGTTTTCCCCACAATAAAATTCTGTTAAACTGAGCAGACTGCTGTCCCAAAAATTAGTATAGTAACATCTTTGGTAAAAACCAACCTTTAACGAAACGAGGAGAGCAAAGTTGGGACAACAGAACCACGACGAACCTACGAGGAGGTATTTATTATTTTAAGAAGGATGGAGAATATGTAACATATTTTGATCGAACAACAAACACATCAAACACGCAATAACGTGACGAAGTATGAAACAGAAAACTTTAACGATTTGTGTGGTCATGTTTAGTTGTGTCGACTGATTGATATTCTTTCTCTTCTGAAGAGAGAAGAGAAAGAAAAGAAGATAAGAGCCATCGTCCACGGGAACCTGAAAAAGAAAATAGATAACAAGTTTAGTACCGTCGTTTAAAAAAATATTTGGTTGGATGTAAAGCATTTTACTTACCGCTCATGCTGAAACAAATTCGGATGTAGATTAGTAAAAGGTAAAATGTATAAATAATTTATTGTCAACCCACCCCTTTGGGATGGGAGATAAGTAGTACTGTACTTAGTTCATTACTTACGAAGTTGGGATAATTGTTAAGTGTTTAGATTGTGATAAATGTATGTCAACCACACGATTTTAAATTTAATCGTTTTTATGTACTATTAATGGACATTTGTCTGTGTGAATAGGTGTGTCTTTTAGAAGGGTGGAATTAGTGATAGTAATAGTATCTAATGCAAATTATAAAATTCAAAGGTTACTTTATAAATTCAACATGTTGTGGTAGAAATGAGATTTTGATAATTACAGAAAATAAAACGACATACTTAATGTAAATTGAGAATAAAATTTGAAATGAAGTGTTGTGTGTCATTAACAATAAGACATTGTAAATGCAGCAAGCAACAGTGGCGGGGTAATTCGGTAAACAATCGTGAGCATCCACTCGTACGCCCATTTAACAAACGCTTACGACCAAACCGCAACAGAAAATAGTAAACAGCAAATTTAAAAATCAACGAACGAACGAACAAATAAATAATCAGGTAGCTAAATGTTAATTGTGGTATTCATACCGAATTTTTAAAAATTTACTATTTTGAATAAGTAACTAAATATCGTTGCATTACAATAGTCACGGCATAAGCCATTAATTATTAAATAAAAAGAAAATTTTAAATTCATGTTCGTCAAACTTTCTAAAAATAGTAATTTCAAGATTAAGAAAAACATTTTCCAACAAATTTACTTTTGTTATTTACTTAACTTGGCGCCAACTTTGAACCTATTCGCGTACCGCCACTGTTAGTTATTCCAGAAGAAGGTACCTTAACACTGACGCGTAACACCCAACACTTAAGCAACACTGTCTTCCTCACTACACTGCCACTAATATCTATATACACTAGCTGAAAAAAATATCAAATAGACCCAGCGAGTGACAAGTAAATAAACATACAAAATACACATAAAATAAACATGTAAAAAATATGTGTGCATGGTGTATAACATATGTATATGTATGTGGACCAAAACACCCAAATGACAGCGTGAACGAAACCCATGTATCGTAGATACTGTAATTGTAAGAACAATTTTAAATTCTTCTTTCTCCGTCCTTAAACAACAGCTCACCAAAAAACAACAACAACATAACATAAACATAATACGGTGTAAAGGACCTAAGTCAGCAACTAATAATCATCATAAAACCCAAATAAGAACAAATGTTTGACGTCACAGGCGCAGCACCTGCATACGTCGGTCCCTAACACATGGAGCGACTATATTGAATAATGGATCAACAGAGGAGCCCAATAATACGCTAAATTACCGTTTGTAATTTACCTTAGAGGGCCGAACCACCAAATTAACCCCAAAATAATAACAATCAACAATAGAAATAGAAATGGAAATGCAAAAACTTGCCACTCAGGTCTATTTGAAACAATATTCATTAGTCACTTACTTTGAGGCGTCGGCTAGACCTCAATAGGGTTCACCGAAACCTTCATCTATCCAGCGTCGGATGTCCAGGATCCTCATCCTCTCCGTGTTGATTGGGGGTGGTGGGTGGATGTCGTATCAGACTGGGTGGTGGGTGGAGGCGGGAACAATTAACCAAACCATTCCATCACTATCCATAACACTCGCACACTTCACTTCACTTCACTTCACTTCACATCACATCACATCACAACCGATCGCGAAAACACCAACATTTAAATAAAACTGTTACGATTCGAACACATGACAAACTTGGATGGATCTGAAACAAAAAGAAAAAAAGCAGTAAAATGATAATACGGTAATGTAATAATGTTTTATAACTGGACAAGACTGCGTAGTGATTGCCCATTGTCAGTTGGGACTCTCCATCTTCCCCAAATTTAGTTTACTGTTTTTCGAGTCCGCAGCATCTCCATTTCTTCGTGTAATTTTGCACTCGCTTCTAAAACAAAAAATTACAATTAGATGCGATTATAAACACGTACTCGATAAAGGTGGCAATGTTACCTCTTGTTCGACTTTTCCTATTTATCGAAATAATCTTCTTATCTTCTATCTATCTATCTGAGACACTTCTGGGACGGTAATAATTTAGCAAAAACTACACCTGCGACTTGTCAATCAATGGTAATTGTTTGTCGAAGTCGTCGACTACCCCACCAATGCGATGCTGTTCCACGTTCTTGAACAATTATTGATTAGTGTAAATTGGAACCCTGCAAAAATGTAATTAAAAACACAAATTCTAAACAGTAAAATATCTGATCATACATGCAGTTCAGATCCTACTCCTTGCTTGTTGAGACCCCTTCACCAACCCCCGCAAACTCGTCGGCTGTTTTGCGGTCCTCAACATCATCCCCATTTCATCGTAACTCTGCAACTAGCTTCTAAAACAAAAAATTACAATTAGATGCGCTTAAAAACACGTACTCGATAAAGGTAGCAATGTTACCTCTTGTTCGACTTTTCCTATTTGTCGAAATAATCTTCTTATCTTCCGAACTGTAATTGTTTCTGGAAGTCCTCAAGTTCCCCACTACCCCTTATATGAAGGAATTAATCTTAACTCCTCTATTCTTTTACTTCTGTTTAATGATAACTTTCCATCTTTCTCGTCCTGCGTATTGTAATTATTTTACCAAGTTAGTGTTCCTGTCTCAATCTAGTAAGACACATCATCACCTCCACAATTCTATAAAGGTTTTACGGTTCTTCAGATTTAATTTGTTCGCCCGTTCGAACTCACAATCAGTTGGAAAGTAAGTAATGGGAATTAGGTACTTATTTGCATCCTGTTCGTAAATTTTCTAATGGTATCGTTTAGAGAAATGTTGACCTTACGGGAAACAATCTTCAATCTATTGACAATAACACTAATAACAACAATAACACCAACACTAGCACTAACACTAACATTAACGCTAACACTAGCACTAACACTAACACTAACACTAACGCTAACACTAACACTAACACTAACACTAACACCAACATAACACTAACAATAACACTGACACTAACACTAACACTAACATTAATACTTTTCACTTACGGCGCGAACCGCGATAAACGACAATGGGAAAAAACCAACAAAATAATTATAGTGACTGTGAAAGTGAATTTCCATTGTAGTAAAAATCCGATTGAGATGGATCCCAACCCAGGGATTTCTGAGTCCAATTATTTTAAAGGGATGTATCTTGTTTGGCGTGATTAACTAATCAATTCGACAGAAGATATTGCTTATAGGTTTCGAAGAATTTTCCCCACAATAAAATAATGTTAAACTGAGCAGACTGCTGTCTCAAATATCAGTATAGTAACATATATGGTAAAAGAACCACCTTTAACGAAATGAGGAGAGCAATGTTGGGACAACAGAACCACGACGAAACACTCGCACACTTCACTTCACTTCACTTCACTTCACTTCACATCACAACCGATCGCGAACAACACCAACACTTAAATAAAACTATTACTATTCGAACACATGACAAACTTGGATGGATCTGAAACAAAAAGGAAAAAAAGCAGTAATATGATAATATGGTAATGTGATAATGTTTTATAACTGGACAAGACTGCATAGTCATTGCCCATTGTCAGTTGGGACTCTCCATCTTCCCCAAATTTCGTTTACTTCTTTCGAGTCCGCAGCATCCCCATTTCATCGTAACTCTGCAACTAGCTTCTAAAACAAAAAATTACAATTAGATGCGCTTAAAAACACGTACTCGATAAAGGTAGCAATGTTACCTCTTGTTCGACTTTTCCTATTTGTCGAAATAATCTTCTTATCTTCTATCTATCTATCTGAGACACTTCTGGGACGGTAATAATTTAGCAAAAGCCACACCTGCGACTTGTCAATCAATGGTAATTGTTTGTCGAAGTCCTCGACTACCCCACCAATGCGATGCTGTTCCACGTTCTTGAACAATTATTGATTAGTGTAAATTGGAACCCTGCAAAAATGTAATTAAAAACACAAATTCTAAACAGTAAAATATCTGATCATACATGCAGTTCAGATCCTACTCCTTGCTTGTTGAGACCCCTTCACCAACCCCCGCAAACTCGTCGGCTATTTTGCGGTCCTCAACATCATCTCCATTTCTTCGCGTAATTCTGCACTCGCTTCTAAAACAAAAAATTGCAATTAGATAGGATTAAAAACACGTACTGGATAAGGAGGCCAATGTTACCTCTTCTTTGAAATTTCCTGTTTATCGCATTAATCTCCTTATCATCCGAACTGGCCGAGACACTTTCGGGACGGTAATGATTTGGCATAGGGATACCTGCGACTTGTCAATCATGGGGTAATTGTTTCTGAAAGTCCTCGAGTCCTCCACTACCTCTTATATGAAGCAATTAATATTTGCTCCTCTATTCTTATTCCCCTGTTTAATAACAAATGTCGGTCTGAATGGTCAACTGTTTGATCTGCATAACTTCCCATCTTCCTCCTCCTTCGTATTGTAATTATTTTACCAAGTTAGTGCTCCTGTTTCAATCTAGTAAGACACATCACCTCCTCCATAATTCTATAAAGGTTTTACGGTTCTCCAGATTTAATTTGTTCGCCCGTTCGAACTCACAATCAGTTGGAAAGTAAGTAATGGGAATTAGGTTCTTATTTGCTTCCTGTTCCTAAATTTTCTAATGGTATCGTTTAGAGCAATGTTGAACTTACGGGGAACAATCTTCATTCTATTGACACTAACACTAATAATAACAATAACACTAACACTAGCACTAACACTAACATTAACGCTAACACTAACACTAACATTAACGCTAACACTAACACTAACACTAACAATAACACCAATACTTTTCACATATGGCGCGAACCGCGAAAAATGACAATGGGAAACCACCAAGAAAATAATTATATTGACTGTGAAAGTGAATTTCCGTTGTAGTAAAAATCCGATTGAGATGGATCCCAACCCAGGGATTTCTGAGTCCAATTATTTTAAAGGGATGTATCTTGTTTGGCGTGATTAACTAATCAATTCGACAGAAGATATTGCTTATAGGTTTCGAAGAATTTTCCCCACAATAAAATAATGTTAAACTGAGCAGACTGCTGTCTCAAACATCAGTATAGTAACATATATGGTAAAAGAACCACCTTTAACGAAATGAGGAGAGCAAAGTTGGCACAACAGAACCACGACGAAACACTCGCACACTTCACTTCACTTCACTTCACTTCACTTCACTTCACTTCACATCACAACCGATCGCAAACAACACCAACACTTAAATAAAACTATTACTATTCGAACACATGACAAACTTGGATGGATCTGAAACAAAAAGGAAAAAAAGCAGTAATATGATAATATGGTAATGTGATAATGTTTTATAACTGGACAAGACTGCATAGTCATTGCCCATTGTCAGTTGGGACTCTCCATCTTCCCCAAATTTCGTTTACTTCTTTCGAGTCCGCAGCATCCCCATTCCATCGTAACTCTGCAACTAGCTTCTAAAACAAAAAATTACAATTAGATGCGCTTAAAAACACGTACTCGATAAAGGTAGCAATGTTACCTCTTGTTCGACTTTTCCTATTTGTCGAAATAATCTTCTTATCTTCTATCTATCTATCTGAGACACTTCTGGGACGGTAATAATTTAGCAAAAACCACACCTGCGACTTGTCAATCAATGGTAATTGTTTGTCGAAGTCGTCGACTACCCCACCAATGCGATGCTGTTCCACGTTCTTGAACAATTATTGATTAGTGTAAATTGGAACCCTGCAAAAATGTAATTAAAAACACAAATTCTAAACAGTAAAATATCTGATCATACATGCATTTCAGATCCTACTCCTTGCCTGTTGAGACCCCTTCACCAACCCCCGCAAACTCGTCGGCTGTTTTGCGGTCCTCAACATCATCTCCATTTCTTCGCGTAATTCTGCACTCGCTTCTAAAACAAAAAATTGCAATTAGATAGGATTAAAAACACGTACTGGACAAGGAGGTTAATATTACCTCTTCTTTGAAATTTCCTGTTTATCGCATTAATCTCCTTATCATCCGAACTGGCCGAGACACTTTCGGAACGGTAATGATTTGGCATAGGGATACCTGCGACTTGTCAATCAAGGCGTAATTGTTTCTGAAAGTCCTCAAGTTCTCCACTACCCCTTATATGAAGGAATTAATCTTAACTCCTCTATTCCTTTACCCCTACTTAATGATAACTTTCCATCTTCCTCGTCCTTCGTATTGTAATTATTTTACCAAGTTAGTGTTCCTGTCTCAATCTAGTAAGACACATCATCACCTCCACAATTCTGTACAGGTTTTACGGTTCTCCAGATTTAATTTGTGCGCCCGTTCGAACTCACAATCAGTTGGAAAGTAAGTAATGGGAATTAGGTACTTATTTGCTTCCTGTTCCTAAAACATTCTAATGGTATCATTTAGAACAATGTCGACCCTTCGGGAACCAATCTTCATTCCATTGACACTAACACTAACACTAACACCAACACTTTTCACTTGATCCGAATACGCGAAAACGGCGCGAACCGCGAAAAATGACAATGGAAAACCACCAACAAAATAATTGTAGTGACTTTGAAAGTGAATTTCCACTGTGGTAAAAATCCGACTGCGATGGATCCCAACTCAGGAATTTCTGAGTACAATTATTGTAAAGGGATATATTTCGTTTGGCGTAATTAAGTAATAAATTCGAAAGAAGATATTGCTTATAAATTTCGAAGCGTTTTCCCCACAATAAAATTCTGTTAAACTGAGCAGACTGCTGTCCCAAAAATTAGTATAGTAACATCTTTGGTAAAAACCAACCTTTAACGAAACGAGGAGAGCAAAGTTGGGACAACAGAACCACGACGAACCTACGAGGAGGTATTTATTATTTTAAGAAGGATGGAGAATATGTAACATATTTTGATCGAACAACAAACACATCAAACACGCAATAACGTGACGAAGTATGAAACAGAAAACTTTAACGATTTGTGTGGTCATGTTTAGTTGTGTCGACTGATTGATATTCTTTCTCTTCTGAAGAGAGAAGAGAAAGAAAAGAAGATAAGAGCCATCGTCCACGGGAACCTGAAAAAGAAAATAGATAACAAGTTTAGTACCGTCGTTTAAAAAAATATTTGGTTGGATGTAAAGCATTTTACTTACCGCTCATGCTGAAACAAATTCGGATGTAGATTAGTAAAAGGTAAAATGTATAAATAATTTATTGTCAACCCACCCCTTTGGGATGGGAGATAAGTAGTACTGTACTTAGTTCATTACTTACGAAGTTGGGATAATTGTTAAGTGTTTAGATTGTGATAAATGTATGTCAACCACACGATTTTAAATTTAATCGTTTTTATGTACTATTAATGGACATTTGTCTGTGTGAATAGGTGTGTCTTTTAGAAGGGTGGAATTAGTGATAGTAATAGTATCTAATGCAAATTATAAAATTCAAAGGTTACTTTATAAATTCAACATGTTGTGGTAGAAATGAGATTTTGATAATTACAGAAAATAAAACGACATACTTAATGTAAATTGAGAATAAAATTTGAAATGAAGTGTTGTGTGTCATTAACAATAAGACATTGTAAATGCAGCAAGCAACAGTGGCGGGGTAATTCGGTAAACAATCGTGAGCATCCACTCGTACGCCCATTTAACAAACGCTTACGACCAAACCGCAACAGAAAATAGTAAACAGCAAATTTAAAAATCAACGAACGAACGAACAAATAAATAATCAGGTAGCTAAATGTTAATTGTGGTATTCATACCGAATTTTTAAAAATTTACTATTTTGAATAAGTAACTAAATATCGTTGCATTACAATAGTCACGGCATAAGCCATTAATTATTAAATAAAAAGAAAATTTTAAATTCATGTTCGTCAAACTTTCTAAAAATAGTAATTTCAAGATTAAGAAAAACATTTTCCAACAAATTTACTTTTGTTATTTACTTAACTTGGCGCCAACTTTGAACCTATTCGCGTACCGCCACTGTTAGTTATTCCAGAAGAAGGTACCTTAACACTGACGCGTAACACCCAACACTTAAGCAACACTGTCTTCCTCACTACACTGCCACTAATATCTATATACACTAGCTGAAAAAAATATCAAATAGACCCAGCGAGTGACAAGTAAATAAACATACAAAATACACATAAAATAAACATGTAAAAAATATGTGTGCATGGTGTATAACATATGTATATGTATGTGGACCAAAACACCCAAATGACAGCGTGAACGAAACCCATGTATCGTAGATACTGTAATTGTAAGAACAATTTTAAATTCTTCTTTCTCCGTCCTTAAACAACAGCTCACCAAAAAACAACAACAACATAACATAAACATAATACGGTGTAAAGGACCTAAGTCAGCAACTAATAATCATCATAAAACCCAAATAAGAACAAATGTTTGACGTCACAGGCGCAGCACCTGCATACGTCGGTCCCTAACACATGGAGCGACTATATTGAATAATGGATCAACAGAGGAGCCCAATAATACGCTAAATTACCGTTTGTAATTTACCTTAGAGGGCCGAACCACCAAATTAACCCCAAAATAATAACAATCAACAATAGAAATAGAAATGGAAATGCAAAAACTTGCCACTCAGGTCTATTTGAAACAATATTCATTAGTCACTTACTTTGAGGCGTCGGCTAGACCTCAATAGGGTTCACCGAAACCTTCATCTATCCAGCGTCGGATGTCCAGGATCCTCATCCTCTCCGTGTTGATTGGGGGTGGTGGGTGGATGTCGTATCAGACTGGGTGGTGGGTGGAGGCGGGAACAATTAACCAAACCATTCCATCACTATCCATAACACTCGCACACTTCACTTCACTTCACTTCACTTCACATCACATCACATCACAACCGATCGCGAAAACACCAACATTTAAATAAAACTGTTACGATTCGAACACATGACAAACTTGGATGGATCTGAAACAAAAAGAAAAAAAGCAGTAAAATGATAATACGGTAATGTAATAATGTTTTATAACTGGACAAGACTGCGTAGTGATTGCCCATTGTCAGTTGGGACTCTCCATCTTCCCCAAATTTAGTTTACTATTTTTCGAGTCCGCAGCATCTCCATTTCTTCGTGTAATTTTGCACTCGCTTCTAAAACAAAAAATTACAATTAGATGCGCTTAAAAACACGTACTCGATAAAGGTAGCAATGTTACCTCTTGTTCGACTTTTCCTATTTGTCGAAATAATCTTCTTATCTTCTATCTATCTATCTGAGACACTTCTGGGACGGTAATAATTTAGCAAAAACTACACCTGCGACTTGTCAATCAATGGTAATTGTTTGTCGAAGTCGTCGACTACCCCACCAATGCGATGCTGTTCCACGTTCTTGAACAATTATTGATTAGTGTAAATTGGAACCCTGCAAAAATGTAATTAAAAACACAAATTCTAAACAGTAAAATATCTGATCATACATGCAGTTCAGATCCTACTCCTTGCTTGTTGAGACCCCTTCACCAACCCCCGCAAACTCGTCGGCTGTTTTGCGGTCCTCAACATCATCCCCATTTCATCGTAACTCTGCAACTAGCTTCTAAAACAAAAAATTACAATTAGATGCGCTTAAAAACACGTACTCGATAAAGGTAGCAATGTTACCTCTTGTTCGACTTTTCCTATTTGTCGAAATAATCTTCTTATCTTCCGAACTGGCCGAGACACTTTCGGAACGGTAATGATTTGGCATAGGGATACCTGCGACTTGTCAATCATGGGGTAATTGTTTCTGAAAGTCCTCGAGTCCTCCACTACCTCTTATATGAAGCAATTAATATTTGCTCCTCTATTCTTATTCCCCTGTTTAATAACAAATGTCGGTCTGAATGGTCAACTGTTTGATCTGCATAACTTCCCATCTTCCTCCTCCTTCGTATTGTAATTATTTTACCAAGTTAGTGCTCCTGTTTCAATCTAGTAAGACACATCACCTCCTCCATAATTCTATAAAGGTTTTACGGTTCTCCAGATTTAATTTGTTCGCCCGTTCGAACTCACAATCAGTTGGAAAGTAAGTAATGGGAATTAGGTTCTTATTTGCTTCCTGTTCCTAAATTTTCTAATGGTATCGTTTAGAGCAATGTTGAACTTACGGGGAACAATCTTCATTCTATTGACACTAACACTAATAATAACAATAACACTAACACTAGCACTAACACTAACATTAACGCTAACACTAACACTAACATTAACGCTAACACTAACACTAACACTAACAATAACACCAATACTTTTCACATATGGCGCGAACCGCGAAAAATGACAATGGGAAACCACCAAGAAAATAATTATAGTGACTGTGAAAGTGAATTTCCGTTGTAGTAAAAATCCGATTGAGATGGATCCCAACCCAGGGATTTCTGAGTCCAATTATTTTAAAGGGATGTATCTTGTTTGGCGTGATTAACTAATCAATTCGACAGAAGATATTGCTTATAGGTTTCGAAGAATTTTCCCCACAATAAAATAATGTTAAACTGAGCAGACTGCTGTCTCAAATATCAGTATAGTAACATATATGGTAAAAGAACCACCTTTAACGAAATGAGGAGTGCAAAGATGGGACAACAGAACCACGACGAAACACTCGCACACTTCACTTCACTTCACTTCACTTCACTTCACATCACAACCGATCGCAAACAACACCAACACTTAAATAAAACTATTACTATTCGAACACATGACAAACTTGGATGGATCTGAAACAAAAAGGAAAAAAAGCAGTAATATGATAATATGGTAATGTGATAATGTTTTATAACTGGACAAGACTGCATAGTCATTGCCCATTGTCAGTTGGGACTCTCCATCTTCCCCAAATTTCGTTTACTTCTTTCGAGTCCGCAGCATCCCCATTTCATCGTAACTCTGCAACTATCTTCTAAAACAAAAAATTACAATTAGATGCGCTTAAAAACACGTACTCGATAAAGGTAGCAATGTTACCTCTTGTTCGACTTTTCCTATTTGTCGAAATAATCTTCTTATCTTCTATCTATCTATCTGAGACACTTCTGGGACGGTAATAATTTAGCAAAAACCACACCTGCGACTTGTCAATCAATGGTAATTGTTTGTCGAAGTCGTCGACTACCCCACCAATGCGATGCTGTTCCACGTTCTTGAACAATTATTGATTAGTGTAAATTGGAACCCTGCAAAAATGTAATTAAAAACACAAATTCTAAACAGTAAAATATCTGATCATACATGCATTTCAGATCCTACTCCTTGCCTGTTGAGACCCCTTCACCAACCCCCGCAAACTCGTCGGCTGTTTTGCGGTCCTCAACATCATCTCCATTTCTTCGCGTAATTCTGCACTCGCTTCTAAAACAAAAAATTGCAATTAGATAGGATTAAAAACACGTACTGGACAAGGAGGCTAATATTACCTCTTCTTTGAAATTTCCTGTTTATCGCATTAATCTCCTTATCATCCGAACTGGCCGAGACACTTTCGGAACGGTAATGATTTGGCATAGGGATACCTGCGACTTGTCAATCAAGGCGTAATTGTTTCTGAAAGTCCTCAAGTTCTCCACTACCCCTTATATGAAGGAATTAATCTTAACTCCTCTATTCCTTTACCCCTACTTAATGATAACTTTCCATCTTCCTCGTCCTTCGTATTGTAATTATTTTACCAAGTTAGTGTTCCTGTCTCAATCTAGTAAGACACATCATCACCTCCACAATTCTGTACAGGTTTTACGGTTCTCCAGATTTAATTTGTGCGCCCGTTCGAACTCACAATCAGTTGGAAAGTAAGTAATGGGAATTAGGTACTTATTTGCTTCCTGTTCCTAAAACATTCTAATGGTATCATTTAGAACAATGTCGACCCTTCGGGAACCAATCTTCATTCCATTGACACTAACACTAACACTAACACCAACACTTTTCACTTGATCCGAATACGCGAAAACGGCGCGAACCGCGAAAAATGACAATGGAAAACCACCAACAAAATAATTGTAGTGACTTTGAAAGTGAATTTCCACTGTGGTAAAAATCCGACTGCGATGGATCCCAACTCAGGAATTTCTGAGTACAATTATTGTAAAGGGATATATTTCGTTTGGCGTAATTAAGTACTAAATTCGAAAGAAGATATTGCTTATAAATTTCGAAGCGTTTTCCCCACAATAAAATTCTGTTAAACTGAGCAGACTGCTGTCCCAAAAATTAGTATAGTAACATCTTTGGTAAAAACCAACCTTTAACGAAACGAGGAGAGCAAAGTTGGGACAACAGAACCACGACGAACCTACGAGGAGGTATTTATTATTTTAAGAAGGATGGAGAATAAGTAACATATTTTGATCGAACAACAAACACATCAAACACGCAATAACGTGACGAAGTATGAAACAGAAAACTTTAACGATTTGTGTGGTCATGTTTAGTTGTGTCGACTGATTGATATTCTTTCTCTTCTGAAGAGAGAAGAGAAAGAAAAGAAGATAAGAGCCATCGCCCACGGGAACCTGAAAAAGAAAATAGATAACAAGTTTAGTACCGTCGTTTAAAAAAATATTTGGTTGGATGTAAAGCATTTTACTTACCGCTCATGCTGAAACAAATTCGGATGTAGATTAGTAAAAGGTAAAATGTATAAATAATTTATTGTCAACCCACCCCTTTGGGGTGGGAGATAAGTAGTACTGTACTTAGTTCATTACTTACGAAGTTGGGATAATTGTTAAGTGTTTAGATTGTGATAAATGTATGTCAACCACACGATTTTAAATTTAATCGTTTTTATGTACTATTAATGGACATTTGTCTGTGTGAATAGGTGTGTCTTTTAGAAGGGTGGAATTAGTGATAGTAATAGTATCTAATGCAAATTATAAAATTCAAAGGTTACTTTATAAATTCAACATGTTGTGGTAGAAATGAGATTTTGATAATTACAGAAAATAAAATGACATACTTAATGTAAATTGAGAATAAAATTTGAAATGAAGTGTTGTGTGTCATTAACAATAAGACATTGTAAATGCAGCAAGCAACAGTGGCGGGGTAATTCGGTAAACAATCGTGAGCATCCACTCGTACGCCCATTTAACAAACGCTTACGACCAAACCGCAACAGAAAATAGTAAACAGCAAATTTAAAAATCAACGAACGAACGAACAAATAAATAATCAGGTAGCTAAATGTTAATTGTGGTATTCATACCGAATTTTTAAAAATTTACTATTTTGAATAAGTAACTAAATATCGTTGCATTACAATAGTCACGGCATAAGCCATTAATTATTAAATAAAAAGAAAATTTTAAATTCATGTTCGTCAAACTTTCTAAAAATAGTAATTTCAAGATTACGAAAAACATTTTCCAACAAATTTACTTTTTTTATTTACTTAACTTGGCGCCAACTTTGAACCTATTCGCGTACCGCCACTGTTAGTTATTACAGAAGAAGGTACCTTAACACTGACGCGTAACACCCAACACTTAAGCAACACTGTCTTCCTCACTACACTGCCACTAATATCTATATACACTAGCTGAAAAAAATATCAAATAGACCCAGCGAGTGACAAGTAAATAAACATACAAAATACACATAAAATAAACATGTAAAAAATATGTGTGCATGGTGTATAACATATGTATATGTATGTGGACCAAAACACCCAAATGACAGCGTGAACGAAACCCATGTATCGTAGATACTGTAATTGTAAGAACAATTTTAAATTCTTCTTTCTCCGTCCTTAAACAACAGCTCACCAAAAAACAACAACAACATAACATAAACATAATACGGTGTAAAGGACCTAAGTCAGCAACTAATAATCATCATAAAACCCAAATAAGAACAAATGTTTGACGTCACAGGCGCAGCACCTGCATACGTCGGTCCCTAACACATGGAGCGACTATATTGAATAATGGATCAACAGAGGAGCCCAATAATACGCTAAATTACCGTTTGTAATTTACCTTAGAGGGCCGAACCACCAAATTAACCCCAAAATAATAACAATCAACAATAGAAATAGAAATGGAAATGCAAAAACTTGCCACTCAGGTCTATTTGAAACAATATTCATTAGTCACTTACTTTGAGGCGTCGGCTAGACCTCAATAGGGTTCACCGAAACCTTCATCTATCCAGCGTCGGATGTCCAGGATCCTCATCCTCTCCGTGTTGATTGGGGGTGGTGGGTGGATGTCTTATCAGACTGGGTGGTGGGTGGAGGCGGGAAAAATTAAGTAAACTATTCCATCTTCATTAGCGAGCTTTTCACCAGCGTTTTTTAATAATCTCCTTTCCAGTTTTCAAAAATTGTTCCAAGTGTAGCTCTAAAATAAATAAAGAACCTTTGAAAAGAAAAACAAACAACCCCTTAAATGGTGCGTATATTGGATACATGTATGTAGATCTTTTCAACTGTCTTTAGTAAATCATCAATTACAACGTATGAAAAATTAATGTAATTGATATCAAATTGGAGTCACCCTGTATTTAAATTCAAAATGGTGAAGTTGTCAGTGACCCCTTCGTATTATTAGCGTTACTTAATTTAAAATACAGCATGGAAACTGTAAATATTTTTCAATATGTAAGCGGGTACTCTGAGATGGCGCTGGTATGGCTGCCCATGTTGAGCAGACCAACATCATCGACCACGTCATGCATCAGTTAGTTCAATGGCTGTGAGTAGTCGATGTAGTCGTCGGTATGTGTTTTTTCGCGAAAGATGTTTTTAAAAGTCCAATGATTCCAAAATCAATTTTTAGAGTCTATGTGAGTATATTCAATAAAATTATTTTATTTTAATTTTAATTTCCAATTACAAAAACGTAGTTAGGCATGTGGGCGTTGTTTTCCTTTGTTTGCAGCCACCATTATGAATGTGTGTTCCCATAAAATTAAGTAACACCATTTAATACTAATCCATTTTATTCAACAACGGAATTATTTTTTCTGTACACTATGGCTAAAATCGCCCTAGAATGTAGCCGTGGATGCTATGGATAAATTTTAAGGGACGAGTTAATATAATTTACAGTAGGGAGTTTATTTATTTTTTATGGATAGTAAAGTAGTTATTTAAATGAATCAAGAGAGAGGGGTGTGGGAATGTTGCAATTTTTTTTTTAATACAAAGCCAATATTTCAAACATTAACAATAAACGAATATTAATTATGAAATGTTATTGATATATCTATTTTTAATTACCTAGTGATGTTAAATTCGATTAAATGTAGAATAAAGAATAGTCTATTCTATTTAGTTATTTTTATTGTTTTTGTTTGCATGTAAATTATTGCTTACATTGATATTTAAGCAATGGAATGCAAGGATTACCTAATTTGTTTATTTTCTTTGTTAAAGTATTAACCGTTTTGTTTTTAAATTAAAAAACAAACAAATGAAGAAAACTGATTGTGTGATTAAATTTGAAGGTGATTTCTTTAAATGTGAATCAATGATAATAAATAATTTTAAATTAAGAAGATAATTGGCCGAAAATTCTTGGTGAAACATTTTATAAATATAGATAGAAAGTCAATTACAAAAGGAAAAGTTTTACTTATTTATTAAAGATCACTCCATGTACGTTTCGCCTTTTTAGGACATCGTCAGGAGTATGGTTAATAAGTTAAACTTCTCCATGTGTAATTAATTTTCTAACTATATTTATATAATTTTTTTTAAAGGTAAGTAAATGTAGTTTTCAGTTACTGCAGATAAAGACCAATCTTTATTGCATACTTGTTATTAATTAATGTTGAAATTATTATTATTATCAATAAATATATATTGTTTTACTTTTGGCATTGGATTAAAATTTAAATTGATTGTGTAATTTAGATAGTCTGAGATTTATTGCAAATTAATGTGACCTGCATTAGGTAGAAAATATGTCCTTAAAATTATTTTATAAAAATCAAGTATTAAGTTCTTTTGAAAACAATCAATTGTAATTATAATAAAAATCAACTAAAATTAGAAGTCACTTGTTTTATTATAAATAGAACGCTTTTGTTTAATCAAAAACCAAACGTCTTAAAATAAACATCTAGTCGAAGTTTGTTTATTCAATTTAAAAGATAAGTTAAATTCAAATTCAGAGTTACAGCTGTTTATGTTCATTACCTTTACCCTCATTAATGACCAGCTGATCAATTAGATGCAACCAGTAGATTTAATTTTTATCATCTTATTAATGTAGAAACAAAAACTAATCGTAACTGTAAACTACTTGCCTTCATTTGTTTAAATCACAATTTTAAGTTAATCAAATGATGTAGGGAAAAAAATGTACAAATCAGGAAAAATATTTTATTAAATAGAAAAAAAGAGTCATTTATTTATATTTCTGTTTTTCTGGCTCTTGGTATACTTCTTCGCCTCTTTTCTTGTAGTTCTTCTTTTCCTTCGCTGTTGTACCATTACAAAATTATCAACACAATAAAAACAATCACCCTATTTATATATAAATTGCACAGTTATATTAATTCACTAACAGTATGAATTCGATTAACTTTACAAACTATATGAAACACAATTTGTAATATTATCATTGTTTGTGACTTCAAGAGAAAATAAATAATAATTAGGTGTAAGAAGACATTCACTGATAAGTTAACACTAAAAGAATAATGTGCATTATAAGGACACTTGAAATTGTCTTCCCTTTTTTCTTTCAGACCCCACACATCTACGCAGCATTGCATGCTATAAGTGCCCCCAAACATCCCCAACAAAGATGATTGCAAAGATCAACACATCCAAGTTAATGATGATAACACCAACTGGTTAAAATCAATAACTTAGCGGTGGCGAAGAGATGTGATGCGTGCATATTTAGAATACCTCTATGTATGTTAAATACACTGTTAATTAAGCACTACATATTAAGAAACTAAAGGCAATTATCATGCAAAAGACACTAAAGCTTATTTTTCTATACCAGGTTACAAGAACTTCACAACACTGCATGCCCTAAATGGCCCAAACAACCCCAACAACTGAGATGATTGCGAAGAAGATTAACACTTAAGAGTAATGGTAAATAAAACCAATCAATTAAATTCAATTTAGAAAAGCAAGAAGCCTTCTAAATCGATAATAACCGACTAAATTTCGTTTGTTTCAAGGCAAAAAAATTAAAAACAAATGACACCATCATAAAACAAGTGACTACCACCAACTTTTGAATAAGCAATTCAATTATTTAATTGCAAAACCAATCCATAAACTAACTTCAAACAATCCTACCTTTCGATCCAATCCGTTCCTGTTCATGTTGGTCGATGAACCTTCTTTTCATCATAAAATCACTGATATCTTCTATGTTCCCTCCAATATTGTTAAAATGATTAAAACAATGCGGTATAACAACTTAATAAGAATAAAGTTGAGATCCCAAATCAACATCAACTTTTTGATGTCTCATATCAACCATTTACTGCAAAAAAAATGAAATTGTTTTAATTCTTGTTGAACTAAGGCGAAATGTTTTTTGTTTTTGATAAAATAGGCCAAATCTTACGGAATCAACGTGTTTTTTTATGAATAATTTAAAATTGGCTTGATACTAACTTTCGAGGTTATATCAAAATATCACGAAAAACAATTAATTGCCGAAGAAACCAATACGCACATCGTAATCTGCGATATTTAATTATAACATTTCAACAATTGCATGAATTCCAACAATAATTTTTACCCGACTTTTTTTAAATTTTTTACCAAATTATTAAGACGCTTCACTTGACGCTGTTGTAAAATTGCAATGGCGCAGGCATTGATAGTGCCAACCTGTAAATTGCTTCCTAGTCCCGCACCAATTTCAAGGCACACTTACGGTTATTTTCTGAAGTTATTGTATGAAATAAATGATGAACGCGATCTTTTGTTTGAGCGTTCTAGTTTTTCAGAATCAAACAAAATGAAAAATAGAATTGATTCAAATATAGCCCATACTAAAATTGTTCGATTTATTGTATCTTTTTTAAACAACTTTGTAAAAATTTCGAAAATATTAATTAAACGTGATAACAAACAAGGGCTATGGCAACAATGTCTATTAATAGTTCAGGATAATTTAGATATTTAATTTTTAGGGAAAATTACAATGTACTTTTTTTGTCAAAATTCAATTAAAAATGTTTTGAAACCAAAAAATTTGGACAGTTCGTACAAAAACTTAAACTTTTTCGAAGTTAACCAGATAATTTACAAATATCTACTCGAGCCGCGATCTTGAGGTAGTACTATCAAAATTACCGAGAAAAAAATGAATTACCGAAAAAACTAATATGCACATCATAATCTGCGATATTTAATGATGTGATTTCGTCAATTGCATGAGTTTTAGCAAAAATTTTTACCCAAAAAAAATCAATTTCTTACCGAGGAAATGCAGCAGATACTTACACGGTCATTGTTGGTTGGAAATTGCTGCTGCCAACTATCGCAAAAGCCGTGAACTATTTCTAAGCCGCCTTAGTTGTGTTTCGTTGTTTTTTAAGTAAACAAATCGAAGAACGCACATTTTGTTTTACAGTGAATTAGAATTAAGTAATTTATTTATTACTTAAATGTTTTTCAAGGGCCGCTTGATTCGTTTTAAATTAAAAACGAAATCAATTAATCTAAATAGCTACTAATTAATTTAAAAAAAATTGTTAAAATTTTATACAATATTAATCAAACGCCCTTAGTACAAACTATTAAAAAATAAATTAATTGAATTAATGCCAATTTAATTTATAAGAAGCAAAGAATTAGTTTTATACGTTTTAACGAAAATTGTTTTATTGAACTTCGTTTTTTAATTATTTTCTTAAATTATTTCATATGAATGCAATGCTTTCTGTGCTTTTGAAATAGATGAATACAAATGTTAGAATTAGGACTAATCAAGTAAGTCAAAATCAATTAAGAAGAACAAGCGGCTTTCATAATTGATTATTATACAATTTTCGTTAGCAGTTATCTTTATTAAAAGAAAACAAATTGGAAAGTTTCTCCAATTCGTTTTCTTTTAATTATTCGCATTATGTTTCACAAGAAATGCACCCTCGATAGTTATCTTTATTATTTACAAAATAAAAGAGTAACCGGCATTAGAAGTCACTTGTTTTATCGATAATATAAAAAAACAAATGCAGCAATTGTTTGGTACAATGTTTCGCAAAATAAATAAAACACAGTCAATACATTGTTTCATATATGTAATACCTATAATAGTTTGTGCACTTGTTGCTTTAAAAATTACCTCAAAGTTCATCATCTCATCGACTAATTAAGTACCAGGCTTTTTAAAACACATACAATAGACTAAACCAAAAGTAGTAATTTTAATTATTCATTTACCTTTACTTAAACTGCTCAACTTTTGTAATTTCGAAAAACCATATCAGTTATTTTCATACAAACAAATTTTTTGTTTGATGAACTTTTGGCAGAGTATGTATTGTATAATATACAAAAAATAACTAAACAAATTATTTTTATTGAAAAAGACAAAACAGAAATATCTCATTACAGTACTATTTTATAAATAACACATTTCTTCTCTTCCACCCTCCATTTGGAATGTCTCCCCATGGTTTATTAATTTCTTCGTTTCTTCAGGACCTCTTTTTGTCTTTTTACATTCCTTTGTAACTAAATAAATGTCTACACTAGCAATCACAATATGGTAAATATTGCAAACAAAACCACACTACACTATTATATGATAAAAAAGAAAAAACTAAGAACAATGCACATACAAAAGACACTAAAACTTGGTTGTTTTTTTTTAATTCCAGGTCACGTAAACTTCACAGCAATGCATGCACTAAATGCCCCAAACAACAGACCCAACCGAGATGATTGCAAACCAAGATCAACACTTAAGAGTTAATGGTAAATAAAACCAAACAATTAATACCAACTCAGAAAAGCAAGATGCTTTCTAAATCGATATTAACTGACTTGAGTTTCATTTGTCGAAAGCTTGGCTTCTTTTACAGTTCTTTTAACATACATGTTGTTGTTCATTTGTTTCATGACAAAAAACAAAACCAAATGATACCGCCATAAAACAAGTGACCATTAGAAACTATCAAATAAGCCATTCAATTATTTAACTGCAAAAACAATCCACAAACTAACTTCAAACAATCCTACCTTTCGATCCAATTCGTTCCTGTTCATGTTGATCGATGAACCTTCTTTTCACCATAAAATCACTGCTATCTTCAATGTTCACTCCAATATTGTTAAAATAATTCAAACAATGCGGTATAACGACTTAATAAGAATAAAGTTGAGATCCCAAACCAACATCAACTTTTTGATATCTCGTATCAACCATTTTCTGTAAAAAAACACGAAATTGTTTTGATTTCTGTTGAATTATCGTAAAATGTTTTTTGTTTTTGATAAAATAGGCCAAATCATACGAAATCTACGTGTTTTTTATGAATAATTTGAAATTGGCTTGTTACTAACTTTCGAGGAGGTACTATCAAAATATCACGAAAAACAATTAATTGCCGATGAAACCAATACGCACATCGTAATCTGCGATATTTAATTATAACATTTCAACAATTGCATCAATTCCAGCAATAATTTTTGCCCAACTTTTTTTAAATTTTTTACCAAATTATTAAGACGCTTCACTTGACGCTGTTGTAAAATTGCAATGGCGCAGGCATTGATAGTGCCAACTTGTAAATTGCTTCCTAGTCCCGCACCAATTTCAAGGCACACTTACGGTTATTTTTTGAAGTTATTGTATGAAATAAATGATGAACGCGATCTTTTGTTTGAGCGTTCTATTTTTTCAGAATCAAACAAAATGAAAAATAGAATTGATTCAAATATAACCCGTACTAAAATTGTTCGATTTATTATCTTTTTTAAACAACTTTGTAAAAATTTCGAAAATATTAATTAAACGTGATAACAAACAAGGGCTATGGCAACAATGTCTATTAATTGTTCAGGATAGTTTAGTTATACAATTTTTATGGAAAATTACAATGGATTTTTATTTTTGTGAAAATGCAGTTAAAAATGTTTTGAAACCAAAAAATTTGGACAGTTCGTACAAAAACTTAAACTTTTTCGAAGTTAACCACATAATTTACAAATATCTACTCGAGCCGTGATCTTGAGGTAGTACTATCAAAATTACCGAGAAAAAAATGAATTACCGAAAAAACTAATATGCACATCATAATCTGCGATATTTAATGATGAGATTTCGTCAATTACATGAGTTCTAGCAAAATTTTTTACCCAAAAAAAATCAATTTCTTACCGAGGAAATGCAGCAGGTACTTACACGGTCATTGTTGGTTGGAAATTGCTGCTGCCAACTATCGCAAAAACCGTGAACTATTTCTAAGCCGCCTTAGTTGTGTTTCGTTGTTTTTTAAGTAAAAAAATCGAAGAACGCACATTTTGTTTTACAGTTATTGTATTTTACGATTTAAATTGAAGTGAATTAGAATTAAGTAATTCATTTATTACTTAAATGTTTTTCAAGGGCCGCTTGATTCGTTTTAAATTAAAAACGAAATCAATTAATCTAAATAGCTACTAATTAATTTAAAAAAAATTGTTAAAATTTTATACAATACTAATCAAACGCCCTTAGTACAAACTATTAAAAAATAAATTAATTGAATTAATGCCAATTTAATTTATAAGAAGCAAAGAATTAGTTTTATACGTTTTAACGAAAATTGTTTTATTGAACTTGGTTTTTTTATTATTTTCTTAAATTATTTCATATGAATTCAATGCTTTCTGTGCTTTTGAAATAGATGAATACAAATGTTAGAATTAGGACTAATCAAGTAAGTCAAAATCAATTAAGAAGAACAAGCGGCTTTCATAATTGATTATTATACAATTTTCGTTAGCAGTTATCTTTATTAAAAGAAAACAAATTGGAAAGTTTCTCCAATTCGTTTTCTTTTAATTATTCGCATTATGTTTCACAAGAAATGCACCCTCGATAGTTATCTTTATTATTTACAAAATAAAAGAGTAACCGGCATTAGAAGTCACTTGTTTTATCGATGATATAAAAAAACAAATGCAGCAATTGTTTGGTACAATGTTTCGCAAAATAAATAAAACACAGTCAATACATTGTTTCATATATGTAATACCTATAATAGTTTGTGCACTTGTTGCTTTAAAAATTACCTCAAAGTTCATCATCTCATCGACTAATTAAGTACCAGGCTTTTTAAAACACATACAATAGACTAAACCAAAAGTAGTAATTTTAATTATTCATTTACCTTTACTTAAACTACTCAACTTTTGTAATTTCGAAAAACCATATCAGTTATTTTCATACAAACAAATTGTTTGTTTGATGAACTTTTGGCAGAGTATGTATTGTATAATATACAAAAAATTACTAAACAAATTATTTTTATTGAAAAATAAAAAACAAATATCTCATAATAGTACGATTTTATAAATAACACATTTCTTCTCTTCCACCCTCCATTTGTCCCCCCATGGTTCATTAATTTCTTCGTTTCTTCAGGACCTCTTTTTGTCTTTTTACATTCCTTTGTAACTAAATAAATGTCTACACTAGCAATCACAATATGGTAAATATTGCAAACAAAACCACACTACACTATTATATGATAAAAAAGAAAAAACTAAGAACAATGCACATACAAAAGACACTAAAACTTGGTTGTTTTTTTTTAATTCCAGGTCACGTAAACTTCACAGCAATGCATGCACTAAATGCCCCAAACAACAGACCCAACCGAGATGATTGCAAACCAAGATCAACACTTAAGAGTTAATGGTAAATAAAACCAAACAATTAATACCAACTCAGAAAAGCAAGATGCTTTCTAAATCGATATTAACTGACTGAGTTTCATTTGTCGAAAGCTTGGCTTCTTTTACAGTTCTTTTAACATACATGTTGTTATTCATTTGTTTCATGGCAAAAAACAAAACCAAATGATACCGCCATAAAACAAGTGACCATTAGAAACTATCAAATAAGTCATTCAATTATTTAACTGCAAAAACAATCCATAAACTAACTTCAAACAATCCTACCTTTCGATCTAATCCTTTCCTGTTCATGTTGGTTGATGAACCTTTTTTTCACCATTTAGTCACTGCTATCTTTAATGTTCACTCCAATAATCAACTTCCATTTTTTGATGTTTCATAACAACCGTTTTCTGTAAAAAAAACATAATAGAAATTAGGCCAAATCATAGGAAATCAACTTTTTTTTGTTTTTGGAAAATAATTAAATATTGCTTGTTATAATTTTACTATATATATCTACCAAAATACCAAGAAAATATAACATTTGCTGAAAAAGACAATAAGCAAATGGTAATCTGTGGTAAGATGCTTTTTTGAATCAGTATTTCTATAATTGTATGTTTTTTACAAATTGTTTAAAAAATAAAGAACATACTTTAAAGAACACATTGATAATTTAATAGTCTTAAAAAGTTTTTTTAAAACAAGTAACGTCTATTTGATTAAAACATAAAAAATACTTTGAATTGTAAATTGTAATTATTGTTTTCATCTTCATACTACCAAAAATTACATTTCATTTGTTCGTCTTCATAAAATGTTTCTTATAATTGTCTTATTTTTGTCATCTAGACCTTATTTGGGTAACATATTCAAGTTTTGTAGTCTGTCGTTATCATGGTATAAATAATATTCAAATAACGCGTTTAATCAGGTTAATATAGAAATAACGCAAACAATTTGAATAATAATTTAAATTACATAAAAGGCACTGATATAAAATACGCAAAAAAAAGCAACAAAGACTCTGTAGATTGTCTTATTTTTCTGGCAACTTGTACTTCACATTCCCATATTTCATCTTGACCCGTCAGAATATCAAATTCATTACAAACTCATATCGAAAAAGACTCAAGAAACAAAAACGATAAAGAAAATCAATTAAAAAGCAAAAAGTTTTTCTGATTAATTATAATTAGGCTGTTTCTTAACTTATTTGTATATCATCTTTTAAAAAATATTAATTATCATAATAATAGGTAGAGGACATTAATAAATAGTAATTTCCATTAAGTTATGTAATAATATTAAAAATTTTAATTGATCTTCATTGTAGTTATTTGTATTATCGATTACAACTATTTATTTACCTACTATAATTTGTTTTAGGAAAGAAGGTGGTCTAATTGCCAAACAAATAAAATAAAATAAACGATAAGCAATCATAAAAGTTGAACAATAAAAGAAAAGAAGCAGACGATTGTGATGGCAATTGTTTTCGCTTAACATTATATTTTGTTATTTGCCATGGAGTGGTCAGTTATTTTAATTTATTGCTTGTACCTATTGGTTACATAAATTTTTATAAAATTTATTAAAATGTTTAAAATAAATATCGTTTTCTGGTAAAATATTATATCTTCAGTTATATTTGTTGTGATATAATTGTAAAAAAATAAAACAATAGAAGCAAAATGTTAATTTTTTAATTTGAATACTCTTACCTTCCGATCCAAAGCGATTCATCCAAAATGGGGCTAGGGTAGTCATCTACTTCCATGCAAAGACTGCAGTGTCCAATTCACCCCCAACAATCGTCGCAGTTGATGGCATCATATCATGATAAAAAAATATAGCCAGGAAACCCTTAGCACCACTGTCGATTAGCAGCTCGCAACAATTATTTCCTGTACAAAAAAATTAAAATGTCTAAATTTATTCGAAAATATTTTAATAATTAGTTTTATGCGCAAATTTAGGTGGAATCTTAAAGAGTTAAATGATTTTTAATGTTAAATAATTTATTTCTACCTCGCCATGACCTTGAAATAGTTAGCAAAAATTTGGGGATAAAATAATTAATTTCCGATAAAACGTATATGCACATCGTAATCAGCAATATTTATTGATAAGATTTCGGCAATTGCATGACTTCCAGCAAATACTTTTAACCAAAATATCTTTATTTTCTTACCTTCCAAATGCGAGGACTCTGCAGCCGGCCATATTCTATCCGGAAATGCTCGCATCCTTGCTAACAATGAGATGGACGACGTCATTCCTAAGCACTCTACCAAAGTAAATGCTGATTGTTTTAAAAATTAACCCGGGATATAAATGTTTAAATAAAATGAACTTCAACTGTACAAAAAGAAGGTAAAAACGACCCCCTATGTTATTTTCAAAAATAAATCTATCAATAATAAAAAACTTGTTTTAATTAAAATAAGTCGTGTATTTATTTTAAGGATTCACTACAAAATTAAAATTACTTTGTAGAGTTAAGAAGTTAAAGTAAAAGTCGAATTCAATTTAAATCAATAAAAGAAGATCATGCATAGCTGCAAAGGCTAAACAAAAGTGTTTACCTACGAAATAATTGCTTTTCGATAAACTTTAAAAGCAGCGTTAAGCACATTGTAATGATAAAGATGCGACACATTGTGTTAGTCTTATTTTTTTTTGTTTTAATAATAAGCATAAAAACAAATGATGTCTTCTAACGCTTTTGTTTTCGTTAATATGACAACTGTTTTAAAGTTGCAATTATTTTTCTTCGTTTGATCCAACATAAAGTAAAAATTAATATAGGGAACCCTAATAATCGAAATTATTACTTTCTCTACTAGTGAGAAATGAATAAATATACAAGGATAGTCCTTATGTAAATAAATATCTGTCATATAGAAAGTGATTTAAGAATTCGCTGTTTGATGAAGTTATTTTCACGACAATATTATAATTAGCGAATATTCGTGGAAAATTTCATTCACGTATCTTTTCCATTTTTTTACGTCTCATGTCGGTACGTTTTATTTGACAACGTTATTATTTTTTTAATTTTAAATATTTGCCCGATAAAAAAATAATTTGTAGCAGGTAGGTAGGTAGGTACTTCTGTGAATTTATTCCGCATTCTTTTTTTTTATTTTACATTCGTGCCTGCTTCGATAATGATGATGGTGCCAAAGGCAATAGGTCAACCGAAGTGGTAAATGTATATACACACATGGTATATGGTTTATTAGTGGTACACAAATCTATCATTTACTTTCACTACCTACTGTTATTATCTAATTCAGTGAAATACCTCAACTGGTAGCAAGCTGATAATAATCTAGACGCCATAATTTCACAGACTTACATTTGTAATTCGTTCATTTGTTTATAATACTTATGTACATGCGTTATTCTATTATCAATTGTTCAAATGTTTTTTCTTGTCTTGTCCTTTGTTTTTGTTTCTTTTTATAAGGATCCTAGCTTGAAACTAAACCGGAAATGCCGGAAGACGTCTTTCTAAATTTGCTATTATAGTCCCTGTAAATAATTACGTAAAAAATCAATTAGCATTCCAAGATGGACGCAGTTCCTTTCAATTGAAATAGGATTTCTTCTATCCAATAAAGGATTTAGAAAATCTAAAGAAGCAATGAACTCGGGACCAAAACTAATTATATAACGAAATTAGATGAGAATTAAATTAAAAATAGAATTTATATTTGCGTCAATTTGGTACTTGGCGTTTGAGGATCATGTTTTAAGTTGTTAAAACCGTTGAAGTACAACAGGAAGTACAGGAAGCAGGAAATAGAAGAATTTCGTACGAAAGATATTCAATTACTACAAAAATGACTCAGTAATTACAACTTGTTTTAAACAGCAGTCGTTAAAGTCACAATGCATCTATATACCTACCTATCTACCAGTAAATCGTGTACTTTCTATAATTACAATACCGATTGGTTAATTAAAGCCTTCATCATACTTGATTGGCTGTAATTTTGTCAATTATTACCTCATTTATTTCTTTCGAAGTCACTTAATAGTTGGTGTTTTGTTTTGTACAAACGCTTTATTCAACTATTGGATGGAGATCATCTAATAGCAACGAATCTCTCATTTAACAACCGACAATCGTCCATCTACTTTCAATTTTATTCTTTGACCTTTGCAAAAACTGATTGCAATTGTTTATTATATATCTACTTGTAGATAGTAAACAAATGGTTTCCTCATAGTCGCAATTGTTTTTAATACAAATTGACGAACAACGATATACGTAGAAAGTGGTCTCTAGATCAATCAAACAAACGCAATCTCGCAAAAACATTTTTATACACAGGGTGTACCACTACAAAAATTTCTTGTTTTATTCAGTGTGTATAATAATTGTGTACGTATTCTTTTATGTCGGTAATTATAAAAAGCCATGGTAATTGTTTAAACTGTAGTTAATAGTTTACTTATTGTTACCCTTTTATGGAAAGTTGTTCTCCATTTATACAGTTATGAGCACTCTTGGACTTATGCAACGTTTTAATTATTGTGAATACAAACAAGAAAAACAAAAATGAGTACGACTCTAACATCATTTAATGCTGGTTACCTTTCACTGCGTCCATGATTATTAAGTCTTGTGGTAACGTGCAATTTCTGTGTCATATTTGTAAGCCTAGAGCGTATCACGTCCTCAAACGTCAATGGAAAGACACCTGGACATAATGGACTTCAAAAGAAAACAAGAACAAACTAAGTTTGTCTCTTATTTATAACGTCAGAAAATCGCCTTAAATAAAAGTTGAAGATCGAACAAAAGTGAAGTCTTTCAATCAGTTACTCAACGTGTCAGATTAAACGTTTGTTTATTTCTTTCTAAATCATCGATTATTCTAAATATGGTACCCGTAGATTACAAGCATCACCTAGTTCCAGGTCGTTATTTAAACTCGGACTTACGATAATTGCAGTGATCACATTGCTTTTTTTATGTCGGAGTATTATTATTTCATCTTCAACTTGCTGTGTACCTAATTGATGTTCATTTGGGTTCCGTTTCGAAAAAGGTAAAAAAGGAACCCTTTTGGTGGGAAGTATGCTAACAGGTAGTCACGAAATCCAAATCCTAATCATCATCACAAGGTCGCCAGTTCGAAGACTCGTTAGACACGCACCCCCACCCTTTCATATCCCAAAAACTAGAACATCCCACCGCACCATTAACTATCTGCGAATAATAGACCTTCCTCAACCCCTCTTTACTCCTATTTATGTTTCTACTATGTCTCATATCTCAGAAGATGTCCTACCATCCTATCTTTCCTTATTATCCTTATTCACTTTCGTTGTGCCTTTTGTTCTCGTACTCTTTTTTCATTATTTTATCACCTGCTTATAACACCACATCTCTTGTATTTCACCGCGTTAGATCAGTGAATTATTAGGATAAGATTTCGAGAAACAATTGTTTGTGTTTTGTTTTGTTTTGTTTTAAACGGTGTCTAGTAGTTTTCATTTATTTCGTTAAAGTTGAAATCTTAAGGATCTCCAGCAAATTCATTTCACGTTTTCTAAAAGGAAAACGGCTGCTTTATCTGTCGTGTAAATGTCTACGTGTCTTGACTAGCGGCAGTAATTGCACACATATAAACTGTTTGCAATAAAAAGGACACCAGAAAGAGTAATCTCAGTGAAATATGTCTGCTTCCTTCCACTAAACAATAACAATAATATATCCAGTTGTAACAGAATTTATTTTTTATTTATTAATTTTCTACGTAACAGCAAATAAATTATTACAATCGTATTTTATTGATCCTTGAAGTCGTTGGGTGTTGGGAAAATGGTATCTAAAAGAAAATAGTTTCATTATATTTTATTTCTAAAAGAATCACTCTGTATAAAAGTGCTGGTGGTTTTTGTTTCACTTGTTTTTTTTTACTCTCAGACGTAGAATATGTAACAAAACAATTGGGCAACATCGCGTTTGTTGCAGGAAAAGAAAAAAACGAGAACATCGCAAATGTTTAAATAAAAGAATATCGTAATGTTTCCAAACTTGGAACTTTTGTTGCAAAAGATCACCAATTCAAGCGGATGTCGTATACATACATATACATCAGTAGTACAATAATAATACTTATAACACTGTTGTTTTGTTTTCTGTAGTATTATTGTTGCTAAACAAAGATTATAATGGACGTCTAGTTTCCTTTGCACAGTAGTTTTCACAAGAGCTGTGCGAAATTCTTTTGGTTTCGCTTTTATCGTATTATTATTATATTAACTTACCTACTATTACTATACTTGCTGTGTGCGGGTAAATTATGAACAAAAAAAAACTTTCTCATTACCTTAATTAGCCAATCGGGTCGTTAAACTTTTGCTTTGGCTTAAATACCTATAGCAACCGTTTACCACATCTTTTAAAAGATGCATTCAGGTCATTACTGAGATAAATTGACTTAAAATAATCTTGGGAATGAAAATCCGGGCAAAACAATTGTAACAAATACTGCATCACAGTTGATTGTTTTCTTGTAGCTATTTTGTTTTTATTGTTATGCGATGTTCTTTTAGTGACAACGAACGACAGTTTTTTTTGTCCTTTATATTCTTTTTTAAGTGTATGGTACCATTTCAGTGGTCCCAATTTCAGTGATTACCATTTTGATCAATTCTAAAAAACGTTCTAAAAGTTTGGTATCAATAAATTAAAAAAAAAACAGGTTTTTAATGATTATCTTTGAGTAAATTCAAAGTTGAAAGTTGTTGGTGTAAATTTCACTTTTTTATGTTTGGCTAACTAACTAACTGACCGAGTCTTTAACGTATGTGTGCATGTATGTAAATATGGTACTGGTGAACTTGACATTGCAAAACAAGTAAAAAAACGACACTCCCATCTTTATGTTTAGCATAAATTAATTTATACTTTATACATTTAAAGAACCCATCACCAGGTTGGCGATGAACAGGTTTGTAATCTAGTGCAAGTGCAAGTGCAGGTAGCACCCATTTGGTAGGTAATAAGCAGTACCATTAATAGAGTAAAAGACAGAGGAGTGGCCTACCATTTAATTCATGCTTTTTCTACCTTTCCTACATGGATCTGATCCAGTTAATGGTTTGTTGACCATTATGGTTACGTAATGTGCAATAATTGTCACGGTTAAAATGGTATTATTGTTCGTTTTCTAAGTCAAGGTTAATTCTTTCACTACCTTTACCTGTTTAATAATTTTAACAGGAATCGAGTGTTATTTTTTAAGTACCCACAAAAAAATAAAAACAGTTTGTACGATTCTTCCATCGTAAACGATTAGTACAATTTTTATTACCTAACTATATACTTCCTTATGTAACCCTTATTATAACATTGATATTTTGAAAACAAAAGACTACGTGAACATTTTCTGATTTTGTTTCATATCAAACTTTTTCGAATGTTTTTGTTATTTTTCACTTGTTTTGTACAAATAATACCTTTTGTGACCAAAGAAAGCATTTAGATGACTAATAATATGTAGTTTTCACCAGACGTCGCAACTTCCATATCTCTAAAGTCCATCGTCACGTCTGGTCTGTTTGGAAATCAAATTGTTCTAGAAAAAATATACAAAACACACACATACCTACGTGACTAGGAAGTGCAGTCAGTATATTTTAAATGTGTCTTTACTACCATTCTCCTACCATGCAATCGAACCGGAAGACCAGATGTACCTGATGTCATTTTTATCTCGGAACCGTGTATTATGAGCTATGAATTTTTAAACAACGTTCTTCAACTTTTCGCATACCACTTAAGCATAGGTATATTATGTACAATGATTGTATAGATGGTACGGTACGGTATGGTATAGTATGGTATGGTACATAATAGATACTTAGGTAAATTGTGTCCATGTGATGATACATTCGAGAATCGAAAAAGAAGGAGAATGCTCTGTAGAAAGTGTTTTATTACAGGTCTTGAATTCGTACGTACGAACAGGATACACTCTGGTATTAAGTAACACCCGTTTTCGCGATCGTCTCCATTTTCCGACTACTTTCTAAATATTCCTTCCCAGGTCGCAGGAGAGAACAGTGAAACCGATGCTTTATACAGGGCGATCTCAATGTAACACGTTATTTTGGTTGTAAACCTATTCCCAAGTCTATTCGACTGGATCACACCATACAGAAGAGTAGGGATGTTGTCAGTGAAGAACAACGACGAAACCTTTTGTTTCGTTTACATTTTGTTCACAACGGCTGCGAAAGCTTACGTCGAATACAGTTTTCTCTTATTTAATGGTCTCCCTGTATTTTCGTCTCTAAAATCTAAAATCTTGGCACGTTTAGAAAATACTTTACTATTTTATTACCTAACAAATTAGTAATTTTAAGAAACAATGCGAAGGAAATTAAAGTACCTACCATGGTCGGATTTAGGACTAATACAGTTCCCGAAGGATAACGTCATGCGAAGCCCCAGGTGGGAATCACGAAAAAAGTTTTGCTATGTCAATATTATTCAAACGAAATGTGGCCAAAAAGTTGAAGACGATTTTCCAACTCAATAACAAATGATAATCACTTTTTGCAGTCTATTGTTTCTAACAATAAACAGTAGTTTTCATTGTTTTCAATGTTTAACATGCAATAGCTGAACGTCATAAATCACTAAAAATAGAGAAAAAATATATATAAATACCTAAATCTATTACTATAATATATGCATAATCTTATTTAGAGGAATTCTGAGTTAAAATATTGCATTCATTTGTTAAAGCTTCCTTATTGGAAATTTATTGATGATTAGATAAGTATCGACATAGGATAGTATTAAGAGTAGGTATCTAACCTAATCGGGGGGAAACACCGGAATAAAAGAAGGTGATTGCGGAAGGGAACAATAACGTCGTAGAAAGCCATGACGGCCATTATCGCCATCTTCGTCAGCCGCTGGGCATCTGATTCGACAAAATAAAATTCACTTTCACGCTAGTTACCTGACCCCAACAATTGCCGACAAAACAGACAGTAATTCACTTCACTTACTTATATATACATACATACCGTAAGAAAGTTTTACCTTTTGATCTTTACTACATGTGTCTGTGTATCATGCGAGACGTTCTTGTGTCGTCGATTGTTGAAGACGGAGGCGACGAAAAGGAAAAAACGGGCAAAATCGTGATCCCATCAACCTACAATATTATAATATTCACGTATTTTCATTTCCCTTCACTTTGCAATGTAAATAACATGCTTCTTATGTACTTTATTAAATAATCTCGTTAGTCATCTTAATTTTCCGATGAATGCGGAGGTTACACAGAAGGCGATTTTCGCAAACAGCGCCACCCGTTACATAATATAACATTAACAATTATTACATAAGTAAAAAATTTGGAACATATGTAAAGTAGCTATAAAATTGATTTCTGGCCAAAGGGTAGTCGTTTAATTCTATTTGATAATTTAAAAGTACATTAATGTTTATTTTTTGTTTATTAATTTCTAGCGTTTACAGAAGATTAAGTTTGAAGGTTTTAAAGTTTTGGTTGAATTTGTGTTTTTTTCAATCAAATCATACAAAAAAAATAAAAGACAATTCCAATTACGCATTTTATTAAATAATAAGTAAACAAATACAATCACACCCAGGTACCTATAAATCAATATAAGTTTAGTTTCTGTCAATAATTCTTTGAGAATGGTCGAGAGATCGAAACAATTGTAAGAGAAATTTCGATATTAAGTAAAACAATTTAAACTGCATTTAGTGTTTTTATGAAATCGATAATATATATATATATATGTTACCGGCAATGTACAAAATCCGCCATTGTGCGAAATGCCTAGTTATTTTGCAAACTAACCAATTCACCAGGTATTCTGCAAAATGACCACAATTTTGGATAGTCTACAAAATGACGAAGTAATTTTGGACAATTTGCACAATGTCTGATGCAATAGCCAATATGGAGCCTGAAAAACATTATTTCTCACATTCACTAGGCAGTTTGCTGAATGCCTGCCTGACTGTATCGAACTACTAATCAGTGTGTTGCAAAGTGTGTTGTGATTCATAATGGCAAGTGGGAAAAAAGAAATATTCCTTGAAAAATTGAATTCAATATGTAGTAAGAAGAACTATAACAATGTGTTTTTAACATTTAATTATCGTTAATATTCTGAAGGGATTGGAAGTTGCGGATAAATCCAAAAATTATAGATTAAAAAAGCGGTATGTACAAATAATGCAGGTTAGGTTAGGTTAGGTTGTCATGTATTTTACTTACATTTAATACAGTAAACAACTTCTATGTTTTATAAATTATCGATGTAAAATAGCTTCAGATTGACTGTTGATCAGACATTATGTAAATACCTGGTAAATTAGTTAGTTTGCACAATTACTAGGTATTTCGCACAATGCCGGATTTTGTACATTGCCGGTATCATATATATATATATATATACATACATACAACCACAAACTCATGATGATTGATGTTTAACATCAATTTTTGTAATTTCTCTACTTGCATAGTTAATGATACCATTGTCTGGTAACCTTAATTTTTTAAATAAAGTATTAGATAAACGATTTTGTTTGTAAATGTACCGCATGTAAATTGAAGAAGTCTTTTAGCGGTGTCGTGAGAAAAAAAAATTCGCACGAAACAAATGCAATGAAATGAATCATCACAAACGGCGACTGCATCTTTACCATGGTCTCTGGTCATGTATGGTGTACCTAAAGACTAATTAAATTTGCCCGGTTCATTCAAAAACTTTCTCCAACGCTATATGTCGAAGTCTGTCTTCTTCTTTTCCTCTGCATTTGTTTCTGTCTCTTTAATTAATAAAAATGCCTTTGGTCAAATAACAAAAAAATGTCTCAGGTTGCCAACAACATTTTCATACTGAAATGCGTTAATTATTGCCAGCAAAATTTCCGACAATATTATTTAAATAAATAAGCACCAAAATAATAGATTTAGAATTAAGATACGAAATGTTAATGTTAGTAAATATCTTTTTCGTATTTTTGACGTTAATTAATTTTGATGACGACTGTAGATACATACATCTGCTATCTGAGTATTGCGTGGGCCTAGTTGGTTTGTTGGTTGGTTCGTTGGTTGGTTGGTAGATAAGTAAAAGAGAAAATTCAGTTTTTTTTTCAGTAGTCGCGTGTTAAATTACATACCCCTTGATTAAATTTTGTATCCGGAACATGTGCCTGTCGCGTCGTCAAATTAAAAGCTGGATGACTAACAACTTTCGAAAAGTTTAGCCAATAAAAAGGTTCTAACACGTAAACGATTTATTCATGTCTGGAATATCCTACGTCTTAAATAAAGAAATAAATATTAAAGCCGTTCCAAACTGAAAATAATAATTATCAATTAAGTACCTGATATATTCCTTCTGTACCTATCAAAATCTAGTAATAAGTTGGTGGACTTTATAATACGTAACTAGAAAGTGTAGTATGTCTATGGGACTCTATCGGAAAGATTAAACTATTGTATTAATGTTGACCTTTTTGCAATAGGTACTTTTAGATTACATAAAGCAGATAGGTACAAGCCCGAAATTTAATCTTACTGACATCAATTTTACTCGAGCTCATTGGAAGGAAACATCGATTTTTGCATGCACAAAAATATGAGCATCAGTAATGCTTAATCACACGCTTATTCATCCGTATTCAATGGAGCTTTTTATATTCTTAAAAGATACGAACAGGAAGATATACGTTAGCTGATCTTTAAAAAGGGTCTAACTTTTACAAAAGTTAAAAAGGGCAGAAGAAAAGAGGAACTCTAAAATGTACGTTTATTATATTTATTGATTGAATATGCAGAAGTGATACGTTATTTTAACTTCTCTTGAAAACTGCCAATGAATACGAAGCTTTGAGAATCTGTAACAAAAGAAAGATAAAAAAAAAATTTTAAAAGAAAAAGGTGGGTCCACAGCTGAGCCCCTTGGTCTAATTTGAAGCTATAATCAATTGCATAAGTATATAGAGACAAATTTAAATAGTGATAAGAACAAAAATAAATTCTTGGTCATGTAATTAACGTTTATCGAAGCTACCAGACGTGGATCAAATTAAAATTTATAGAAAACCTACCCATACAAACACCACTATTCCTGTTGATTTTAACCACCCTTTAAACACTAAACTAGCTGTTTTTCATTCCTTACTAAACAGACTATTAAATACACCTTTATCCGTCTTTAAGTTTAATAAAGAACTCAACACTATAAAACACATTTAAATTTAACCCCGATATTATAGAAAAACTACTTCATAAAAAGAAAAGGAAAATATCTTCGCAGCTTCTTTATAACAACAATTCAACCTCAGCCATAAAAAAAAACAATACAATGATTGCGTCCATCAGATTTATAAACAATTTCAGCCTTAAATTTAAGAATATTTTCAACAAATTTAATATAACCTTAGTAGAAAATAATAATTACAATTTAAGTTCGATTTTGTCAAAATTTAAACCGAAATTAGATATTTTGGAAAAAAATGTTGTAACATTTGTAATACCTGATACATAAGACAAAGTGGTAGAACCATTAACATCAGAATAAAAGAGCATTTAAGAAATATAGAGAAAAAATATTAAAAAAACGGGTTTTGCCAAACATTGTGTTTCCTTAAATCACCACTTAGACATGGAGAATTTTGTTGTTCTTCACAGTGGTGTCAGCAAAAGTAATTACCACTGTGACATACATTTCTTTAACACATTGGCTATCGGACGTAGCGCCAATTGAACCCCGGGGTTATAAGATCTAAAAAGTTTACGTTATAGATTTAGGTTAAGGGGTCTATAACGTCTGGGTTATACGGGTTACGGAGATTAATGTTTTTGGTTGCTGGATTGGGAGTTGCTTTCGGGAGTCAAGTTTGATATCACACCGCACTCCCCTAGACGTTACATTAACTTACTTTAACAAACGTTGACAAAGTCAAAGATGCAGTTCCTCCCATGGTAAAATAAACCGGCTTCAGTATTCTTATCATAATTATTTGCAAGGACAGCTTAAAGGATCTGGTAGTCGTGATCCATTCGCATTCGTATATAACGGTGTGTAACTTATCGATCTGTAGATAAATTGACCACACCAATACATTAACAATTTAATAAATTGCATTTGAATACAATAATTTCTCACCATCGAAGTTAATCTATTACCGCAATAACAATATGTAAAGGTTCTGTAAGTTCCGGCCACAAAAATTACCCCGAAAGCAGCCGTAGTTTCGTCAAAACAGGTGCTCTGCAAAGTTTTAATTTATTAATTGCTTGTTATTACAATAAACAGGTAGTAATTCGTGGGATGGTCACAGGCTATTGGATAATAAAAAAAACACGGGTTGAACTTGGGACCTGTTTCGGAAATTAATTTTGACTTCTTCAGCAGTTTATGTATCAATTCTTTATTAAATCTAAAAACAGTGTCAGCCTTAAAATTAAATTTACTAATTGCCTAAATACCTACAACCATTCTACAAATATTTTATGTTATTTAAATTGAACTTACGTTTAGGATATTCATAAGACTAAGACCTACAGTGCAGATAGACCATGAAGAATTTATCATCATTACCCTATTATAAACCCGTTCAATACAACCGTAAAACCTGTAAATTCGATTATTATAAAAAGCGTAAATCATTTTTTTAAAAAGTTTAGTGAAAATATTTGTATATAATTACTTATAAACGAAATATTTTTCCACAGACATATAAGTATGGGTCGTAATTATTTTATAAATCCGAGATATTTGTTACCCATTATCATAATATTATAATAATAGTGAAAACATGTTTTTGCAAAAAATTCGTGTTACAACTTACCCAAGTATTTCATCTAAATAACTAGCACAGATGTTGATGTGTTTGTTCATTTTCAAGTTTAGGACATCATCGTTTAAAAAATCGAGAGAATTCTCCAATTCTTTTATACATCGCGAATGCATAGTTATAAATAGGTATTCCAGTACCTTCACATGGGCACATATAAAACTGACATAACTTAGAAACAAGCTGTCTACACCTAAAAGAAAATTATATAAATATGAAGTATTGTTTTACACAGATACATTCAATTGTTTACGTTTGTTTTCATTTGTTTTTATTCTTCATTTGTTTACGTATGTACCTACCTACGAGGGACATGGTAAGATATCCAGTGGCACTAGCAGATAGTATGAAGGATAAACAATTAGTAAATCGTGAATTTACTTCAAATGGCATCCAAATAGTGAAAAGAAATGGTTGGTGGTAATTCGTTGTGGTTCTATTGTTAAGTTCATCGAAAGAAATTTCATAATATTGCCTGTACATTACGAAGTACTGAAAAATCCAAAGAACAGTAGGTGTCAACCAAGCACTAAGAAATGAATACAGGGTCAACTGGACTGCTAGTTTTCTGTAAAAATTTTCCCTATTTATTATGTCTATTACTATATGGTACTCGTGAGAGTCTAACAACTCGTCTAAACAGCTCCCAACGGAGTTCATTAGGGAAAATATTTCCTTTTTGTTACCATACTGTTGGACAATACCAGAACAAACCACAACAAATGTTAAAGGCACGATCAAGTTTGCTGTAAACTCCCTGAGAGATTTACACTGCACCATCATGGTCACCGAAAATGTGGGATAAAACGTGAGGAAGTAAATCAGGAATGTTTTCCTGAAATAATATGTGAAACCCTTTATTCCCGGTAAATCCCAATTGGCTAAGCTGCAAAACTGTAAAGATCTCTTAGTAAACATGTCAACAAATACCGCTATTTTTTTATCGTAAGTCATCTTGAAATTGAATTCAAATGAAAGACAAAGCATGGTTCTTATTAATATATAGGACAAATAACCTTTTAAAAATTGATAACCAAATGGTACAGTATCGAAGAAATAAGCAATAATCATTTAATCCGTATGGGTCGACGGTATTGATCATTTAAATAATATATAGGACATTATTATCGCCTAATTATCCAATGATGCACAAAAGCAATACAGAAAAAACGCAAAATTAATTCCATGCATTTTTAACACAATTTATTTATGAATCTAAGTTTTTACGATTGTGGCAATTAAAGAGCTATATATGTACTAAATGAATTATATTGTAAAATGGATTACGGATGTTTGCATTTTATATATTATTTGTACCCTGTTATCTCCTGATTACGTTTTCGTATGTTTCAGGGTAAATTAGATCAAAAAGAAACACTGCAAAGATTGATAAATATAATAGGTGCAGTGATTTATAAAATTTATTATGTACAATAATTAGCTTAAAACGAAAAGATATTTTTTTTATGATAATTACATTGTTCTATTATTAATTATCATTGCTACTAGTCAAACCCGTTCAAATTTTCACTGACACATATATGCTGACCAAAAATTGACATTTAAACATTTCCAACACGTCAAAACGTTCGTGATTTTCAATTAAAAATTCCGATATTTTAGTTAATTCAAGAGTGTCGTATCATTAGAAGAGATAGCTGCACCTATTTCCAATACAAACTATAGATATTGGCACATTATTACTTCTGTTGTCGTTTCTTAATAAAGTTCTTATAATTTACTGAAGATTTGTAAAATTTGTTTCAAAATTTTTGCAGTAAACGTGTTTATGTTAGTATATTATAAAGTTAACAAGCTGGTTTTTTTTTATTGATCTTTTAATTAACAGTGTAATTATCGAGTCATTTTGAAGTTTGTCGATAAAGTTGTATAATACTTTCGAAAACCTTTCTTCTTTTGGTCGTAATACGCCTTTTGAAAATATTAAAAACGTTTTAGGGCGTCATAATAAAAAGGTTATACTTTATAATATAGTGAAAGTTGTATCCCCTGCGATCGTATTTTGTTTTTATTTTTTCTTACAGCCTTTCCATTATTTCTTCTTCATTAAATTCTCCTTAATTGAGAATTACTTTTTTATCGCAATATTATATGCTTATTCTATATACTTTACAAGAAAGTAATTACCTTTCATTTTACATATTCGGCGATATGCAGTTATCCTAATTGGTATCCGTATTGATAATTGACAGTTTCGTGCAACCTTGTCATCTGTATTGAACAATATTTACAGGACGATTCAAAAATTAATGCAGCACGTTATAAAACAATTGACGAAAAAGACAATATAGAATCAAATACAATAATAAACAAAAGCGATCTATTTAAAACAAAAAAAAAGAACTCTCTAAGAAGCTACCAGATTTCCAACAAAATAGACGCCCAAATCAATACATGTATACTAGATCTAGGAAAGTAATTAAAGCTTTCTTTTAAACTTAAATGAAAAATATATTTTGTTAAACAAAGATATTTAATGTAATGACTCAATATAATAGTGATAGTTTGTGAAATAGGACTTAGAGAAACCGATGACTGAATCTAAGTAAACAATTTTAGTGTAAGATGTAAAAAATTCAGTACCATTAGCAGTTTAAGTACATGCAACCTGAATTTGGCTTTTCATTTCATCAACTAATAGAATAATCAAATAATTACGTAAAATGAATTTTTACGTTTTGAGAGAGTCAACCTTGATGGTTTTTACCTATCAATTGTTAATATAACTAGATACGTAAATTTGTTAAACATTCCAAGATGTTAATTACTATTCATTCAATTGTTGTATTATTACGAAAAACAAGAAAACAAACAAAACAAATGAATGGTTATGAATTAAACAAGAGACACTCTTATTCGTAATAAAAAGCATTCTTGACATTAACCGTGAAACATGAAAGAAGCAATAAATTTCATTTGTTTTCATTTTCTTTTTTTTTTTTTCTTTTTCATTATGATGCCGAATCGCTCGCAATTTATTTAACGCCTGTGCCGAAGTGCCAAAGGTCATCTGAATAACAATAATTTCCTCTTCGGCTGATTGTGCATCAGCCGACAGTGGTTACTGGTAAAAGTGAATTTTCATCAAGAAGTGAAGGTGCACACACACACAAATATACACATACATAATGTACACACATACACTGTAGCGATCGCGGTGTTCTCTTGGTCTTTTTCTTGTTTCCATAATGTACTCCTCGACGAGTGAATCTTCGGGCCAAAAGGGGGGCATTCACTTTAAATACTATCTGGGATGTTTGTTCGGCATCATTTTGTGAATATTCAACTCCTTAACATTTAGTGGTGTCAGCACAAAGATGCGACCAATTGTGGTACGTACTAAACCTTTTTTTTTTTGTTTTACTTACGCAAAATTTCAAAAAACAAAACGTAAAAATTTTTATGTTAGTTTTGAGTTAAGTTGCGACTTTGTTTTATAAGTAATGAATTTATTTTTGTTACCTTTATAAAGTTAAATAAAGTTATTCATATATTTCGGTCTACGGGGTACATCTTTTTCAGTGATATTTTTTTTTGTCAAAAAAAAAAAAAAACAAAATCGTTAAAGCTTAAAATTTTATTTGTTTGTATAAGTAACTGTGGAATTAATATATTTAACATTTAAATATATTTTATGTATATTTGGTTAGTTTATTTTCCGAATGCTTTTTGTTTACAAAATCCTTTTTGGAAAACCTTTTCTAAGTGTAATTCGTTTTTGGACTGAAACAAAAATATCTGCTGCAGATCAAACCGTGTTTTGTTTTTTGTAACTACCTAGTGGATTTATATTTCATTTATTTTCAAGCACTTGTTACCGCGTAATAAAATGCTGGTTATATTTCAGCTTTAGTGGGTATTTAAGAGTATATAAATTATTTGACCAACTTGACTAAAAGTTTAGAATTATATTGAGCTTTCCTTTTCATAGTGACTATTTTATATATTATATTTATTGACGTGCACATTTTATTATCATTTTTTTAATTTACTTATATGTATTTATCTACAGATGTATATCAAGTTTCTATTTTGACTTACTTATATATTTTTATCATCTACTAAATGTTTATTCAATCTATCAAACACGCACGGATTACTAAAATATTTGGTTTTCGCTTTACATCTGGCGCGAAAAAAGAAATTCATTAATACGTTTCAAACATGCATTCGAATTAATTTAAAACACTCTACGTTCCTCAATTAATTCTGTTTATGCTATTATTATAATGAGTTTCATTTATTGATTCTTCTGTTTTCTATTATTTACGTAAATGGAATACTTAAGCTTTCTAAAAAAACAGAAAATTTAAATTTTCAGCTGTTTTCTTCTTTGCTGGCTCTTGCCACAGCAAAGCCTGAGGCCGGTTACAGCTATAGCCCACCCTCATCCTCATATGGAGCACCCTCTGGTGGCGGCGGCGGTTTCGGAGGAAGCGGAATCGGTGGTGGATTAGGCGGAGGCCACGGCGGCGGAGGTTTCGGAGGTGGCGGAGGCGGATTTGGAGGTAGCGGTGGTGGTGGATTTGGAGGCGGCGGATTAGGAGGCGGTGGATTAGGAGGCGGCGGATTAGGAGGCGGCGGATTTGGAGGCGGTAAGAAATCTCACAAAAATCAACCCTTAAGAAAATATTGATGGGACCTTTTGTTTTAGGACTTAGCGGAGGTGGAGGAGGCGGCGGAGGATTTGGAGGCGGTAAATATTTACTTGATGTTTAATTATAGTTTATTAATTTATTAATTAACAATGGCAAATGTGATGCTCTCGATTGGAATCGTATTAGTTTTTTTATTTTTTGTTTTTTATTGCATAGGATTCGGAGGTGGTGCTGGAGGAGGTTTCGGCGGTGGTGGTGGTGGAGGATTTGGAGGAGGCGGTGGCGTCACCGTCCAAAAGCACATCTACGTTCACGTGCCACCCCCAGAACCCGAAGAGTTCAGACCACAAAGGCCCATCTCTGTTGGACAAGCCCAAAAACATTACAAAATCATTTTCATTAAGGTAAACGATTTGATTCCTCCGAAATTCTGCGGGTTGACAGCCCCCTATACTAAATTCATTAATTTATTATGATATACATACTTATATTAATTGATATTATCTTTTTAGGCCCCAAGCCCACCTGCACCAACTGCACCAGTTATTCCCGTTCAACCACAGAACGAAGAAAAGACTTTGGTATATGTTTTGGTCAAGAAACCAGACGAAGCACCAGAAATCAGTATTCCAACCCCAGCACCCACACAACCCAGCAAACCAGAAGTCTATTTCATCAGATACAAGACACAGGTATGCAACCATATACAGTAATTATCATCGGTATTAAATAATATTCACGGGGCTATTAAAAAATTAATGTGGTAAATATATACGGTTATAAATTAAGAAACGTAACAAAGAGAAAAACAAAAGAAAGGATAAACAAAGCTTAAAGACAGAAGGAAAGCTTTTGTTTTAAAGAAAAACAAAAGCAGAGAAAGAAATGTCCGGAGAAGAAACACAAAATTAGGTTTATTTCCAAAACAAAAGTAACTTATTTAAAACTAAAACAAAACAGCACATTGCAGTTCCTTATTTAGGCAGGAAACAAAATACTATCTTATGTTTGACCTGAATTTGAAAAAGTTGTTAGGATTATAATTAATTCTAGCTTGATTACTTAGCATTAAAATGATAGTAATAAAATTGATGTCACGTATGGATTATCTCGCGAATCCGATGTCGACCTTCTTCTTTTTTAATCTACCGTTTGTTGATGATTAGTATCCACCGGTGACATTAAAAGGTGAAATGCGAATGAATCGCGCATTTCTATAAACATCTGTCTAGTCATTTGTTGGTCAATGGATTTCGCGACTTTCCAAATACACGACCGACACCAGGAGAAAGTAATGCATTGTTTCCATTCATGGCAACGTCTTAACCAAATTTTAATATACCCATAATGTATGCATGTGATTATTTATTTATTTATAAAAACAACTCTGATTGTAACTGTATTTTGTTTTCTAAATAGCAATCTTTTCTTCATTTGCAGAAAGAAGCAGGTGGTGGTGGTGGTACTGGAATTGGAGGAGGTAATTTGAATAATTTTTTTTAATCATTATTGGAGGCATAATTTATTTTTTCTTTAAGGATTTGGAGGAGGAGCAGGTGGTGGATTTGGCGGCGGTTCAGGCGGCGGATTCGGAGGTGGATCCGGGGGTGGATTTGGTGGCGGACATGGCGGAGGAATTGGTGGCGGACATGGCGGCGGAATTGGTGGCGGTAGCGGCATTGGCGGTGGTATCGGCGGTGGTATTGGCGGTGGTAAGTTATAAAAAAAAACGATCGTTCTTTTAGAAAATTTTATAATCCCTTGTTTTTCTTTTATTTTGAAGGCATCAGCGGCGGAGGTGGAGGCGGAGGAGTGTCTTCCAGCTACGGTCCCCCCGGAAAATCTGGCCCATACTAAACCCAAACTTACTTCGATACCTAAAAAAGACAAAACAAAACAACAAAAAAAAGAAGAACAGCAGCAACTATAAAAAAAGAACAACGTCGTCGTGCGTGCTGACCCGTATTATGACGTCACTGCCTCGTTTTTTTTCGTTTTGCAGGACGTTCGTGTGTTTTGCGAGAACAAAATAGTGAACTAACTTACTTGCCTTTAGGTTTTATAATGTCTTTTCTGTGTATATTAAGCCTTATTATCGTCCATAGCGGGACGTACGGAGTGTAAATAGAGTGCAATAATATTAATAATAATGTGTATGTATTTTTATAACTGAAATACATATATGTATATGTATAATATGTGTATATTTTATTTTGTAAATAAAATTACGGTGACAAAAAATTCTGTTATAAATTATCGATCTTCCCATTTATGATTCCTCGGTAAGAAGGTATGATCTAATTTGATTAAAAAAATATTCAAAATCGATTCGATAGTTAACCGGTTTGCAAGGCAACTTTAATTAATTGATATGATTGTGAATTCATTTTTCATATACCATAACTTTTATATCGAATAAAAACCAAAGAAATATTTCAACAAAATTAATTAAGAAAAATTATCTTACAATTGTTTCGACAGATCTGTCATTATCAAAGTGTAATAAGAAATACATTTGTAAGAGAATTTTTCTTAATAAATTTTGTTGAAACATTTCTTTGGTTTTTATTCGATTTAAAATATGTTTCATCAACAATACACCACCAATAGCTTATTAAACTTTTATATCGGCTAATCCAAAGGACTGCAACTCCATAATCCTGTAAACATTACAATTTTCTAACTTTGCCTATTATGCAAATAAAAGAACTTGTGCCCATTTTCGTACATTTCTATTTCCCAAAATCTCTTTTCTTTTAACTAAACACCAAAAATAAGAACACTTTTCAACATTGCAAGATGCTCTCTGAACAATTACTTAAAGATTCATTTTTGTTCCAAATTGCACCGACTAGTTTAACAAAAACAAAAGTAAAAAAAACTGTTTCTTTATATAACCTTCGCCTATATTGCTATCAATTGTTTTTTTATCAATACTTTACAATAAATGACAACAGCTATTTCAGTTCGAGAAATGATTATCAAATGTTCTACTTTTATGGCAGGCAACAAAATATTTTTAATCCAAAAAACAATTGAAATAATTCTGAATTACGTAATTACTGCTGCAATGCTAATTAGTGCTGTGAAATTATTTTATTGCCCTATCTACCGCTTATCATTGCGTAAACGAAATTTACGTGATAAATTCACCTTCGAAAAAAATCTCATTCACGAAAGTGCCGTCCGCGACTCGCCATCGAAAAGAAAAACTTTTTTAAATTCCAAACGGCAGTTGTAATATATAATGAAGCGGCCGACATGAACTACCTTCCAAATAAAATGATGAAATTACTGTGATGAGTTCACTATATACATTCTGTGTGTTTGTAATGGTTATCATGGACTTAAGCGAGTAAGCCGATTCATAAAATAATTCATTCGATAACTAACAATATTCTTGTTCATAAACATATACTAAATCAAATGATCATTCAAGGTACAATCCCAAAGACGCCAATACATTTCCCATCGACTGGATTGTCCTGAGAAACAACGGTGTAACATACTCTCTACAAACAATTAGCGAAGAGGCTTCTTCTACCCTTCCTCCTGATTATACATCAACTCTATACACGGCAGAACCTGAATTTTCTACTACAACTACAGGGGAGACTTCTACTAACCCTCCTCTTGATCATACGTCAACTTTATACACTCCAGAGCCCGGATCTAATACGATGACTACTACGGAGGCGTCCACTGCCCTTCTTTCTAATCATACGTCATCTCCATACATGCCACAGCCTGAATTTTCTACTACAACTATAGGAGAGACTGGTACTACCCTTCTTCCTGATCATACATCAACTTCATACACTCCAGAACCCGGATCTACTCCGGTGACTACTATAGAGGCGTCTACTACCCTTACTGCTGATCATACATCATCTCCATACACGCCAGAACCTGAATTTTTTACTACAACTACAGGAGAGACTTCTTCTACCCTTCTTCCTGATCATACCTCAACTTCATACACGCCAGAGCCCGGATCTACTCCGATGACTACTACAGAGGCGTCTACTACCCTTACTGCTCATCATACATCATCTCCATACACGCCAGAACCTGAATTTTTTACTACAACTACAGGAGAGACTTCTACTACCCTTCTTCCTGATCATACCTCAACTTCATACACGCCAGAGTCCGGATCTACTCCGATGACTACTACAGAGGCGTCTACTATCCTTACTGCTCATCATACATCATCTCCATACACGCCAGAACCTGAATTTTTTACTACAACTACAGGAGAGACTTCTACTACCCTTCTTCCTTATCATACCTCAACTTCATACACGCCAGAGCCGGGATCTACTCCGATGACTACTACAGAGGCGTCTACTACCCTTACTGCTCATCGTACATCATCTCCATACACGCCAGAACCTGAATTTTTTACTACAACTACAGGAGAGACTTCTACTACCCTTCTTCCTTATCATACCTCAACTTCATACACGCCAGAGCCGGGATCTACTCCGATGACTACTACAGAGGCGTCTACTACCCTTACTGCTCATCGTACATCATCTCCATACACGCCAGAACCTGAATTTTTTACTACAACTACAGGAGAGACTTCTTCTACCCTTCTTCCTGATCATACGTCAACTTCATACACGCCAGAGCCCGGATCTACTCCGATGACTACTACAGAGGCGTCTACTACCCTTACTGCTGATCATACATCATCTCCATACACGCCAGAACCTGATTTTTTTACTACAACTACAGGAGAGACTGGTACTACCCTTCTTCCCTATCATACATCAACTTCATACACGCCAGAGCCGGTATCTACTCCGATGACTACTACAGAGGCGTCTACTACCCTTACTGCTGATCATACATCATCTCCATACACGCCAGAACCTGAATTTTTTACTACAACTACAGGAGAGACTTCTACTGCCCTTCTTCCTGATCATACGTCAACTTCATACACGCCAGAGCCGGTATCTACTCCGATGACTACTACAGAGGCGTCTCATACCCTTACTGCTCATCATATATCATCTCCATACACGCCAGAACCTGAATTTTCTACTGTAACTGCAGGAGAGACTTCTACTACCCTTCTTCCTGATCATACGTCAACATCATACACGCCAGAGCCCGGATCTACTCCAATGACAACTACAGAGGCGTCCACTATCCTTCTTTCTGATCATACGTCATCTCCATACATGCCACAGCCTGAATTTTTTACTACAACTACAGGAGAGACTGGTACTACCCTTCTTCCTGATCATACATCAACTTCATACACGCCAGAACCCGGATCTACTCCGATGACTACTACAGAGGCGTCTACTACCCTTACTGCTCATCATACATCATCTCCATACACGCCAGAACCTGAATTTTCTACTGCAACTACAGGAGATACTTCTACTATCCTTCTTCCTGATCATACGTCAACTTCATACACGCCAAAGCCCGGATCTACTCCGATGACTACTACAGAGGCGTCCACTACCCTTCTTTCTTATCATACGTCATCTCCATACATGCCACAGCCTGAAATTTTTACTACAACTACAGGAGAGACTTCTACTACCCTTCTTCCTGATCATACGTCAACTTCATACACGCCAGAGCCCGGATCTACTCCAATGACTACTACAGAGGCGACTACTACCCTTACTGCTGAACATACATCATCTCCATACACGCCAGAACCTGATTTTTTTACTACAACTACAGGAGAGACTGGTACTACCCTTCTTCCCTATCATACATCAACTTCATACACGCCAGAGCCGGGATCTACTCCGATGACTACTACAGAGGCGTCTACTACCCTTACTGCTGATCATACATCATCTCCATACACGCCAGAACCTGATTTTTTTACTACAACTACAGGAGAGACTGGTACTACCCTTCTTCCCGATCATACATCAACTTCATACACGCCAGAGCCGGTATCTACTCCGATGACTACTACAGAGGCGTCTACTACCCTTACTGCTGATCATACATCATCTCCATACACGCCAGAACCTGAATTTTTTACTACAACTACAGGAGAGACTTCTACTACCCTTCTTCCTGATCATACGTCAACTTCATACACGCCAGAGCCGGGATCTACTCCGATGACTACTACAGAGGCGTCTCATACCCTTACTGCTCATCATATATCATCTCCATACACGCCAGAACCTGAATTTTCTACTGTAGCTACAGGAGAGACTTCTACTACCCTTCTTCCTGATCATACGTCAACATCATACACGCCAGAGCCCGGATCTACTCCAATGACAACTACAGAGGCGTCCACTATCCTTCTTTCTGATCATACGTCATCTCCATACATGCCACTGCCTGAATTTTTTACTACAACTACAGGAGAGGCTGGTACTACCCTTCTTCCTGATCATACATCAACTTCATACACGCCAGAACCCGGATCTACTCCGATGACTACTACAGAGGCGTCTACTACCCTTACTGCTCATCATACATCATCTCCATACACGCCAGAACCTGAATTTTCTACTGCAACTACAGGAGATACTTCTACTATCCTTCTTCCTGATCATACGTCAACTTCATACACGCCAAAGCCCGGATCTACTCCGATGACTACTACAGAGGCGTCCACTACCCTTCTTTCTTATCATACGTCATCTCCATACATGCCACAGCCTGAATTTTTTACTACAACTACAGGAGAGACTTCTACTACCCTTCTTCCTGATCATACGTCAACTTCATACACGCCAGAACCCGGATCTACTCCGATAACTACTACAGAGGCGTCTACTACCCTTACTGCTCATCATACATCATCTCCATACACGCCAGAACCTGAATTTTTTACTACAACTACAGGAGAGACTTCTACTACCCTTCTTCCTTATCATACGTCAACTTCATACACGCCAGAGCCGGGATCTACTCCGATGACTACTACAGAGGCGTCTACTACCCTTACTGCTCATCATACATCATCTCCATACACGCCAGAACCTGAATTTTTTACTACAACTACAGGAGAGACTTCTACTACCCTTCTTCCTGATCATACGTCAACTTCATACACGCCAGAACCCGGATCTACTCCGATAACTACTACAGAGGCGTCTACTACCCTTACTGCTCATCATACATCATCTCCATACACGCCAGAACCTGAATTTTTTACTACAACTACAGAAGAGACTTCTACTACCCTTCTTCCTGATCATACGTCATCTCCACATACCCCAAAGCTTGAATTTTCTACTACAACTACAGGAGAAAATTCTACAACCCTTTCTTCTGATTATACGTCAACTTCATGTACGCCAGAATCTGAATTTTCTACTACAACTACAGGAGAGACTTCTACTACCCTTCCTCCTGATCATACATTAACTCCGTACATACCACAAACCGAATTCACAGCTACAACTACTGATGGTGCTTCTACGACACATCTCCCTACCAACCCCACCATAATAAGTACGACTAGCGCTTCCCTTACAACAGAATCATCTACAGAAACGAAGGGGGCACAGTCATCTCCAAGTACTGATGGCGGAACAACTTCTGCTTATGCCTTAGATGATTCAACAGTGTCGTCAACAAATACAACGACTGGATTGACAACTGAAACGACTGTAAGTGATTCTTTAACTAATTTTCCAATCAGTTCCACCACTCCAGGCATGGATGAGTTCACCCTTACAACAGAATCTTCCACTGCACCCTCAACCGATTTTTCTTTCGAATCGTCGTCTTATGATTCCTCAACATCAATTGAGTCGACGACATCCTTTTCTCAGGCTGGAGATTCTGAGCCTTCTGTATCCGCCGCTGCAGTCTTATCTGTACCTATTGGTGGTGACTGTATTGTATACACTTTAGCAATTTTGTATGTTGTTAGGGTAAATAAATAATGTTCACGTTTCTAACTTTATGGCTGTGAATATCTGGACAGAATATCGGCTTATTGTATATATTCTGTTTTATGCAAAATAAATGTTTTATCTTATACTACTTGTAAATAAAACATAGATTGTTTTTGTTGTTTATTTAATAAAAAATAATGAAAAATGTACAGCTGTCTTTGAACGAGTCACTGAGTAATTTTAACGTTGTATAAAACTATGACTAATGTTATAAATATAGTAAGTACACTCGTTATAACTAAAAATAACAGTTTTAGATCTATAACAACAACATAATTTTAATTACTAAAAAAAATCACCGTAATTTTTTTATGATAGTAGCAAACGTACTTAAAATTAAATTGGCGAGTATAAATATTTTAATGTTCTTCAATAAATGGAATGAATAAGAATCAGTTGTACCCTCCAGAAGACGATGGAGCTCCATATTGACTTTGAGGAACGCCGCTTGGTGGGTAGCCTCCACCACCGCCCTCTTCTTTCTATGATATAAAAAGAAAAATAAAATTACAAAGAATCAATAGTTACATTTTGAGTGAAAATTATTTCAAAAATTGTTGAGGAATGAATTGTGTTAAACCCTAAACCCCAAAGCCATGAAAGTGTAAAATAATATAATTTGCATTGGGTGAAATCCCTTATTTTGCTTGTTTTGTGTTCTTCAGATATCAGGCTTTTCCTTGTTCAATAATAGGGGTGTATGGTGGTTGGTGACACTTTTTCCTTTACCAGTACCCTCGTTTTGTGCGGTTATCAGTAATTTTTTTCATTACGTACGTATAAAAATTCTTTTAGATTACTATGTCCAAATGAGGAAGGATCAAATCCGAAAATAGTGGGAGCGTATCCACTAAGAGGAACAACGTTTTCCTCCAGAGAGGAAGGATCCAAGTAGTAAGGGTGGTTGTATTTATGATCGAAATGATATGGTACCTGAGTCTTGTATCTGATGAAGTATACTTCCGGTTTGCTGGGTTGAGTGGGAGCAGGGGTGGGAATATTTATTTCTGGGGCTTCTTCCGGTTTCTTGACCAACACGTAGATAAGGGTTTTTTCTTCGTTTTGGGGCTGTGGTGGTATAACTGGGACCGTTGGTGGAGGCGCAGTGGGGGCCTAAAAAAGATAAAATAGATCGTATTAGTCAATATTATCGATTTATATAAATAGACAGTATCGGCAACCAGCAATGGACCACTGTAAGAAATACGAATGGTAACATAATATAACGAAAAGATCCACAACTAGATAGAAGTTAACAATAAAAAAATAATGAATTACATATAATAAGTAGTAGGTACCTTTATGAAAACGATTTTGTAGTGTTTCCTAGCAGGCTGAACTGGAATAATTTTGGGTGCCGGTCTGTTATCAGGTTCTGGGGGTGGTACATGGACGTATACGTGTTTTTGTACAATGGGTGGCTGGGCAGGTGCACCGTAGCTTGGAGCTGGGGCTCCGTATCCGCCGCCCCCACCACCGCCTGACGGAGGGGCGCTATAACTGCTCGGCGGACCTGCGCTTGCATACTGAGGACGGGCCCATGTCACCGCCAGAAACGTTGATAAAAACTGAAAATCATTTATTTACAATATATTTCATATATAAAACGTTTGTTCTTCTTCATATATAATATAAAAATTATATTATTATTAAATAATTAAGTTGACAAAACAATAACTCCGTACTACTCAATCTACAACTTAAAACCCCTATCTAATCCTTTTAATTTAATTTAGATAAATAAATGAAACACTTACTTTCAATTGTTTCGACTTTTATACCGTTTTCAAAGAGTATAAAGTGAATATAAAAGTTAAAAACATGATTAAATATATTTAAAGTAGGTATGCATTTCAATAAAGAAGAAATATCAAATTCTGTTTGGTCGTTTACTATTGGTTGATTCAGGAATCGAGCCCCGTTGATTGTTAAAATTTCCAAATGGTTTAAACGTTTAAATTTTTATTGACATTAATTAAAATTATTTAAAATGTTCTGCGATTCCTTATTTTTTAAGAAGGATTTGGCATGTTGTTGAGCTGTTTTCAACAAATAACAATTGTTTATTTAAGTACCCCGTGTGGGGCCGGGGCCAATTGATAGAATAGTCCCACCGCTTAACCTCAGCGTGTCGTAAGAGGCGACAAAAGAAGGTCTAATAATTTATTTAATAACCGCCTACGAAACCATTAGACTAGATGATCAAGTGGCATATAAACCAGATAAAACCGTACCTGTACGTACAATTTTAATAACAATTAGTGCTATTAAAATTTGCCCTCTTGCATCAGAAGATGTGTATTCTGCGTGGAAATTTCGAAAACGCGTCTACAGTTTACGTAAGAGACGAATTACTGAAGAGGTAGAAGAAGAAACGGCTTATTTTTCACAAACATTAATTTACTTAACGAGCCGAGTAAAAGAAAGTTAAAACGGAATGGGTAGTCGATACCCTTCGTTGGCTACAATGTTGTTAATTTAAAGAAAATTCGCGTAGCGTGTGTGCAACTGGATGCTACAGATACGATAAGAAAATAAAACTAGAACAGAATTGTATCTAGGCTAAAACATACCACCGTACAATTATTACCGACACGTCTTTTAATTGTTATTTCTGTCTTATTTATGAATTTTTTAAGTTAATTACCGACACGTCTTTTAATTGCTATTGCTATCTTATTTATGGATTGTTTAAGTTATACAAAATTGTAGTGGTGTAACGTTTCTGTATTCTTATTGGCCAATCAGGCATTTCGGGCATACGGATTAAATGTGGCTGAAATGATTGCAGCGAACAACAACACTCGCTTGTTTCCTACGTTAGCTAGCGGTTGTTTCATGTCTTGGAATCTATGCAAGACGATATTGGTAATTGTTTTTCGCTTGAACTTTTCTTATTAGGTTGTTAATAAAGAATCTCTGTGATAGGATAAATACGACGATGCTACGCCCTTGACTTCAATAAAACGTTAAACAAAACAAAGTCGGGCTTTTGCATATAATATTTTAGAATAGGTAAGGTTGGAAGTAGATATTAAAAAGGGATAATATTAAAAAGTTATTAAATAGCAGATGAGAAAATAAAGAAAGTAGTTTACTTTAACCCAAAAACTGTGAAAAAAGAAATACCTAAAATACATCGTAGTCATTATAAAGGTAGGTGGTTCAAGGCTGACAAGAATGAAGAAGTCCTAAAATGATAATTTGGCCGGCCTACTTTACAACATACTCTCATTTTAATTGCATAAATTTTCGTGAATTTAAACCAGATATCGAATTACAAAACGGTCCTTAGTGAATGTAACATTGTTATTTCATAATTCGATAAGACTGTTGAGATTTTAATCAGGTAATGTTATATTTATGAATTTTATGTGAAAGTATTTTAGGTACAAATGAAAGAAAAACAAAAGATTAAAGTATTCACTAAATTTTATTAAACTCTATACGTTTAATCATCATGATGCCCTTATAAGGCGAAATACGTATAAAGTTTAATATAATTTAGTGAACACTTCAATCTTTTGTTTTTCTTTCATTTGAAAATATTCATTTTACCAAAAAACACAGATGTAAAAAGGAAGTCAAATTTTGTTTTATAATAAAAAACATCGCCACCAAAAGAATTAAGGTAAAAACGGTTGTCAAAATAACAAATTTATTGGAACGCTTTGAAACATGTGATTAATAATATAGCATATCGAAAAAAAACATAAAATTAAGTAAGAAGTTAGATAAAAATCCAAAAGGGATTGAGAATTCTGAATTTCCTCATTGTTGGTGATCTTTGGTGCCCAACTTACAAAAGCGTCTTTTATAAAAGTAAGTTAAAGACTGAAATGGATTTGTAGCATTCAAAATATATTATTAAGCCTATAGCTTTCACAAGGATAATGCTTATGGTGATATATTTTATAATTGCTTATGATATTTGGCAATTTTTTTGTAAATAACTTGATAGAACAAGAAATTTTTTTATAATTTTGCTAAAGAAGGGATTACCTAAAACCTGACCAACAGAAAAATAATAATTAAAGAGACTCGTCCCTTTTACCACAAAAAACTAACAATAGCGGACACGTGTTTCGCCCACTTTGAAAGGGGTGAGTCTCTTTAATTATTATTTGTGTGTAATTTGCCACAGTCTCCGAAATATTTTCTTCTTACCCATAGAAACTAAATTCGAATATCTATCTACGATAGCAGCAGTATTTTTTGAATCAAATAAGAACGTTTACATTTATATTTATGTACTTGTATAAAATAATATGTTATTTTCACTAAAATACTATACATCACTGAACAAAGTATCATTAACATAAATATCTACTAATAAACGATATCGATTCTTTTGTTATGGTTTTATGAAACATTTTGAATTAATAAAAGGAAAGAAGAGAAAATTGCTTTTAAATGTTTTAATTTTTTTTTTTAATGAGAATCACTCTACAATTGTTTCGCATTACATTACTCTTGATAAAGGGCTAACAACCCGAAACAATTGTAGAGTGATTCTCATAAAAAAAAAATTTGAAACATTTAAAAGCAATTTCCTTTTCTTTCCTTTTATAAATATCTACGTTCGATTAATAGTGAACAGACAAAAATAAAATGTATTATATTAACGTACCACTATAACCCTCATAATGTAAATAATCCACACTTGGTACCACCACACTTAACAAAACGTTAATGCTTCTCTGTGTAAGAACTTTTTTTTATATATATATCAGTGCGCCACCGCCAACAATGTTATTATTATTCCCGCTAATTATCAGGCATTACTTCAATGAAGGCGCGATGGGGTGGGGCAATCGAAGACCCATCTTCACTAGGTACTTTATCTTTTTTGAACTTTCGTCGCGCGATACGATACGAAACGATACGACTAAGATTTAGTGAAAGTAAAACAATGCAATAGCATTCGAAGCAATTAGATTTAAATGCATATATAAATTTGTATATATATATATATATATATGTACCTTATAGTGTATACAGGTGTCATTCGGTTTGGACACTTGCCAAGGTACTTAGATGGTACCCATAAATATTTAAATTTAGTTTCACCTGTCGAAAATTTTAGTCCACATTAACCACTCTGAGACTTGCGAGGAGCTTCTTGAAAGTGTTTTTTAAGGTAACCAACAAGAGGAAATGTAAATATCGGCCAGAAAGGATTTCCTTTCGTTTCTAAAACAATACAGCGACTTTTAGTAGCTTCCGTCTAAATTCCTCTGTTTACATTCATACGTTTTTTGGTATATGCTTATTGATCCTCTTTTGTTTTGAAGAACTCTTTTAAGAGTTTAATTATCTTATTATGAAATAAAGTACCTAAACAAACGAAAACTTTAACTGATAATAATTTCATAAATACATTTACATACCTAAGAAATACCACCTTATAAATGATTCAAAATTAGTAATTGTTTAGGTTTACTTATAGGATATGATAAGGATAAGTTAGATAAAACACAAAAATCTGAAATTTACAAATTCATATGTGATAACTGTAATTATGTATATTTAGGACAAATGAGTTGTTTCAGGAACAAGTAAAAGAACATATAGAATGTTTCGAATGTAAAAAAAAATTATGCATAAGGTAAATTAGGGTTTTTCTGTTTCATATATTTAATCAGTTGATCTGACAATTGTTTCGGCTTTTACACCGATTTCAAATTTTCAAAGAGTAAAACTAATTGCAGTCTACAGTTAATTTGATATACTCCATTTTTTTGGAGTATGCCTTTTTTTACTTTGTTTTTGACCAAGAGTGAACTTAAATCGTTTTTATTTACACAGATCGGATTTAAGTTAAATTTTATTAGTTAAATTAGGCATAAAACTCTTTTATCCCATTATCATTGTCATTTAGATACTTTGAATGTTTATTATATTTTGTATTAGAAAATGACTTGTTTACTAGCTTTTGTTTCAAATAGGCAATTTTTTTCTTTCTTTCTTTTGTGTCTCACTTATTTTTGTTTTTCTTTTTTCACAGTTATGATTGATAATAACTGTTAAAAGCGTAAACGTTATAGTGAGATAAAACGGTGATTTTCATTCTTTTTAAAATTAATTAAAACTTTTGCCTTAATGTCAATTTATGCTTACGATTAAAATCCAAAAATAGCCGTCTTACATAAGTTACTAAAGTTCCCCCGTGTAATCCTTCAAAACAATTCACTCTTCTTCGTGATGTTCAGAGAAACAATTTAGATTCTATTTCAAACAATTGAAAAGTCGGATATGCTTACTAGACAATCTGAACAAAATTTTCTATTTCAGTTGTAAACATCAAGTGTTATTTTCATTTCTAAACATCTGCAAGTAAGTAGACTGACACGCAAAAGGATTACAAAAGGATACGTATATATGCATACGTATAATAATAAGTAGTTAAAATAAAAGATTTTTGTTTTACAAAATTCAGATGTTTAATATGACTTTAGCTGAATTTTGAAGCAATAAAGCCATTCTCGCAACTAGATACATTGTACGTATTTTAGTTCATTACAACAAGTCCTGACAACAGGTCCTTTGAAAAAGGCAGCATACTTCTTTCAATTCAACAGGTTTTTATTAAAAAATTCTTCCATTTAAAAATAGCAATTCACAGCAACCTATCGGAGAGATCAAAATATTGATATTTCGAAAAATTTAATAAAAACGACATTCAAAGGGAATGACTTCAATTAAAGAGGAAACTGTTACTCGCAAATTTTATGTACCGCATAGAGAATAGTTGTACAAATAAATTTACAGTGTAAATAATTTATAGATGACAGTTTTATACCCACATACATGTGATAGGGATTCATCGGTATTGGGGCCTTTTACTTTCTCTTATTTGGACATTCAATTAAATTTTATTCTCGGATAATAAGTGGTACCACTTATTATCCGATCATATTTCTCAACACTCCTGTATGTCTTACGTTTCCTTAATGAGTGGTTTTTGGGTTATTAGGTAACATGTAGCATCTTCTTTTGTTTACATCGATATTATTAAAGACAAGACAGCTTTAGGGAGAGATACACAGGGCAAAAGTTAACATGATTAGATTCGCGGATGGTCCGATATTTTATTCCTATAGGCAAGGACAAAATTATAATTACTAGAATTAAGATTCGACCTGGTGGGCAGTGGTCTAAATGAACGATTAACTCCAGATGTTTCGTGGGCAACGGAGACAGACTTCTTCAGTGAATACTGCGTTAACAACATGGGCGAAGGTTACAGGTACCTAATCGGACATCTGGACCACGGCCCATCGACTCGAATCTTAATTCTAACACGGATTACGACCATGAAAGATCATGTTCTTAAACTAGAATTAGATTAAACAATTTTGATTGGACGGTTAAAGGGGATAAAGATCTCTTAGCCTATGGCTTCCCCACTTTTTACATGGGATTGAACCTGTGGAGAAGACTCACTTTTTTCGATTCTATCACAGAAGATGTTATACCAACTGCTGACATAATAACTATGGCAATTGTGTAATAATAATAAGATTCCGCAAACCAAATGATCAAGCTGAAAATTTGGAAAATGTAGAATGGTGTCAGTATTTCTTGTAATATTAGAGAGATCACAGATTGTCTGGGAATCGCTATTTCGTTTTTATCATAAATAATTCTCCTGTAAAAAAAATAGTTTTTTTATTATCTATTTATCTTCACATAAAACACACACAGTGTTATGTTTAAGTGTAATGCCCATATATCTACCTAAATATTTGTTCTTCTTCAGAAAATCCTTTAAAGTTGTAATATTCGTAATGTTTGATACCACTATCATACCCGTGCAAATTGATGAACATCCCTTCATCAGAATCCCATATATAACATATTTTTCTATGCCAAACTACTTTAATTTCATCATATTCTAAAACAAAAGAAAACCCCTTTTTGTTACAAATGCTTAATGTTTTGCTTACGTTATTTACTTTACCTGTCTCTAAATCACCGCCCAAATATATCCTAATTTTTTAAGTTTGTTCGGTAGATTTTTTTTAATTTATCATTATTATTATAGAAACCAAGTTATTGATAATTTCATGCATAAGTAAAGACCTTTATTTAGTGTTCTGATCACAGATTTGGTAGAAATCTTGTGAAAACGATGATAATATATAAAAACCGATTGTGTTACAACAAGATTGATTAAATCCAATGATAATTCAGACTGGAAAGAGGTTATCATAAAACGCTGCGATACGCTGGTGCAGTTTGTCAATTCCTTCGAGATTTCCCTACGCTAATCTAGCTCCCGCTAGACATTAATGTCTAAATAACAACTTTACAGTTTTGTGATTTTAAATCGCTGACATTATATAATAGTTATAAAGCAGTGTTTTGATATACGAAACAGAGCATCCCGATTCAACATATAGTTAGCGTAATACAATACAACACAAGAAAACCTAATTTTATACACTAACACATGCCTATAGTAAGTAAGAGAATGTATGAAACTTTAAAAATGTGTAAATTTCTAAGTCGAATGCCACGAATACCGTTTCTATACGGCGACGTTTTTATTTATATATTCATTTGCAATAGCGTTTTCGAAATACTGGTCGGTACTGTTACCAAATTTTGGGGAATAACGAAAAGAAAGCAGGCAATGCTCCTAGTTCAAGTGTCGATTTGTTTAGTTGAATACTAAAGTTTCTTCAGTTTTGCTGCAAGTATCTACATACATTAAAATTGTGACGGAGGCCGGAATATACAGGGGCAACACAAAAAATATTTAAAAAAGAAAGAATTAAAATCCTTATTCATCTAAATATAATATTAAGATCAAAGATCTCACATTTGGAACGCGTCCTACCAAGTAGGCACAACGAACCGAAAGCCATATCCCACGACCGCTTCCGACCGATCGGATGTCATCAGGTGAGCGCTGGTAGAAAGACCTTTACAGACTATATTATAAATATAAATATGGAATCAACAGAAACAACTACTCTTAGGGCTAATACCCCTACCGGCATTGAATTACACTGTTGATTCCGATGGATTCTTAGACGAAGATATAACATATTCAAAAAAGAAGGAATTAAAATCCTTATTCTTCTAAATATTAAGATCAAAGATCTCACATTTGGAACACGTTCTGCCAAGTAGGCACAACGAACCGAAAGCCATATCCCACGACGTATTGGGTTTCATCAGGTGGGCGCTGGCAGAAAGGCCTTTACAGGTTATATTATAAATATAAATATGGAATCAACAGTGTAATTCAATTCGGGTGGGGGTATTAGCCCTCGGAGTAGTTGTTTCTGTTGATTCCATATTTATATTTACAAAAAATATATAAAATATTAAATATTGTAATTTCTACATATGTTGTTGTTAGAGTCAGTCGATACCAAGATTACTGTTAACATTGATGATTCAAAAACGTATTGTTACAAATTTTCCATTAGAAACAGTACCAAAAAATGGACCTACCACCAGAATTTCCCAATAGAGTCACCATTTTTTTTACCATTAGAAAAGTGTAATTAATTGTTTATTACATTTTAGTATTGCAGCTCACGATTTTCGAAGTGAAAGGCTTCCAAAATATGCACATCCATCATACGATATGGATCAATTCGAAAATATAAGTACGTGATGCGTCCGTTTTCTGTTGCTTGCATAACATTATGCGTACATGTCGAGTAAGTAGTCCAGAGAAATTACATAGTAGAATGAATGTACCACTGCAGGTACATAATATAATAATAACTATGATAGGTAGATATATAAGAATTAATGTACGTATAAAAATAATTATTTGTCATAAATGTCTAATTTTCATTTCGTAATTTTTACGATTCTATTTTTTTTTTTTAATATACAACAGGACGCAACATTATTAAGAAATCTCCAAATTTAAAAACACGGCGCATAAATATTTACAATTCAATTTAATTATCAGGGGCGGATCATCTAAAAAAACATCTGAAAAAAAATCAAAATGAAAATATGGAATCAATAGAAACAAATAGAATTGATTTTATCTACTGATACTTGATGAAATTCCATTATATATATACTTAATGAATAAAAAACACTTTTTCGAATTTCACAGAAACTAAACTTTAGTTTATATATAACACCCGAAGAAGCTACAGTGTAGCGAAACAATATTGTCAAGTGATAAACAGTAAACTGTGAAATTCTAAAAAGTGTTTTTTATTCATTAAGTATAGAAACAAATACTCCGAGGGCTAAAATGCCTACCGGCATTGCATTACACTGTTGATTCAGGAAGATTCTTAGACGAAGCACTGGACGCAGTGCCTACTTGGTACGACGCAATTCAAATGTGGGTTCTTTGATCCTAAATATTTAGACGAGTAAGGATTTTAATGCCTTCTTTTTTTGGATAACAATAAAATCCCATAACCACATATAGCTCCATAAACCCATAACTATCAGTCCCCTGGGTTATGAGATTTAAAACGGTTACCTTATAAGCCCATTTGGTTTGTACGGGAATGTTCATTGTTTAGATTAAGGTGTTAAACGATTTAAGACACTTAAGATTAGACAAAAAACGCTTGCGTTTAATATTTTGGGTTTTTGGGGTTTTGAATTTTGCAAGGGTTTGGGAGCTATTACTTCTCCAGACTCAAATCTTGAGGAGGCAATCGCGGCTCCCCATTCTTTTTGATACGTCCCTGTTAAATACATCCTGTAGTCTAATTTGTATGTGACATTAATGTTCATATACATATATAGAGAAAAACTGCTGAAATATTCTTATTGTGTAATTTGGTTGGTAGGTAAATGTCCGAAACATGAAAGAATTAAGCTATTTTACAACACCAGTATTCAACAGTCGAATAAATGTAGGTCCCGCATTTTTCATTTACATACGTAATAGATCTTCTCTGTTTTGTTTTTTTTTATCTGGCTTCTTTCTTTTCCTCGCCACGATTTGATCATCGTAATTTTCATTTATGTAATAGCTCAGCACTTGAAGTTTTATGAATAATTTATTCCACATAATTCTCTACACTCTCGTACGTAATTTTGTAATATTAACACTTACGCCTGACTGAGATCTTAAAAGGCTATTTAGTGTTGTTAATTAAAGTTATGTGTTTAAGTTAGTTTGATAACTCTAATGAAGAAACTTTATTTGGTCGACAGTAAGCAAAATCACTTTCAGGAAACATTAACGTTATAAATACAAGCGTCCAGTAGGATCTGCACAACAAACAAAATTTTTATATCCGATTAAAATAATATATTGGCTTAATCTAACGGATTTGGGTTCAGGAAGGGGTTGTTTCCGAACTCTAGTTGGTCATTGGTTAATATTTTTTTTGTTAAGGATAGCTTTTTAGATTTCTACAATCTTGTAAGTGTCTAAAATTTTATCGACTTTTTGTTTTTTCAATATTTTTAAGTTCGTTTGGTGGAAAAAGTTATTATTATCAATGCAGTGAATGACTAAACCTGTGTTGTCGTTGTTATATTTTACATATAAATATGGAATCAACAGAAACAACTACTCCGAGGGCTAATACCCCTATCGGCATTGAATTACACTGTTGATTCGATTGAATATTGTTAGACGAAAATACAAAAGATACATAAGATAAGGTAGTAGGGATCTGTAATCCACAGATTGTGGGGATCTGTGATCCTTGGTAGTTAGACGAATAAGGATTTATATTCCTTCTTTTTTTTGCCAAGCACAAAAGATAAAACACGTTACCATTACATTAATTACATTCCAAATTTAACCAATAGTATAATAGTGTAAATAAAATAAATTTAAGTACGTTATTAGTGAATAACAAAAAAAAACTGAACTGTTAAAAAAGTGTGGAGTTTACCAAATATCTTGTAAAAATTGGCCAGCTATTTATATAGGACAGACTGGTAGAGCTCTAGGAGTTAGGATGAAGGAACATCTTAAATCAATTTCACAAAAAAATCTTTGAAGCGGCTTCGCAGAACATTGTATTGTAAATAATCACACGTTAAACCAAATTAATTCACAATACATAAAAAATTAATTCTATTCTTATATTATTACTTATGTTTCCATAAAAGGGACTAATAATTTTTGACTATCAGTCTGGCGTTGATTGATAATGCCCATAGAAGAAGTGGGTGAAACACGTATCCGTTATTTAAAAAAGTTTGTGGTATACAGGGGATGAATCTCTTCGATTTTATTCTATTTACAATCAATGTGTATGTGCCGCCACTGCATTCGTCCAAATGTTTTTTTCGTATCTTAAATAGAATCTAATTTGGAATTCATTCTGACTCAATTATGTAACGCCATGTTTTTTGTTTTGAGCTTAATGTGCTTTTTGCATCTTTTCAAATTATTTTCTCACTTAATATCTCATTTCGTGACAGATCAGGTAGCAGTAGCAGTGGTAATGTGCAAAATAAAAAAAAAAGAAGAGGCTTGACGTGTTATGTCACGGCGACCGACGCGACAGACGTACCGTCTATTGTTTTGGTCAAGGAAAAGAAAGCTCGGTCTAATCGTAAGTCTAAGTGTTCATGTGCCATAAGAAGCACCTCTTTCGTTCTTCTAATTGGGATATAATAATTGGTAAAACGTGAAGGAAAGTACTCACAACGTGTAATGATATTTTGGTTAGTTCCTGACACCATAAACATCTACGTACCAAATTATTTTATGTGCAAAAGTGTTGATGTAACATCTAAAAAAAATGTACGCAATTATGGTTTCGTTATCAATCAATCAATCATAATCAATGTTGTAGCAGTCGCTATTTATTAAAATTACGATAGACATATAAAAAAAGCAAATATTTGTTTAAGGAGTAAAAACACCAAACAAGTAGATTTTCACTAATTTTATTAAATCATGTAACATGTTTCGGCAAACATTGGCTTCATCAGACATGCGAGTATTTACTTACTACTAATCCTAAAGTGTGGCGTAACAGTTTAAATAGTTGACTAATGGGGGTGGAAATATATTTAAAATACATTTAGTAGGGGGGGGGGGAATTATTACCATCTATTTGGTCGTTTATTATATTTATTGATTTCTAAATTACTGGAAATTTTAGAAATAAATAAATATAAAAAACTCAATTTAACACTGAACGACCAAATAGATGGTAATAATTCCCCCCCCCCCCTACTAAATTTATTTTAAATGTATTTCCACCCCCCTTAGTCAACTATTTAAACTGTTATGTGACACTTTATGTTTAGTATATTTAGTAAATATTCGCATGTCTGATGAAGCCAATGTTTGCCGAAACATGTTACATGATTTAATAAAATTTATGAAAATCTACTTTTTTTGTGTTTTTATCCTTTGGATAATAGATTTTCATCAAGTAAAGGTCGAAACTATTAATTAATAAATATTTGTTTTATTGTTTCATATTTTAAGAGAAATATTTGTAATATTAACCGAGACAAACATATATACTGAATTAATTAGTGACCAATTAGGAAATAATAGACTATGTAGATTCAATAATAAAATTTGACAAAGTACTTTTTAATTAGCTTTAAATTAAATTGGTAATTGCAGTTGCAATTCGAATAATAAAAGGTAAAATGTTTGTACTTTATTTTAGATCGCATACACTTATGTTAAATAAATAGATAATTCATTATATAAATAGTTTTGGTTAATTAAATAAGTAAACGTAGAGTTTTATGTATTGTTTTTGCTTCCTTTGTTACTTAATACAGTCAAATCTGCTTCGTAGATATGATGGCTTCTTAAATCAATTTTTGGATGTGGTTTAAGGACCTCCGCAGATCCAGGGGGTACATTGTTGGGCCTTTTCACCCTGTTTCTATCCTTTATAAATTCTTCTAGGGATATGGAAGGATCGTTCGGCTTTTCAGCATGGTTTGGCAAAGATGTCGATGGAAAATAAATTCTGTTTTCTGTCTCTTTTTTATTGTTGTTTGATTTTCCCTGATGTCTCTTGTTTGGACTATTTATCCTTTGTAAATCGATTTTTGACAATTCTTTTATAATTGTTTCTTCGTTTAATTCTTTTTGCTGATGTTCATTGTTGGGTGTCCTTGTCACGTAGTCATAAATGTTTTCGGGTTTTTCTGGTATATCCGAAATATCGGGAAGTCCCTTATAGTTTTCCTCGTCTTTGGTGGTGGTTATTTTGGTTCCAGGATGCAGTTTCGAAAAATTCTCCATTGCTGTGTTGCTAACTTCCGGTGCCGGAAGAAAGGTGTTAAACAGGGTCGCAAGTCTTATGATTATGTTCAAAAATCTTCTGAGTAACATTAAGTCGTTTCTGACTTTGTCATAACTGAACGTTTCGAAAAGTTTTGATAAGGGTCCCAAAATGGTACCGCTTTTTTCGAAAAGTTGCCTGAACAATTCGAAACCGTAAAAACCATCTCCATAAGGACTATCGTCGTCGTTGTAAAGGACATTGCGTTCATTGTATAATTCACCATCAGGGGAAATTATAGATTGTATCGATCTTTTCTCTTTTGTTTGTTCATTTTTTAGCAGATTTTTTTCTGAAGTCGGAACAATATCAGCGAAGCCCAAAACGCCGGACAAAATAGAAAAAATTAATATCTGTAATTGAAAAATTCGTTTGTTTTCCCCATTCTGACATTTAATTCTGATTTAAGAATGCTACACACTATTATGATTGAAACGTCATAAAAACTATGTAAATGGCTTTTTTTACTTACCTTAAATGTTAACATTATGTTTATCACCAAACACTTCATACAACATTTAACACTGTACTAAACTAGAAAATTTATCTGTTTGAAACAAATCATTTTGTAAGTCGTTAGACGTAATAATTAATTAACTATCGCACAAAATTACCCCGCAATGGTTAATTAGTTGAATCATTAACCTATCTGACTCCAAAGTCTACTTTCGATTTTAAACTTACGTTGATGTTTATTGAAAAAAAAACCAAAATAAGCCCTCAAGAAATTGAAATAAATTCCCAACGTTTTTGTAAAACTAATATAGCAATTTACTATATGTTAAAGTATAAAATCGTATAAATATTTAATTGATAAAATAAAACAATACAAGTATTCTCGCAACACTTTTATTATACCTTTAAGACACATTGAAATATTAAAATATTGCTATTGAACTTATTAGATACATTAACAAAGTGGGTGGTGCTTAATATTTTTGTTTTTATTTTACATATATTAATTATTCAATTAAATAATATTAACATGAATTGACTAGAAGTTTATTGACAGGTTTTTACATACTTATATACTTTTAAAGTTAAGCAGAAAAAAATGATTGGGTTGCCTCCATCGATATTAAAAATAATAAAAAGACTTTAAATAAAACGAATGCTTCTTTTCGACCGGACGGATTTTGAATTTTAATTTTCTTATGTGTATTTTTCAGTTGTTTAGTCGACACATTTTTTCTGCTTAATTTTAAACAAAAAACCGTAAATAAATAGATAACCAACAATTTTTGTTTCGTATGAATAGTTAAAATTTATCTATTATTAATTATTTAAGTAAGAAAAATATCACTTATAATTTAATATTATTGGAGATCGTAAACCATGTCCTTTGCGAATTTGTTTCTAAACTTGTCCGTTTCCGTGTTTCTCAATTTGATTTTGAATGTCCCTTTTGTAAAACAGTTTGGTTTCGGGATGCCACCTTAGGGGTGCATCTTGTTGCATTTCTTCCCTCTGAATTTCACTTTCGATGAGCTAAATAAATCGTCAAGCAACAAATTCAAATTAATTTATATAAAACAAAACACTCAAACCCAAAATACCACATAAAAACTCTTATTCTAAAGGCAAAATATTTTAGCTTTTTAATTTAATTTAAAGTGAGATAGTTTAGCGAAAGAAGACGGATACAATGACGTATCGAAGTACATTTTACAATGGAAACAATATAATCTGATTTTTCTACTGTTTATTTTTTTAAAAAACTAATAATCTTTCTATGTCATTCTATCCTGCATTTATATCACATTAATGTGGCTAAAACATTATGAATATACTATAGAACTTACTTCTTTTAGTAATTCTCTTAGTTTATCTAGTCGATCGGTGTTAGAACGTGTTGGAAGATATCTTGCTGTTACCAAATTGTTTTCCAACAAAAACACAACGAAAATTGTGGAAAGAATAAGGACTGCTAGCTTTGGTGACATCTGAAGCAATTTATAATGTGTTCCAAGATTAATTTTAAGCTTAATAGAATAATCAAAACTTAAGTACTCTTTGAAAGTTATCCCAATTTACACTAATACTTAGCGGAAAGTTATAATTATTGTTGTCGAAGAAAAGCTATCAACACAACGACTGTTTTAATTAGTGAGATCAACAACTTGAATTTAAGCATTCCAGTTTTGACTTTAGAGAGTTTCCTAATTTATTTATTAGTTCGTGATTCAGTTAAGAGGAATTTTTTGGTAATTTTTAAAATGTAACAGGGAAGAAGAAGTATAGAAGCCATTTGTTAATTAATGTATGAAAATGTGCTAGAAATCTACCTCTTTACTTTACCTTTTATTATATAAATTCAATCCAGGCAATGGTAAGTAAATTAAATTTCCATCAATTATTAAATTACTCTTGCTTGTAAGCAATTTCTCTTTGTGTTTCTTTCAGTACCATAAACTTAATTTGTTTGATACGAAAATTAATCAATTTAATGGACGACTTTTATAATAAATTTCCTTGACATTTTCTTTCCATTCAATATTTATATATTTATAGAAAATATTATAACAACAACGAACACAAGAAATTATTATTATTATAAAAACAATTGAGCATTGCAATTGACCTAGGGATAAAAGATGAAATAAAGCATTGAAATGTATGCATGAACATTGTTTGAAAAAGTTGTTTCAAAAAGATAAATAAATATAACAATGCCAAGAAACTAAGAAAAGGTGTTTCTTATTAAAATTGTGGATATGTACTTACGTTAATTTTGGATAGAAGAAAAATAGAACAACGCAATTTTAGAAACTGATTATCGGGGTGAGATTGGCTGGGTACTTGTTATCTTGAGCTGCTTTGAACGTAAAACTAGCTAATGTCGCGCCAAAAGAGCCTTTATAAGGGCGACAGCACCCACAGGGGGCGGTTACAACCCCAATCCGAATACGCGCGCGAGCTATCTGTGTCTCGGAGCGTAGGTGTTATCTTTTATCTATATTATTATCATTTGCAACATTAAATTATCATGGCCCAATAAATATATCACCATTCAATAATATATTTGTGGATATATTTACATACCATAATAATATATATGTGCATACCATATCTATTTATGTGGTAGATGTTTTTTATTTTTTATTTACTTTTTATTGTTCATCTCATACAATTCAGCGCATTTTTTTGATAAGTTTTGTTTACCGTTTTGTCAATACGAGAAAAAAAGGGACCGGTAACGTAACTTTCTAGGAATATGTTATGTGGGAAAGCTAAATGTTTAAGATTTTTACGCATTTCTTCGGCTTTTATATGATCAATCACTGTCAAAACTAGAACAGTGTAGCACTTTATGAAAAATGCGAAAAGTAAATGTTACACTTTTTCATATACGTATTATGATTTGTGGAGCGGAATGGATCCAAACAAAACAAAAGCTAAATAAATAAATCAGAAAATAAAAGAAGGTAGTAGACATAAACAAATATAAAAGGTAATATCACAAATTTAATTGTGCCGTGAACCACGAATATTATGTATATGTATTTATTTATTGTAGTTTGGTTGGATATTTTCGAAAACATGATGCATAACTCAATAAAATTTTCATTATACTATAGTAGTGACAATAAAAATTTCCAATTGGAACAAACATATAAAGAGAACGTAAAAACCATTTTATCATCGGTAAATAACCCCGAAATTCGTTGAAACATGTTCGGGTTCATCATAATCTCCTTTATGTAACTATTTTCTAAACAATAAACTTATACTAATACTAACTCTGTGCTAGATCCATCTTCTTCTGTTTTTTAAAAACACATGCAACATTGTAGCTATTTGGCATTTGTCAGTGAATAAAAAATTGAATAGAAACTCATTTTTCATTATATTTCTTTTTACACTGGACTGTGGTATTTAGCAAATAAAATATCTTTCTATGTATTGTACTGTTTTTACGATTATTAGTTTCTCGATTATTTATTTAAGTACGTGAATATAATAAATTTTAGAAAGTTTTAGGTTTATCATCTCATATGCGATTATAAAACTTTTTAATGGATTCTACAGCAGCGTCTCTTAAACAGTTTAGTGTTATTTGGGAGTTCAAAATTATTGAAAGTTTTATAAATACCTCCCAGATTTTCAAATCTACTTATAAAACGGTTGTAGTTATAAATATAAAAAATATCTTTGGTTTTTTGTTTTAGGTAACTGTAAGTAAAAAAAACAAATTTTAATAATTTCATTTTTTCAAATGGTACCTACCATATTTTATTTTATCATTCGATTCCTTTTTTATATGAAAAATAAAACAAAATTATTCAAAAATTAAAAAACATATTTTAGATAACCCTTAGTCCCAAATTTTCAAATCTCTAACACACTTAGACTTCCTAAAACGTCTAATGTACCAGTGAATTTGAATAACCCTGTATAAATTTATTATTTATCGGTATGTAAGTACAAATTTAAGCATGTAACGGCTTCCACAATTAACTGTAACTATCTAACTTAGGTGAAAGGCTTTATTTATTTATTTATTTATTTCTTTTTTGCCTGTGTTTGCATAGCTTTTTGTGATGTAAGTGTTTGTCTTAGGAATTATATGAGTAAATCTGTTTGAAATTCGAGATAAAGTTGTAGTGTCAAGTATCAAATAAATGTCTCCGTAACAGAAGACGAACTAAACAAAAAGTACCAAGCACCTTCCGTTGTTTATTATTTTTGTGGGTGTCTGTTGAGCGATCCAATTTTAGTTTTTTTTGTTTATTTTCAAAAAGTTATGATATTTACAATTCGTTATCAAATGATTGCAGAACGTCAAATATATTCGCTTAATCCTGCACAGGATTTACATACAAATTTCCCACGGTGTTCCTTTGTTCTTTTATGGACATCCTTAAACAAACTTGGGGTGAACACCTGACGCGGGTAAGTCAGCGTAGAATTTCAGATGAATCAACCAAAACAAAAACACCCTACTCGTTATTTGTTCCGATTTGAAAAATACTTGTTGAAACAGAAGAAACTTTCGCGAGCTTTGTAACAAGATTAATGCTTTTTCGACGCAGCGAAGAAAAAAACACTTAAGCTCAACCGCAACACTAAATTAAGATCGATCTTATTCCATATAAATCACCGTTGACAAGCGAAATTTTATAATAAAATGGGACTAAAGACTACTCTTTAGAAAGATGATGTATAAACAAGTTTATTTTTCAACCTTTCTGTATTCAAAAGTACACAAAAGACAAAATTTATTATAAGTAGATAATGTTCAAAGTATTTAGCTAAGTAGGCCACGTCTACCAGTAATACCCTCTTTTTGTTTCGTTTCATTATATTGTTGTAGGTTCAAGAAATATCGTTTTTTTCAATAGTTCATCTAGGTGTAAAATTATTTTTCAAAATAATACAACAAATTGTATACAATATTTAACGTTAATCATGTGTATCAGCTATGGCGTCTTTTTGTCTTGTTAATTGTAAAACCGTCACTGTATGTATGATGCTCAAATGTCAATTGAATACGTTTCATCAAAAAACAGTTGAATTCTATTGTTAAACAAATTTGTTTCATTATTTGTAGCATCACCCCATATTAATTGTCTTACCTATAATACTTACCTTGTTTAAAAGAGCTAGGAGATGACATAATGCAGTAGTGTGGTTGCAATTACTTCTTAAAGTAGAACCAGGTCTGTTTCTTGCAAATTTATCACGTCTAGCGTAACTAAAAACCCGATAAATTTCCACTACCATGTCATGACATTAAACACAGGTAATTTGAAGAATATGACCATAACAAATATACTTGCACATTAAGGTTATTGTTATTATTGTTGCAGGTATTAAAATATGAACGAAAACTACCACCCATCGAATGAAATTATTAATTAATCATATTAAATAGTTGTTTGATTTGACAATTATATAAGGTTTTTTCTTAATCGAAGGACTCTGGTCATCCCAACCGTTGCTTAGATGATAATTCCTTAAAAAAATGCTTCTGCAAAACAATGAAAATGAAATTAAAGTTAAAGGTTTTTTTTAAATTTTTTGGTACGTTGAAATTTCAAAAAATATAAAATATTTTTGCATATTCAAAAAGAAGGAATTAAAATCCTTATTCGTCTAAATAGTAAGATCTCACAATTTGGAACGCGTCCTACCAAGTAGGCACAACGAACTGAAAGCCATATCCCACGACCGGTTTAAGATATTAATATTTTTGCTTCATAATTTTACTGAAAAGTTGTTTCTGGACTAATTTTGATTCATAGAATTCAAAAATGACAAAAAAATATGTTATTTATGTCGGAAGCGAGAAATTTGATTTAGAAGTTTTTATCATTGTCCGATCTGCAGAGGTTCCTAAAAAATATTCTTACAATCTAAACCGTCCAAAATAGAGCATTGTGGTTTGTAATAAGTCTTCATTAGATACCATTCGCCAGAAAATAAGCAGAAAAATCTCAAAAGTTGTTATCCAAGTCAAAAACCTCGCTTCCGCCGTAAACGACCCATATTTTTGGACAGTTTTGAATTCTATGACCCAAATTAGTCTAAAAACAACTTTTCATCAGAATCGGTGACGTACAAAATAATTTTTGATCCTTGAGATGTAATTCTATTTCCTATGTTTTGGGAACAAATTATGTGGCAGAAATAAAAAACAATGGAAACAAAAGCTTTCCTAGTTTTCATTATAATATTGTCTCGTGTAATTTTTCTACTTTGTAAGTTGTAAATGATCTGCAATGTGACCTCGAGCATTTATTGGATATTCTTGGTCTACATTTCCCTCAATTATCTGCTTTATGAAGCACATAATTTCAAAATATTCATAAACAATAATAACGGACAGTTATAAATAATGAGAACTGACGGGCATTCAGTGTTGTAACATTATCTGGGATAATTACCCCTATAAAACATCTTGACGGTGGATTCCACGAGAGAGAAGAACGGGAAGAAGGAGGACGTCTCCGGGATTTCCTTATCAGCACCTAATACATGGGATACTACACGTTTAAACTTCCCCATTCAGACAACCACCTACCGGATCATTTATTAAGCTTTGTGATAACACCACAAACGGCCATTCTGTCACGATTTCTAAACGCGACAGATCATTTGTTTACATCGCAAATGACAAACAAAAACAAGTGCAAATCATCGACAAATCAATGGACGATCGCCGGGTATAGTGACTAATTATATAAACAAATGAGGTCCTTCATTCTGTGTCAAAAATGTACCGATTGTTTCGTTTTACACAGAGGGTTGGTTATTAGACCAATCACTGGATATTTTTTTTAATAAAATCGAACCAAATTATCCATTGAAAACAGAACAAAAGATTAGCGCCATTTTTATTTAAATTCGGCAATACAACACTGGCCTACGCCATTAAATTAGAACCTTTTGGACCTGGGTTATAGCAAATTGATGATGTGGAAGGGAGATATCAAAATTTCAACGTTTGTGTATCTATAGAATATTAAAAAAGCCGTCGACGATTTTTGAGTTTAAAAACGAAATGGAGATTAACAGAAGTTGCAGACCAATAATGCGTTCATAGACACAAATTCAAGAATACTGCTAACGAGAAATGAAGGCAGAAGTGTTGTGATGGAGCTTCGATGGACTGTGCCGTTTGGGGGTGAATGAAAAGAAGGATTTGGAATTTGGGGGTGTAGAGCTTCTCAAAAACTCATCAGAAAATCCTTAGAATCCTTCAGATAATATCTACAAGAATAGAGGAAGACATATTGAGTAAAGGATTTGTAATTTTTTATCTATTAATAGTTTCATTTGTTTAAAAATAACCTCCGTAAAACGAAGGAGAAAACTTGGGAAAAATACGATGCCCATTTATCATTAGTTGAGTACATAATGTTCTGCTTTTGGCACAATAACTCACGAATTATTGTTCACATAATTTCACTTGTTTCTTAACAGTTTACTACGGGAAAAAACGACGTTTGACAATCGCTTCTTCGTGGGCGTTATATACGTCGCTATTCCTGGAGGAAAAACCCAATAAATCTGGGATAACATCGGCGGTGGTGACAAGTATTCGTATGGGAACAAATAAATATGTGCAAGTCGGTGTGGTCGGTATCGGATTACGGGGTTTTGGTCGTCTACTAAACGTCACAAGTTTCACGTTAATTCCACTGATTTTTTGCACCCGTTAAATCCACACGAAGTCTCTACATCAACGTCAAACCCACAGGATAAACGACTGACGGACAGGACAAAGATATAATATGAAAATGTTATAATTCATTTAAATACTAAATCAGTTTAAACTCATTTTGATGAATCGTAGCTGAGGTTAAAGAATAAACCAAATACGTGTGGAAAACGTTCGTAGGAATTATGTTGGGATAGATTGCCATTTTCGGTTTTCGAAAAGTACGAATTATCTGCATCGGGTGACGTCACTCCTAGGCGCCGTCTGTCCTGCCTGCAGCGTCCGTTGGTTGGATCCCAGAAGGCGAAGGAAGATTTTAGTGTTTGTTTCGAACAAGAGACGACCTTGCTCCTATTTTTCCGATTTTGTGGATCTATAAATGTATTAGCAAATAGCGTTATTCCTTGTTGTATTACGAATGTCTAGGGTAACGACTATGGTACGACATTAGTGTGGATAAGATGGAGCTCGTCGGGATTTACGACGTAACAACATTAACATATGTATAAAGGGCTCTCACAACTTTATTGCAATTTAACGTTTTTCCTTTGTTTAGCAACCGGAAAAAAAGAAGAAAAAAAGTTGAACGTCTATCCCCGAGCCCATTGACTATGTAAAGTGTTGCATACCAACCAAAATGCTAGTTGGGAAATTGTTTTTCTTTCTTTTGTGTTTTATTTATTTCGTGGAACAACAGCACTTTTACTTACCGACTTGTGTGCTACAGTAGAAGAACTAAATTCTTTTGTTTTACTTTCCATTTTATCTCTTATATACCAACATTTCCGTTTAAATGGAAAGTTGTTGTGTGTTTAGTAATTGTTAAACGTGGTAACGAAATCGTTTGAAAAGTTTTCCAATTAAAGAAGTATTACACCTTCCAGACTAAATCTAAAAGTCTATAAATATTTTTTCTCCATTTATTTCCTCATTTGTCTAACTATGACATATGTCTAACCTGACGTTACAATGATAACAAACAGAAAAAAAACAAACGGAAAATTGCAACTTCCTTCACTGGCGTAATTTTCTTTATGATTTTTATTTTTATTGTTTCCTCTGCAAGAGTAGACGGAGCTGCAGATAGAGGTAGAAGAAAAATGGCAAAAACGTCGTAAACTACATTTTACTTCTTCCAAATGGTTGGGAAATAAAAGGAAAGGGGTGATAAACACTACACGTGCTTCTGATCATTTCACATGTATTTTGCATTTGTATTAGCTAGTAACCCATATTTTATCGAAAACAAACTTTCTACAGGGTAACTATTTAAAATTGGAAAATACAATACAAAATTAAAACAATAATAAAATTTGTTTTAAAAACAAATCATTAAAAGTATACAATTATAGGAATATTTGAAATCGTTTATACATCATTTTAAAAGAGCTTTCGTTTCCATAAACAAATTGTGCAGTTTATCTTCCGTTCGTTTGTTTTATACCATATTTTACCTCTATTTTATAAGTTTCTATGTAGTAATTTTGAGTTATGACACCTAAAGTTCAGACAAACCGAGTCGATGGCTGAATTTACTTTCATACTCTGCACTAACATTAAATCTTTGCACGTTAAATCGTCCCTATAACTTTAACATATCTAGGTTCTAAAAACACCGTACCTCATTCAGAAACAAAAATCAAAAAGCGCATTGTTGTTTTTTGTTCTTATCCTGTTCTTTTGTTTCTGTGAAAAGTCTTCTGGTAAGGAAAGCGTTTGTTTCTGACTTATCCGACCAAGTCAAACAAAACGAAATTAAAACATAATAAAACAAACTGTTAGATAAGACTTTTAGCTTATTCCCTTTGCAAAGTTGGGACACAAAGCCAGCCACTGCGGACTTCCGAATTCTTTAGGAGTTCCGGATTCTTTGATTCTGTTTCCTGTTCTCATTCAGCCCGGACATTTTCTGAAAATAATTCAACATCAACAAAAAGAAATAACTGCTGGACGAATTTAAATTTCCTTTACGCAGTGTAGTCATTATGCTCAAAAAGCAAGAATTTATTACCCAAATTTGCATACATAACAAAAATGAACCCAAAAAATAAACGAACACAGGAAACATTATTAAAATATAAACTTTTTATTTTTATTTTTGAGATATCTTGTATCGAAATATTGTGAATTAATAGCATTAAAAAGGACTAAAAACAAAACAAATAAACACACGCGTAACGGGTTAAATAGAAGAACAAAAGCTGATTAAACAAAAAGAATTCACTTCAGGTACTCAGGAACGATTAATTTAGAAACGTTTGAGATGTGGTGTTATGGACAGATGGTGAAAATACCATAGTAGAAGTGAGGGCGAAGGTATGGAAGGCAATAAGAAAGAATAGAGGTGTGATAGGTTAGAAAGACACCTTCTGAGACATGAAGGGCTAGTTGGAAACGTATTAGACGCAGAAATAGGAGTAAAGAGGTGCAGAGGAAGTCCTACATTAGATTACTGTTACTTATACAACATCATTTGATCTGTAAGCCTTCAAACTCAATCTTGAAATGATTTAATCAACAAATATGTTAAGTACCTACCTACGAACGAATATAAATCCTCAATTTTTTCATGAGTCATTAGAAACAACTGAAAACAAAAGTCGCGTGAAACAAAAGCCGGTTTAGTAGATTCCAAAGCCGCAGATGAGTGACTTTTCGTCAAAAAATATATATTATGCAACCGTCAAACTGTTTCATATGACCAACCACACACAAATAACACAAATATGATAATGATTTATATACGTGTGTTAGTGGTGTACGAGTGTAGGCTTATGTACGTGTATTATATATATATATATATATGATAATCTTTGTTAAGCAGTAGCAACAAAACATTATCCATAGTGTGAAACAAAACTTGGTTCACTTCGTACATAAAATTAATGTCCACGCACATTTTCACACACACACATACAAATATATACATATAACCAACCCATAATTAGTTAAGAATATTAATTAGTATCGGTAAAATGTTGTGACGGTTATAAAAGTTACTCAGGTAGATAGATAGCTACTTTCTTAATATTATAGCTACCTTGCAACTACCCAAATTAACTTTCTTTCTTCGAAAGTTAACATGCTTTCAAAATTGGGTAAGTCTCTTTTAATAAACAATTTATTTATTTTTTTGCGACATTTCTTCGTTATTATTATTTAACATGTGACTGTATCATGATAATTATATTTATTAATTACTACGTAAAATACAATAAAATAAACATTTATATCTGTATTTGCTTGTTCGGTTGTGTTGTACGCATTCAAAACGATTTTATTTGTTGTAGAAAAACAGTTTCTCAATTGTTTATCTACCAAAAAATAATTCATTAAATTTTCTATCCGAATTCTTGCGATTTATTTTTGTCAGATTTCGTAAATAATTAATCATTTTCTAATTAGTCGTCTTGGTGGGTATGCTCACAGTCGTAAATGTTTAATTTATATCGAATTTAGAATAAGGTTTATTATTTTTCAACGAAGGTTCAGCGCAAGTTTATCGCTGATAGCCAATGTAAAACAGTAATCGACGTTTTTCTGCAAATTCAAACGGTTATTCTATAATTATTTATAATATTAGATAGTATAATATTTTATGTATTTTAATTGTTTACGTAAATCGCATTAAAATATGTTTAAACAAACGAATTATTATTATTATTATTATTTAATTTTTGCTGGTATTTTTTGCGATATTTTCCGTATGTTCGAAGTAATTTTCGCAATTAGATGACCTTGTCTGTTGACATGATTATTTTATAGGTGGTAATTACGCTTAACAGTGGTTAGTTGCGTAACACGATTCTTATCAATTATTCTATCATCCGAACCCCAACCTAATAATGAAAAATTGTCGATTTAGGTACCATTTCTATTATACAATAGTCCATGTGCAATTTCCATCATTACTATACGTGACGATTTGGTTTTTAGATGAACACAAAATGGAGTTCAACAATCGTTTAAAACAAAAACGAATTAGGCTTAAAAAACAACTGATAACCCTTTTTGAAGACGAAGAATTAGTAAGATTTTGGCATTTGTACAGCGTTTTATTGATATAACAATTTTTAGGAAGTTTTAGGATACAAAAGGGATCAACTAAGGTGCTACTTACTCTGGCTGCTTTGTGTGTTAACGTTGGGATTCGTTAATCTTTTTTTTTATTGGTATCCAAAACTGAAATTGATCTGTACTCACAAAAGATGCTTCTTGGAGGAGGCCGAAAAGATACTTTTAGTTGTTAGTAATTCTTTTAACACAATCTATAGAGATCTGAATAATAATTTTGTGCCTTTTTTTAAGGATATTTATCAAAAAGTTTTCAAAACGTACACTGTAGAAAATATACGAATTTTGACCGCAAACAATAACAGGTATTTATACTTTTGTTTCTATTTAACGACCTAATAAAAGAATCCAAAAACAAACCGCTACATAATGGCCATTGTTTGTGAAATTATTAATAACTTGTTTTATAATAATAATATTTTTAGTAACAAGCATGGTAATGACTCGAAAAAGTCTATCGAAGAAGCGCAAAAAATTAGAATACATTTGGGCGGTGGTTTAGAGAAAGGTAAAGTAAATAACGTAAGCAAAATATTAAGCATTTGTAACAAAAAGGGGTTTTCTTTTGTTTTAGAATATGATGAAATTAAAGTAGTTTGGCATAGAAAAATATGTTATATATGGGATTCTGATGAAGGGATGTTCATCAATTTGCACGGGTATGATAGTGGTATCAAACATTACGAATATTACAACTTTAAAGGATTTTCTGAAGAAGAACAAATATTTAGGTAGATATATGGGCATTACACTTAAACATAACACTGTGTGTGTTTTATGTGAAGATAAATAGGTAATAAAAAAACTATTTTTTTTACAGGAGAATTATTTATGATAAAAACGAAATAGCGATTCCCAGACAATCTGTGATCTCTCTAATATTACAAGAAATACTGACACCATTCTACATTTTCCAAATTTTCAGCTTGATCATTTGGTTTGCGGAATCTTATTATTATTACACAATTGCCATAGTTATTATGTCAGCAGTTGGTATAACATCTTCTGTGATAGAATCGAAAAAAGTGAGTCTTCTCCACAGGTTCAATCCCATGTAAAAAGTGGGGAATCCATAGGCTAAGAGACCTTTATACCCTTTAACCGACCAATCAAAATTGTTTAATCTAATTCTAGTTTAAGAACATGATCTTTCATGGTCGTAATCCGTGTTAGAATTAAGATTCGAGTCGATGGGCCGTGGTCCAAATGTACGATTAGGTACCTCTAACCTTCGCCCATGTTGTTAACGCAGTATTCACTGAAGACTGTCTGTCACATTTGCCCACGAAACATCTGGAGTTAATCGTTCATTTAGACCACTGCTCACCAGGTCGAATCTTAATTCTACTAATTCTAATTTTCTTCTTACCAACAAGAATCAAAAAAGTCTTCGAAAAACTGTTCATTCTACGGATAGGGTCACAGTTCGACGAGCCAATGGTTCTTTGGAAGAGATACAGTCGAATCTGCTGGTTCCAGGTGACGTTATTGTCATTCCAGAACAAGGAGGAATTCTCCACTGCGACGCAATTTTACTCAATGGGAACTGTATCGTCAACGAAAGCATGTTGACAGGTACGCACAAAATCCAGGTCCTAATCATCATGATAACCTCCTCAGTCTAAAGACTAGATAGATACGAAATTCTACTCGTTCCTATTTGACGAAATCTTCGCATTTCCCAAAAATTAGAACATCCCCCATCCCTTCATATCTCAGAATTTGTCCTACCATCTTTTCTACACTTTTCACCCATTACAATACCTTTTTAATTGACAATGTTTTCATCATACACTTATAACACCACATCTCAGACGCTTCCAACATCTTCTTTTCCACGTCCTTTCTGTTCGCGTTTGTTCTGCATCTGTTATCTTCTGTTGTTTCTTTCTAATTAGGAGAATCTGTACCAATAACGAAAACGCCAGTTCCAAAAGACGGGAAATGCTACAACATAAAGGACGACGCACCACACACTTTATTTTCTGGTACTAAAATTATTCAAACTAGAAGTCGAAGTGAGTTAGTGTAACCACATTTGTCCATTATAAAATTCAAAATCACAATTGTTCATTTCCAGGCAAAATATTTGCCATCGTACTAAGGACAGGATTTCAGACTACGAAAGGACAACTTGTCAGGACAATACTGTACCCACCCCCGACAGATTTCAAATTCGATCAGGACAGCTACAAGTTCATTGGAGTTTTAGCATTCATAGCACTTGTAGGATTCATTTATACAATTGTATCGAAGGTATTCGGATCTGTTTCGACTATAAACCTTTACATAACGATATTGGCATGATTTTTAAGAGTTACAGAGGAATTTCGGGTGCAGACATCGCCGTAAAGGCTCTAGATATCATAACCATTGTCATACCACCAGCCCTGCCAGCTGCCATGACTGTTGGAAAACTATACGCACTCTTTCGCCTAAAAAAACAAAATATCTACTGCACCAATTCCAGTGATATTAATGTGTCAGGGTCCCTCAATTGTATTTGTTTTGACAAGGTACCTAGTCCAATCGCTTTTTTTCTCCTTAATCACAATCCGCATTGCTTTAGACAGGCACCTTAACCGAAGACGGTTTGGACATGTTTGGTGTCGTCATTTCTGATAATGGGTCTCTGCAAGATACGATAAAGGACGTTAAGTCAATTCCTAAAAATGAAGAGCTCATCAAAGGAATGGTTTCTTGTCATTCTTTGTCAATAATAAATGGTGAAATCAACGGGGACCCTCTAGATGTAAAGGTTTGTCTATTTTCCGCAAAGAAATTCATATTTTGTTAACACAGGTTTCTTCTGAAGATGTTCGAATCAAGCGGATGGACTTTATATGAGAAGGACCAAGCTCAAAATCAAAACGATGACTTAACCGCTGTTCACCCGGTCGCCAAACCTCCTCAACTCCATCGGAGAGTAAGCAGTATAAGTCTCACCAGTAATAGAAACCTTACTTTGGAAGTAAGTATTAATTTACGAAATTTATTTTCCGAAAATACCCTTCGTTTTTCGTTCAGTGTCCAAAAGAGATCGAGATCGTTCATCAGTTCCATTTCTCATCCAAACTCCAAATGATGAGCGTGATAGTGAAGGAAAAGGGTTACGGCAATCATGTACTTTATTCTAAGGGTGCTCCAGAAAAGATACTCTCCCTTTGCCGGTCAGAAACTATCCCAAAAGATTCCCATAACAAACTGGATTCATACACTCAACAAGGTTACAGGGTGATTGCCATAGCAATGAAGATAATGGACGATTTAGACTCGAACAATCTATCAAATCTTGATAGAGAAGACGTAGAAACAAATCTCGGCTTTATTGGTTTCGTTATTTTTGAGAATCGTTTAAAATCAGAAACAAAAGAAATAATTGAAGTTCTCAAGAATGCTGATTTTAAAACAGTCATGATTACAGGTACATAGTAACAGGTTTTCTTTTTGGGGGAACTAGAATACAAATTTAGTACAGTCATTTTGTAGGGGACAATATTCTAACAGCCCTCAGTGTTGCCAGGGAATGTGGTATAGTAGAAAAGGGTCAGAGGGTTATTGACGTTAATGTAATTCGCATCAAAGAAACGGACGAATACAAGATAACCTACAGTGACGCAGGGTTCAATCAGGGTGGTTTTATGGACAACATCATGGTGGAAAATGGTGACACAGAGTCAGGGAAATCCCGCGAGAATTATTGCTACTCAATGACCGGAAGTACATGGGCTTTGATTCGGAAATATTTTCCTCAGGAAATGACATCCATAGTCGTAAATGGGGCCTTATTTGCCAGGATGACAAGTGACCAGAAACAGCAGCTTGTGCAGGAGTTAAAAATGTACGGGTATTACGTTGGTATGTGTCTCAATATCCTCAATTCCAATTTCCAATTCATCAATTGTCTTTTCAGGGATGTGTGGAGATGGTGCAAACGATGTTGGTGCTCTTAAAGCTGCCCACGTAGGAATATCACTATCGGAAGAAGAATCCAGCGTTGCATCTCCCTTTACCTCCAAAGAAACCAACATCTCATGCGTGGTCCATATCATTAGGGAAGGAAGAGCCGCTCTAGTTACCAGTTTTGGCGTCTTCAAATTCATGGTGTGCTACAGTCTTGCAGAGTTTACATCAGTAATAATTTTGTACGGCGTCGACTCGAATTTGACATCGTTACAGTTTCTTTTCATCGATGTTTTCTTGGGCTTACAGTTCGCTTCCGTTTTCGGGAAGACCAAAGCTTACAAAGGACCTCTGTGCAAGACTCCTCCCAAATCGTCCCTCTTGGGTTTCACCCCTCTCATGTCTATCATTCTACAAATACTTCTAATTGCAATTTTTCAAGCCACAACGTTCCTAATCATCCAGGAATTCGACTGGTTCACACCTTTTGAGTTCGATTCACAAACACCACACTTTTTCAGCGGATTTGAAAATTATGCAGTATTTTGCGTTTCTACATTCCAGTACATAATTATTGCCATCGTTTTTTCCAAAGGGAAACCGTACAGACAACCTCTCTATACTAACAAACTGTTCCTGGTGAGCATTGTTGTAAGCACTTTGGTTTGCTCTTATATAACTCTGTTTCCGGCGGATGTACTAGCTAGGGAATTCGAATTAATAATTCCACCCTTGTACGACGGCAGAATTACAATACTGGCAATATCTTTGGCACATTTGGTGACCGCTTTGATTGCCGAAAATCTATGCGTAGAGATTTTGGTCACCAAAAAGATTTTGCCTCGTTTCAGGCGACTGGGAAGTTTTCGGGGAGTCAAAACAAATGTAAGTTTCAAATCTAAAAAGGGTATGGACGAAAAAAATATTAAATCGCTTGGTGGATGTTCCAATATAGCCTTCGTTGATGATATTTAATTATTTTATTATTGTTATTATTAGATACTATTAGGTAAAGGCTTTCTATGTTGTAAATTAATTAATTTTGTACAGTAGGTAAGGTAAATTAAATAAAGAAAAAATTTTTTAAAAGTTTTTGATAAGTTCCGCACTTTTTTATTGTTCTTAACAATTGTTTCGTCACTTTGTGGCTTTGTCAGGATATACAATGATACACTTGCGCTATTTACATATTTTTCTTATATTTAAGGGTTAGTACATACTGAGATGGGGATGGAGAAACTGGCCAAAGGTTTAGTAAAGGGGAGTTATTTATTATAATTCTATTTGGTATTTAAAAGTAAATTACTGTTTTTTGTTTATTAATTTCCAGCGTTTCCAGAAGATTAAGTTTGGATCTTTTTCCAAATACAATATGTATTATTTTAAAATTTCGGTTAAATTTGTGTTCCTCTGTAATTAAATGAATTCCGTAATTGGAATTGCTTTTTTAATTCTTCATATGTCTTTTATGCTCCTTTATACGTGTATAATAAATTCTCTGCCAGTTTGTCCAACATAAATTTTCTTGATTTTTGATTTTATGGAATTTTATCTTTATTATTTTTAATAAACTATCTACCAAGTTTGTTATTCGTTTTAAATGCTTACGGTAATATTATTTTAATTTAGAAACTTTTTTTTGACAAAGCTATTTTAAATGAAATTTTATTTAGAACCGTTTTTTATTAACAGCGTATTTTATAATATTCACTTCTTTCGTTTGATTAGCTGATTGCATAGGGATTCGATTAACTAAAAGAAATAAACTATTTTACTTTATTTTACGTCGCTAAAACAATAAATATCACAGCTTTACATAATATACAAAGTCAGGACAAAATTTGACTTTTGTTACGCATTAGATACATTTGCAATAACCTACTAAGGATCGACATTTATCATTAGAGTCTTTTCGAACTGTTCTTTCGACTTCTTCTTTCCAAAATATTCTTCGATCTCCTCCAACGTTTTCCCTTTTGTTTCTGGCAGACAAAGGGCCACAAAAATCGTACCAGCAAGCGAGAAGGCTCCAAATATGAAGAAAACCCCATAAGATCCCATCGTTCTCACCATATTGGGAAAAAATTTGACAGTTATAAAATTGAAAGTATAAGCAACACACGTCAACAACCCTGAAGCCATTCCTCTAGCTTTCGCCGGAAACAGTTCAGCTGTCATAGCGAATGGTATCGCATAGAATCCCAGGGTACTCGTGAAGATATAAACTGTTAGAAGGGTCATGGGAAGCCAATAGTTCAATTTCGATATAAACTGGTCACTGAGAAGGTCTTGGGACTTGGCCAAAACGTAACTGCCGAGAAGAAGCATAGAAATCGTCATGCCCGATCCTGAAATGATCGTCGGTGGTCTGCTACCATAACTCTTACTGACAAATCCGACCATAACGGCTGCCAGAAGCCGTACAAAAGCTATTATAACTGCAGCAACAAAAGCATCCATTAATACACCCGCTTCCTGAATTATGCTGACCGCGTAAAAAATTATCACGAAAGTACCAGAAAATTGCTGGAAGAAAAAGAATGCCAGCATTAAGATGAACGGTTTGAGACACGTTGGTCCGGTGAAATATTTTAAATTTGAGAAGAATATGACCGTTTTTGATGGGTTTTCGAGATGGGAATATTTGGCCTCTATCTCTGCTTGGGTCTTCTGTCTGGAAGTAATAATCGTGTTGATCTCCTGTTGGATAGGAGGGGTACAGGTTTTTGTTGAATACAGGTGACACATACTCTGCTTTGCTTTGTTACATTTACCAACAGATACGAGCCACGTGGGAGATTCGACGATAAAAAAATGGACAAGAAGGATTCCCACAAGTGGGATTATTCCAGAAATTATTGCTGTCAGGAACCAGTCATCCTGAAAATAATAATAGTATGAACTTACCGGGCTTTTGGGTCGTGGTCTATAGGCTTTTTTGTTACCTGACGTTTCGTCAGCGTCTGCGGCTGACATCTTCAAAAGCTTTCTTGGTATGGTCGATCTCGAAAAGTCTAATGTATAAAAAAAGCTTCTGAAGATGTCAGCCGCAGACGCTTACGAAACGTCAGGCAACAAAAAAGCCTATAGAGAACGATCCAAAAGCGCTGTAAGTTATCATAATTCTATCCTGAAAATAGTTAAAACATTATGTATTACGAAAGCCCTAGCAATGTGCGTAATATTTATTGTCCAATGTTTCGTTCTCTTTATGATTATCTACAATAACAAATATTTTATCCGAAATCCACGCAAATATAATAAAATAATAGATACAACGTTTTTATTGACATTGAACTTCAAAAATTGCAAAACTTTTGATCTCTTGTACAAACAGTTTTCTCAATAGTGGTCACGTGTGACCTCTGTAACAGTTGTTATGCATGTGAAGTTATTTAAATGTGTAATTTGTATCTTTGTATCATCGACAATAAAGAACGTTAAGCAAAACTGTTAATAAAATGAACCAAAATTAAATTTGATAAGGCTTTTGGATTGCAATATTTCATAATTTATTGATATTATAATAAATATTCAGATGTTTAAATTTGAGTTTTGATGGTTTCTTCTTATAACATTATATAGTATACAGGGCGTAGTTCAAAACTTATTTGTCTATTAACTTAATATCTGTTTAGCAATTCGAAAAGTAAGACTTAAGGTTAGGGTCAAAATTTTTGTATAATATGAGTTTAGAGGTCAGTGTGTTTTTGATTACGGTCCACGTGATTATGTGACATACAGTACAATAATGTTATTGGCTAATTTTCTGACGCTTTTCTTATATTTTTGTTTACTTTGTTTTTGTAACTTGTTAGCGTCGTTTTCTTTGTTTAAATGTCACTTTTCCAGTTTACGTTAACAGAATCATTTTTAATTCGGTAACTTACTTTGTTCAGATATCCCAATAAGTAAACTATTAAAACTCCAATCGAAAAAAATATGCTGCCCCATGTGGTGAACATGCCCCTTAGTTTAGGGTTCGATATTTCTGCGATATACACAGATGGTGGCATGCTGGTTACCCCTGTCGACAACCCTGTTATTAATCTGCCTACTATGAGTATCGGATATTGATAATCTGGTATTTTATAAGCTGCAGCTATCACAAACCACCCCAAACAGCAGATAATATGAACACATATAAAAGTCAGTTTTCTACCTAATTTGTCTGACAAAGGACCTGATAAAAACGACCCTAAGGGGGTAGCGATCGAAGCAACACTTGCTGAAAAACAAAATAAGATTTAATTTGTCTCGTATTGTTCATTTGTTCTACTATCTACCTTTGTGGGACGAGAGATAATAAATAATGCGGAAATGTATGTAACTAAACATGATAAAATAAAATAGTATTAATAGTGTGAAATGCAATGAACTCATTATGAGTAACAATTGTTTATTTTAATGTGGACTTTTATATTTATTTAAGTTCCCTAAAGTAGCAAAAGGAAATGTGCAAACAAATGAATGTATACAAAAACTGTTTGCATATTTACTTAAACGTTTCCACTATGTTTAGGAATTTTTTAATAGAAATTATCATATTTTAATAAAATTCCGCATTATCCTTCATCCCATCAATGAATAAAATTTTAATAGGATAAATTTATATCCTAAATAAACCACTTTGTTTTTCTACTAAACATAATTTGAATTTATGAAACAATTTGTGTATACGCACCAACCCAAGAACCTTGGCTGGGGGTAAGCTGGTAAGGATTGTCTTTTGCTAAGAGATAAGGAAGGACTATGGCTGAAAATCCTAAGCTCATACTAGGTGCAATAGATGTGAAATTTGCAATGAGACCAAGCAATACCTATCGAAAAAAAAAACAATAAAACACAAACATAGTTATTTTGTAGAAATTTTCTAAACAATTAATTAACCAAAAATACTATCTAAAGACTTGATAGTGAGCACGTTGTGAAAGGACATGATAAATTCAAAATTAATTAGAAAAAAACACACTTGGTAAACTTTCACTAGTGCTCTAGATCATTGCTTAGCATTCGGGAGATCACCGGTTCGAACCCGGGTGCGGCTGCTCTGGTCCAAGTTTTCTGTGGTTTCCTTGGATCATTTAGACAAATGCTGGGGCAGTAATATTCCACATATAATCTTTCACTTCTCTTCTGTCTTCATTTCGTCCGTCTCATCTTTCTCTCGCTAACCACACCATCCACCCATTCCCACGATTCCTGAAAGGAGACTGAAGAGGGCCTTACGCCCTACCCTCCGGCTTTGCACACTACAGTGTAGGTCGGACGGACTGTCCGCCCACCAGCACGAGTAGCTGGTGTGAATGAAACACAAAAAAGTTTTTTTTTCACAAATTTTGTGAAAAAGTGTTTTTTCTTCTAATTAATTTTGAATTAACCAAAAATAGAAAAAAATTATTTAAAACCTAAAATATTTCTCTTTGATAATGATTATTTATTTTATCAGTGTAATCATTATATATAACTGATTGTTCTTACATCATTTTATGATTCATGATTGTTATCAATTCTTGTAAACATACAAACAATTATGCGATTTATTGACCAATTATTAATTAAAGTAAAGTTTATCTCAAATGTCTGCAAATCAGCTTTATACTTAAAAAATACCTAAATGCTATTTTCTCAGTTTTACGCGTAATAAAATTATTTCTCTTGTAAAACAAACGTTTAAAATACTTCATTAAATAATTACCTTAAAAAAAGTATGTTCTTTGATCTTACTTACCTGCTTGGTAGCTGATCTTTTCGTTCTGTGAACTGTATATTTTCCATTTCCATTCGATGATGATTCGTTTATAGTTAAAACCTAAAAATAAAATTTTTATTTTAATTCACGAAAAATGTATAATAATATTAAAAAGTTATTCGTAAAATGTAAGTTAAATAAACAAACACGTATTACAATTAAATTAAAAAAAATTGTCGTGTGTATCGTAATAAAAAGGATAATGAAGTTTTTATCCTTTTTACCTCACTTACTGGTTGAAGAAATGATTTTTCAGAATTTTCTAAATTTTCTCTTTCGGAATCCATTTCACCAATCCACTTATTAAGAATTAAGAACAATTATTTCTCAAAACTTGGATCTTTGCGAAAACAGAAAGAAAAACAACTAATCTTCACTACCAGACCACCACATTTTTTTCTTCTGGGCCCTTTCTTGTAAAATGTCACTTGGATATATACTGGATTTCCCTCCTTTCGAGTTAACACTTTATCTCTGCATTTGATGATCACAACAAATGTGTAAACCTAGTCGAAAGTTCACACTGCAGCTAAACATCTGTTTGATAGTGTGGTAGATTCGAACAGCTTTATTATTTTCCTCTTCAAGGTGATTAGCAAAAATGATCTTACCAGAAAAATTGCTTGATAACAACGTGTCAAAAAAAAATTGTTTAAATGAACATTCAGTCTAATCTATTTGATAAAGATATTGTATTTAGGTTTAATTAAGAAATTAATCAAAACACTTCACGTAAGTGTTACAGTTCTAATATATACAGAGTTATTCAAACTGAGTGGCAGCTTAGACGTTTTAGAAAATCTAAACGAGTTAGAGATTTGAAAATTTCGGATTAGGAGTTATCCGGGATGGTCTTCATATCTAAAATAATTTTAACTGTCCACCACATCCGGTTATATCGGAAGTTGATGTCAACTTTGTTATTTTAAATGAAATGGTATATTTTTTACAACGAATTCGTAGGAAGTATAAAATTTTAAGGTGATTTTGATAACCAACTTGTAAGTATGCCTACGATGAATAGTTTCTGAGATAATTTAATTTATAGAAAATAGATCGCTACCGCAACCCTAACTATAAAAAATCATAACTTCTTTAAAAAATGAGTTAGACTGTTGAAATTTTTACTAGCTATAATTATGTCTTAAGGTTGACGTCATGCCAAAATTGAGCTTCATAATTTGTACAAGACGTTCAGAAAAAAAATTTAGAAACTTCAAACACGAATAACTTCATTTTTTCAAATGCTACCTACCATATCTAATTTTTTCATCCGATTCTTTTTTTTATCTTCTTTTGATACATTCGGATGTTTACTATTGTTTTATTTAATAATTTTTTATTTTTCGTCGATGGACCGACACCCTGTATGTTACACAAAAGATTAAGTTAAACCGATTATTATATAATTATTGATAAACAAAAGATGCAAATGATACTTTAATTAGTAAAAGTAAGATATTTATTTACTACGATATTATAATAAGAATCATAGCTATATTTAGCATAGCTACAATATAATAAAAAATAAAAATGTGAGAAAACAATCTAACCTAATTAACTATAATACTATAATCTGTTTACATGCACTAATTTAAACTGTCTTTTAAATTCTAATAAATTAGCATCTTTTAAGACTTTTGCGAGATCATTATATTTGTTCACTCCTTTCAAAAAGATTGAGTTTTGTGTCCTTTTATTATTGACTTTATACATACATATATGTGTAATAAGATAAGTATGTTGGTACTTTATAATATTATATTATAATTATTTTAAACATATAAAACGATACTTCAAATTTGAGTAAAAATATATGATAAAACTAAACAGCTACAATTAGAATGAGTTTTGTAATACAATTTTTTACAAGTGTCTTATCACTAACATTATGGTTGCTTTTGAAATAAATAAATAATAAAAAAGTATTGTAAATAAATAAATGTTTTGCATACGAGGATGGTTTGCATTATGAAACAGAATATGTGACGCAATAAAACTAAACTATTAACCAACTAGTAATTAAATGTATATAATTTATGGCAAAACAGTATTTCTTAATATTAAAAAGATAAAAACAAATAATAAAGTTGTTGTTACGCAAGGCCCCCCAACAAACAAGTTATCATATATTTTATATAAGAAACATTATTGGACTGCGTTATTCTTTAATTAAAGTAAATCCGTTGATAATTATAATCATTTAATTGTTTTATTGTACTTGAAAATATAAGTCGAAATTTAACTAAATTAATTATATTATGCAACCATTAAAACATATGGATTTGATACTTTAACAGATTGCCTATACTGACTATTAAAAATTGGTAGGTAAATAATTAATAAATAATTATAATGCATCTAAATAGACAAAACTTGCTTCCCATCATATCTAAATTAATAGAAAAAAAATTATTTACATCATTTGTAATGATTTGCAATTCTAAATTAATTGTCATCAGAAAATAGACCAAACTTCTCTTTTATCGTTATAATCGAAGTAATAAATATGCTATCATTTTTTGTTTTATAATATACATCTTACTAAATTTTGTTATACCTTTAAAATAAACTAATTACTTATTACAATTATTGATTATTTGTTTTTTTATTGAAAAAAATAAATGCAGAAAATTAATGTATGCAACCCTTAAGACAGAGTAATTTAATATTTGAATGAGTTGCATATAATAACTATTAAAAATTGGTAAGTTATTAATTAATTATTATTGTATACGCTGTAGACTAAACAAAAATCGTTTTTAATCCTACTAAAACTAATAGAAAAATAATTTACATTGTAATAAAGTTGTTGTTTGAGGCAATGTAACCTTTTAAAAAATTATTCTAAAGCAAACTTGTCTTCATTTAATTATTTTTTCAAAAGTAACACCGTAATATGCTAATTTTCTTGTTCGTTTTTATTATTTGCAGATAAGGAATTGCAATTTCTACGATTGTAAAGCAAAAATTTGTGAAACAATTTTAAAAAACAGGTTTAATTATATCACCGACAATCAATTAAGACTTCAACCAATCAGAATTCGCCATGTCACATAAGCATTTTTTGAGTTGACGTGTTTACCTGTTCAATTATTTCTTTAAAGGAAATTATTAATTTGTGTTAAAAGTAAGTTGTTTTAAGTAAAGATAGTGTTAAAAATGAACGTGGCAGCTATTTCGTTTGGTCTTTTCATGTTCCTTTCCGGTTTTTGTACAGTATATTCCTGTAAAGGTTGTGTAAATGTTGATCAGTGGAGTTGGGACAAAATTATACCAAAATTTAAGGCAGCTTTAGTGAAATTCGACGTGGCCTTTCCTTATGGAGACAGACACGACACATTTGCAAAACTTGCAGAAGAATTTGTGAACAATAAAGACATTGTTGTAGTTCAAGTTGGTGTCAAAGACTATGGCGATAAGGAGAACAAAGAACTAGCGGAAAAATATGGGGTAAAGTCTAAGGATGACCTGCCCAACGTTAAACTGTTTGTACAAAATCAGGCAACGCCTGTAGACTTTCCTTTAAACAAAGATAAGGAATGGAGCATTACGAAGCTTAGAGACTTTGTCAGGATCAATTCTGATATATATGTAGGTCTGCCAGGGTGTTTAGAAAATTTTGATAAGCTTGCGAAGAAGTTCATCGCCTCGGGTAACAAAGAGGGACAAATAAAAGAAGCTGAGTCCTTAGCACAAAATTTGAACGAGAGCAGGGTTAGTATCATTCATTATCTTTTTATTTTCGTCTTGTGAAGGTAGTGAAAGGTTACTTTGGGGTAACATTGTGTTACAAATAATGTACATTATTTTTCATTCAGTTTTAGTATGACTAAAAATGATTTTTATTTAATTTAATAATTAATTAACCACTTACAATTTTTTAATAATCAAAGTATAGGCAACCCATTGAAATTTCAAATTAGTCTGCTGTAAGGGTTGCAGATAGTCGCTGTGACATTAAATTACGCCATTTTATTTTTCAGTAAAGAACAAACAATCAGTGTTATAAGTAAGTAGTTTATTTTAAAGGTATAACAGAGCATATAAGGTATTTATTATAAAATAAAACATGATAACATATTTATTACTTCGAAAATATTAATGAAAGAGAAGTTTGGTTTATTTTCCATTAATAATTTCCTTGGAGTTGCATTTCATTAAAAATGACCTAAATTGTTTCTTTTCTATTAGTATAGGATATGATTGGAAGCAAGTTGTTTTATCTATTTAGATGTATTATAATTAACAATTATTTATTTTCTACCAATTTTTTACTAGTCAATCTGCTAAAGTATAATAACAATATTCAACGGATTTACTTTAATCAAACTAATAAAAAGTCTAATAATGTCTTTTTACAGGAAAAGTCAAGTGCAAAGATTTACCTTCTCTTCATGAAAAAGATTATTGATCAGGGGGCACAATTTGTGAAACAAGAAGCTTCAAGATTAGGTAAAATCTTGAAGGATGGAAAACTAAAGGACGAAAAGAAGGAAGAACTATCTCACAAGATTAACATATTGCAGTCTTTTGAAACTAAAAAAGATGAACTTTAACAATGACTATGTTTTATGTCATTCTGCTCAGATTTTATACACATGCATACAGTAAAACAATTTTGTAGTGCACTTGTAAGATTTTTTACAATTAGTAGCAAAAGGTTGCACAGTGGGGTAAATAATTAAATGACTGATTTAAAGTTGTGATATTTGTTGAAAATAAAAGGGTTTTAAAAAACAGAAAACATTGTTTTTCACTTTTACACACAAAAATTAAACTACAACAAGCAGATTTAATTTTATACACACACACACACACACACACAATAGAATTATTATTTAATTAGTCTTAAGGAACTTTTATATCAAAATAAATGATATATTTGCCTTATAACCATTGAAGACAAATTAAAATAATTTGTTTATTTATTGTACAGGAAATGTAAGAACGTTTTTTTTATGTAATGCTAAAGGTATCTTTTTCTTTTTCCAATAATATTTATACAATTCTGTACTAACATGAATTGTTTTAGATTTGTGGACCTACAAATTTAGTAAATAAGAAAGTATGTGGTTCTATAAACACTAAAAATCAAATAAAACAAAATATTCCTCTTACTAGCATTTAATGTAATCAATATTACATATAAAAATATTAAATCTACAAATTCAGGAAGTGCAATAGTTCATACATAGTAACATACAAATTCGTTCATTATCAAACGTCTTATCAGTATTTTTTATAATAAAATTTCCAGCACTCATGACCATAACTGTTTACTATTCTCGAAAATAAAATTGGAATAATAACAAGCAGACAACAATAATTTGCAAAGAAATGTGCAAAAGTTTGTAAAAAAAGAAAACTATTGCAGTAATTGTTAATAATTAATATGAGACCATTGTTTAAGTAGATATAAAAAAATGAGTACCTAATACAATAAAAAGATCACAAAGGGGGGGGGGGGGGCTGATGATATCACTTATTCTTTATCATCCACACTATTGTCCTTTGAAACATTTAAATCCTCCAGTTTCTTTGTAACTTCCTTTGTGTTGTCTTCTTTCTCTTCTCTTTCTTCTTCATCTTCTTCAATATCAGAATCCTTTTCATATTCTTCTGCTTCTCCATTATAAAGACTGCACTTTGTCTTAACAAATTCTTTAGATTCATTGAATTTGGCTTTAAATTGATTTGCAACTGAAAATAAATAAATTATTATAAGCTAAATTATTAAATAAAACCCAAAATTCCACACAAAAATGTTTAGAGACATGACATAAAAAATTTAGTTAGTTTTTGTAGGAATTGAATAATTCCACCAGATAGGTTTGCCTTTCACCTATTAATTAGGACAATTAATTTTACCTTAGAGGTGATTTATCAAAGCATACACAATACACAGCTTATACTATCTTGTTTGATTGAACATTTACTCTGCTGTCATATCCTACAAATAGATTCACTATTGTGGCCACCCCCAAACTCCCCTGTTTAACAACTTAAGACTTGAAGCTTTTGAATTTAGATCAATTTAATTTCTCACTTGAGAGTGACACCTTTGATTTTCTGTTTCTGTATAATTAAGAAAATTAAAACTTACAATCAACACTGCCAAAACGAATAGCTAAACATTCAGTTTTAGGAATCTCATCTGCAAAATCGGCCAAGACTGTATATACAAAAGCCTTGTCAGATCCAGTGCTTGGCTTGAGCTCCATCCAGGGGGTGATAAAGTGATTTGCACACACTTTTAATGTCTTATCTCTTCTCATAACTATTCGTACTGTGTTGTTGTCGCTGTCTTGAAGTAGCTTCAATTCCCCAGTGCCTCTTTCCTAAAATTTTGCCCTGTAGGCTTCTTGCCATGATAGTATTTAGTGACTTACCTTCCATTCTGGCCCATCACTACCACTTGTATCGAATCTGTACAATTTTGCACGAAGTTTTAAGACTGTTTCTTCATTTTCTTCATTGGTTGTCACCTTCACTTCTGGCAATGAGATAATAGGTTCGAAAATTGGATCCACGTCCCCCTCAGCTGATACGTCCGAATTTTCACTAACTTTACGTTCTTTTTTATCTTTACTTTTCTAAAATAAAAAAACGAAATGTAAACAATTTCAGAACACGTGTTTTTATAACAACAATTTACCATAACATCAGTCATCTTGGAGTTCTTTTTGGAAAACTACACAATTCTTTTACTTTCCTGACCCAGTTTTCGAAAACTTATCAATTTTCTCAAACACACACTGCAAATTATTTACTTCTAATCAAAAAATAAACGAACAAAAACATGGAAAACGTCTTTGCTTCGTTCTGATTGGCTGAAATCAAACTAGACGTTTATTAGACGCGTTCAAAATATTTTTGAAGTTATTGGGTTCGTTCAAAGCAAACAATTAATCTGAAACTGAATGAGAAATTACTTAAACACAGCCATTACTACCACGATTTTTAAAATATGAATCAATCCCATTTTGGCTTTATCTTTTGCAAAGTAGTGGATCACTTTTATGTAAATTTAAAGAGAAGAGAAGAATTTTAAGTAAATTCGATCGCATATTGTTTCATAAAATTGATTGAATATATATCGCATTCGTTGTGCAACATTTTATAAATTATAAAATAAGATGAGTAGAAGAAAAACACTGGGTTTCGTTTCGAGAAGTAGAATTTCTCTCTTGAGAATGACCTGAAAAGGTGGAAACAAATTTGTCGAATTTTTTAATAAATATTTAGTGCAACGAAACCCACTGTTTTTCTTCTACTCATCTTATTTTATAATTTTATATTTTATAACAAATTGCTTCTCCTTATAATATTTCATCTAATTTAAAGTTTTGCTTAGTAAAACAGTGTAAACATATTATATGGTAGGTTTATTTTTAATCGTTGTTTAAAGTTCATTGTACTGCTATTTTGTTTAAACGACAATTAAGATAAAATAATAACACTTCAAAGAGTAGATTAAAAACCCATTCATCAATAGTTTTATTTGAATTTTTATCAGCGGTAACTAAATTAATTGGGTCTTTTAATCGCTATAAAAGCGTATTTTTTCATTTTAAATTTTGGGATTGTTTGCCTTAAATAAGTACCTACAACATTAGGGATATGATAAAGCTATCGTGCTTACATGGTATGTAATTTTCATAATTGCAGGAAAATCATGTTCGCATATCTGTACATATATACTTAGTATTATATACAATAATGAAGTAAATTATAGGATCTGACATGGGTATTAAAAAACTTTTTTTCATTAAGTATAACGTATTGCTTAACAACAAACAATTTTTTATCTTCACTTAAGCGTCCATAGTAATGTGGTAGCTGGTGGATGATAGTGAAATTAAAATGAATTCTGATGAGAAAAATTGGGTGGACGTAGATGTTATGTTAGAACATGCTGGTGGTTTCGGAAAGTACCAATACATTTTGATGGGTCTTTTTGGTTTTATAAACATTATCAGTGGTTTCCATTATTTTGGACAGTCTTTCATATTCACGATTCCTTCTTATCACTGCGTGGAAGCGAATCCTCAAAACGGCGAGGTAGAACTGGAAGTCTTCGCATGTTCCACCCATGTCTCCAATTCGAGTGGTGTGTTCGAAAAACCATGTACCAAATGGGCTTTCAATGGATCGTACGGGTACGTCAGTTTAACCGAAGAGGTAAAAACATCGAAAATTCTTCTATAGCGAATAGGACCTGCTTATCATTTTTTTTAGATGGAATTGATTTGTGAAAACAGTTGGAAACCGGCATTGGGACAGTCGGTTTTCTTTATTGGTTCTGTCTTTGGGTCCCTGGCATTCGGGGCATTGGCGGACCATTTTGGAAGATTACATGTTTTGGTAGCTTCCAACATGTTCGCCTTTCTGGGCAATCTCACCACCGTTTTGTCCACTAACTTAATTCTACTTTGCCTTAGTAGATTTTTGGCCGGAGTTGCAACAGACGCCAATTTCGTCATGATGTACATCATCGGTATGTACTATACCCACCTGCAATTCTGAGCCAATCTCCACATTTCCCGAAAACAAAAACATTTCATTCCGTGCCCTTCTCTGAACGATTATATAGTTAAGATTTTTGATTGATGGTAAAAAACTTTTAGTGATGGAATATATGAGACCGTCCATGAGAACGTTAGGTCTGAATCTTTGTATAGGGATTTTTTATTGTCTGTCATGCGTGATGGTCCCGTGGGTAGCGGTGTGGTCGGGGAATTGGAGGACTTTTCTCATTGCCGTGGCGGTTCCTCACATCTTCGTTCTTTTGTTTTACTTCTTGGTCCCAGAGAGTGCCCAGTGGTTATTGAGCGTCAAACAGACCGACAAAGCTGTCAAATGTTTCAGAAGGGTTGCCAAAATCAATGGAAAAGTTTTAAACGAAAAAGTTGTCGAAGACTTCAAGAATTATGCCAAAGACAATGTCAATTCAACCTCTAACGAAAACCTTTTTGCCCTTTTCAAAACGCCCAAATTGAGAAAGAAAACGTTAATTTTGATTTTTAAATCGTAAGTCATTTGTTTTTTAATGTCCACACGTCTGTGTGTTAATTATCAAATAATTTTTTTTTTTTGTAGGATGGTGGTTTGTTTATGTTATGATGCAATTTCCAGAGACGTAAATGGGTTCGGTTATTCGTCATTTTTAATTTTTAGTCTTACTTCAATCACAATCCTTCCGGGTTGTCTATTTATCCTTTTGGTGCAGGATCGTGTCGGGCGCAAAGCCTTATCTAGCACGTCCCTCCTGATTTCCGGGATATTCTGTTTAATTGTCAGCATTTTTCAAACCAATACCATCGGTACTATAACACTTTCAGTTTTCGTGATAATATCGAGATTCGCCATCATCGTGGCCTATAATTCTTCGACGCAGTATGCTGTGGAATTGATACCGACGGTCGTCAGAGGTCAAGGGGTGTCAGCCATACACGTTTCGGGCTACATGGTCACCTTCTTCAGTCCGCAAATTTTGTATTTGGAAGAATACTGGAAACCTTTGCCGGAACTCGTGTTAGGCTGTTTGTTGATGATGGGTTCTGTGGCGTGCTTATTTTTGCCCGAAACGTTGTACAGAACATTGCCCGTTACTCTGGAAGACGGGGAGAATTTCGGGGAGGACGAGAAATTGTTTGAATTCGCATGGGCCAGAAAAAATATTTCAGAAAGCACAAGCGTTCTAACAACAGCAACAAAAACGACGAAAAACTAACATAAATGTTTTATGTACTTAATATTTTTTTCTTTATTATTTAAGAAGTAATTGTATCTGCTTTTACTTGGTAAAAAATAAAACAGAAACACTGTACTTTCACAAAATTTTTATTAATAACACGACAATTGTTTCGCTAGTACCGTAGCATCTTCAGGTGAATAATGGTATAGTAACATTTGAGTCATATATATATATAAACATAAACATACAAACAAAGTGGGGGAAAAACAACCTTAGGTACAAAATAACATTACAAGTAATACTTAGAACTAACATTATCCTTAGGAAAAACAATATTATTAGAGATGTTAATTAAGTAATGGCGAAAAATTGTCATTAAGTAACAACGATGACGACTTATGTTTACTAATTTCTAAAGCTTCTAACAAATTTAATTTAAAACTTTTTGCTGAAATGTGTACAATATTATAATTTAAATTAGGTTTATGGTTAAACTCTAATAAGTGTGAAGCGTAATTTGAATTTGATTTTTTTTTCATGGAATGACTTAGCATGCTCACATATTCTAGTTTTAAAATTTCGACCAGTTAAGCCTGTTTATATTGATAAAAATTTTGTGAAAGTACAGTGTTTGTTTCTGTTTTATTTTTTACGATCTTTATTATTTGTTTGTAGTTATTAAAATGTTATAAATAATTTTTTAACTACATTTTTATTATTCTTTATACAATTAACATCTTTCAACATCTAACCAAATCCCACCCTTTGAGGACAAGGCGAATCCTTTTTCATTAAATGTCATTGGAATTTGAGTTTTCAAATTCACACTGAATTTGTAGTTCCTTATCAGAGAAGCTATGGCAATTTTGATTTGTATAACTCCAAATTTTAGGCCTAAAAATAGATCGACGAATTTTTATTAATTACTACCACCAAAGGTACTTTTATACCTATGCAAATACGTGGTCCTTCACCAAATGGTAACCAACTAAAATTATCTCTGGTACTTTTGGCTTCTTCAGAAAACCTTTCTGGATCAAAGACAATAGGGTCCGGATAATATTGTGGGTCATTTTGGATACCAAACAGACTAATCAGTACCACCGTGCCTTTTTCAATTACCAAATCACTCCCTGGAACTTTGTAGGTTTTGGTGCAGATCCTGTTTAATACAGGGATTGCTGGATATTTTCTTAACGTTTCTGGAATAAAATTTTTTCAACCCCGAACTTATTTTAATTAAATTAAATTAGTAATTAATATACCTTGTACGCATTTGTCTAAATATGTCATCTCCGCCAATGCTTCGTACGTCATCTCCCCCTTATGTTTATCCAATACGTAACGTACTTCATCCCTTACCTTTTCCTGTATATTTTTATTGGTAGCAAGTTCGTACAGAAGAAACGTTGTGGTCGTTGCCGACGTTTCGTATCCGGCAAGGAAAAAAACATAAATGTTTGATGCGACGTCGGCCATTGTAATCTCGTTGTCGATCTTTTTCAGCTGTATGAGCTGTTGTAAGAAGTCTTTTCTGACATAATTATGCTTCTCCCTGTATTCAACTGTTTGCTTCATGATCTCGAAGAAGAAATTTATTTGTCCCTTATTGTGAAGATTAATCAGATAGTTCATAAGGTTTGGTGTGTAGGTAGCTATCGTCATAAGGAATTCCCGTTTAAAACTGGGGTTGAATATTTGATCGCCGTGCTTACTGAATTCATTATTCGGATTTTTGATTGAGTTGATTTCTATGCCAAATCCACAGGACCCTATAACATCGATGGTGAATCTTTTCATGGCGTCTTTCGCATTAAAAATTTCATTGTTGGCAATGGTCTCTTCAATTAAATCTTCGAGTCCCTTTGCGCAGTTTCTTATGTTTTCGAACATCGTTCTGATTTTGCTGGACGTGAAACTGGGGCTCAATTTTCCCCTAATCTTCTTCCACTTCTCCCCCTTTAAAAACAACAAATGACTTGACAGCGGATCGTTCTTTTCATCCACAAAGAACGAATGGTCAGTGAAATTTTGAAAGCTCGTTGTCAACATGTCCTTGATCAAATCGAGATCAACCGCCAGAAATAGGGGAGACGTTCCGAAATACAGACCCCCATAATGCAGTCGTTTGTTTTTCAGGATGAAATAGTAATGTTTCAGGTCGAGGGCGAAGCAAGTTCTATTCAAAATTTTATTAGCCCCATTGCCGAATGGTATACTGGGGATCGGGGTGTAAACGCCCCTGTCCTTCCAATAACGAAAACACCAACAATAGTAAAGATACACTAAAGAAATTAAAGCTAATAGACTGATCGTTACTATTTGAACTAACATTTTTGAACTATTAAAAGAACAACAGTTTTTCCACAGGTTTTATAGTGAATTAGTAAAGTTTAGTGATAATCTTTTTCTTTCGTCTAAACTATGTAATCAGATGTTTTTTAAGTGATTGACATAAAAATGCTTTTACGTTTAAGCCGAAATTTATTATCACTCGTATTGGATGCATAATGAATCTGTTACACTTGCAATTATTCAAATCTGAGCAACACCGAAAGATAAAAGACATACCTACGCTTCTAGAATAAAATTAAACAAACTTAATTGAGTGTTTAATTACGTAAAAAGGTAATAGTGAGGGTTTAAAAGTAATTAAATAATTTTTAATATTTTTATTTATTTCTTTATTAGCGATTAGACGTATCAAATAGGACAAGAAAGGGCACCGTATTGTTTGGTCCTGCCTCCCTTTATATAACCCATCGTGCTGATACGCCCATATGGACAATTGAATTGCATTAAATATTTACATCACTAGCCTATTGTTGTTGAGCAAAATTCATCTAAAAATTGTATAAAAGCTTTGGTTTTAAATCGGACTAAAAAGTGACTAAAGCTTTTCTGAAAAATAATTTTCTTTTTCAAATTGTAAAGACTTGTTATAACGAATGTAACTTCTCCTAGTATTAAATCGTTTAAGACCTAGAGCAACGAATAACATTCCAGTTAAGAAACAACTGCCACTGATAACCTTCTGGAGTGTTGGTAAGAGGATAACTGTGAAATACATCAAACAATAGATATACCACGGTAACCCGACTTGATTCTAAACAAAAGAATAAGAACAATTGAAAGTTAAGTAAAACGTTTGTACTGTTTTTTCATAATATCTTACGTATTCTGCCCAGAACATGGGCACCACAGCGTTGCTAAATCTCTGGACGGCACTATTAAACCCTGTAAATTCTCTCATTATGAGATTGCTTTGAGATCTGGCCCTAGATTCCATTGGGATGCCCGTTGTCTAAAAAACAAAACCTAAACACATGAAACCTTGTTACGATAAGAACAATTGCTTACAACGTACCGGCTCAACATAAACAAAAGAATGATGTTTCTCATAGTCAGGAGACAATCCGTCTACATAAGTTTTCAGAATTTCGTCACCGTAAAGAAAATGTGGAAAACTGGCAGCCATGGGAAAATCTGCGACAAAAGGGTATTACGTTTAAGTCCAAACGAGTATTTCCAATATGCGAATGTTCCTACCGTAATAACATTTTGAAACATCTGACAAACCACTGGGTAAAGGAGGATCTCCGAGATAACAATCGGAATAAGCCGGGAATTTTCTATCAAACGTATTGTTCGGCAATTCGAATTTATACGCATTTAACCCGTGTTTTATTGATTCACCTATAATGTATTACAAATAAAAAAAGTGTGTAACTTGTAAAATATTCAATTGTTTCAGCCTTTACTATAGGAAATTAGGATTCATAATGAATGAATTAAATATCGAATAATAACGAAACAAAATTTCCACCAAAATATTCAAAAAAGAAGGAATTAAAATCCTTATCCGTCTAAATATTGAGTTCAAAGATCTCACATTTGGAACGCGTCCTACAAAGTAGGCACAACGAACCGAAAACCATATCCCACGACCAAAACATTTATTCTCTTAACAATTGTTTCACCCTACAAGGGCATCTTCAGAAGATGTGATATTACAATTTCAAACCAGACTATCTAATATTTATACAAAACTCAAGCTTGAACTGTGGGTGGGGATGTTTCAACTAGTTTATCTGTCAAATCTATATCTATCTACCATATCAGATTCATGACTATTGTTTTTTATATGATTAATAAAATTAGATTTATAAATATTAGATAGTCTGGTATGAAATTGTAATATCACTTTTTCTGAAGATGCCCTTGTAAGGTTAAACAATTGTTATGAGAATAAATGATTTAGTGGAAATTTTGTTTCGTTATTATTCTATATTTAATTCATTCATTGTAAAATATTTGTAAACTTACTTTCGTAATAGAGGGGCGTGACTTTGCAAAGGGTTTTTCTCCAATAGAGGAGTGTGGAGTTTTTCGTTAGGAATTGGGCGTATGCGACACCTTCAGTGGAGTTCACTATCAGATCTTGACAGTCATTGTCGTAGAACGGGACGAACGGGGAACCGTGGTATTTGTCAACCATGAAGAACCTTTCGTGACCATTTTCCGGACCAACAAAAACTGTTACCAAATCTTGAAAATTACTGTAAATCTACAAAAAATTAAAATAGAAAACTACATTATGACAAAATAAATTGTATGTACTCTGTGCAAGATGCCCATGTTTTTGACTGGAACCAGAGAGGGTAGAATTTTTTGAGCAGTTTCCAATAGGGGATCCGAAAAGTTCCATAAATAATTGTCTATAGTAGTTTCTACCAGTGCCTGGCTATTTAAGGACCTCGCCATTAAATTGAATGCTACCTTTGTAAACAGGGAAGCATCATAAAGGTACGAAGCCATGCCCTGGAAAAAGGGAAAAAGTACTAAAAGTAACTCCGCCAATGCCGGTCCCAAGCCCGGATGAAAAAGGAGGAGGGTTAAATTAAATACCTATTTAAATTAAATTGTAATAAATATAAATATAAATATGAAATCAACAGAAACAACTACTCCAAGGGCTAATACCCCTACCAGCATTGAATTACACTGTTGATTCCGAACGATTGATTATTAGACGAAGATATAACATATTCAAAAAAGAAGGAATTAAAATCCTTATTCGTCTAAATAAATGTTTTGGTCGTGGGATATGGGTTTCGGTTCGTTGTGCCTACAAAATGTGAGATCTTTGATCTTAATATTTAGACGAATAAGGATTTTAATTCCTTCTTTTTTGAATAAATTGTAATAGATAGATACTATTTATTATTATTATTATTTAATTAATAATTAAACTTACTAATAGTGCCAAATTTGGCATAATTAGTGTTTCGTTTAAGTTTATGGTGTTCATTTCGGGCAAAAATATCGCCGTCCTTGTTGCAACATAAGACAGGGTGCCATTTTCGTTGAAAGTTATATTACTATGCGTTAATTTTTCTCTATAAACTATCGGTCCTACTTCCTGCAATTTTAATTTAACATCTGTACCATTTAGGAACTCTTGTGAATTTGTTACATTAAAAATATAAACCCGTAAAAGTACTTCGTCAGGTGGATTTTTCCACCATTCGTATGGGGGAAAACCTGAAAACAAAGTCGATCAGTTGTTTTGTTCTGCTGAAACAAAAACATTCGTTTGTTGTTTCGATTTACCTGGCATCATTTTCAACCTTTCGTTCATGAGAACTTCAAACGGTGTCCAAATTATCGACACGATTCCTATTATAATCAGTATTATCCCAGAAATTAAATAACGTTTCGTACCTAGAACATTTTCAGGAATTATTCATAATAAATTATTTCTAATAGTATCGTAGAAGGGGTTGACCCTTTTAAACAACCTATTTTATATTACCATTCGTCAAGGTATCGCTGTTACATTTTTTTTTTCTGATTCTCTCACACCCCAAAGTTTTTAACATGTTCTCTTCAGTCCTTTCGTTTCGCAATCTAACACCCTACCACTTGGATTATTGGCTACTTATAATTTTCTTATGTTTTTAATCTTAACTAAATAGCATGTTATTTATTTTTTAAATGGTGACACGTTTTTTGAACACGTTAGTAAATTTCTTCACCTTGGCTTAACAAACTGCTTCGTTTCGTAACAAACAGTAACATTGAACCTGATTGCAGTTTCTAAATAATTGTGTTGTTAGAGTCCGATAGTGCCTGCCTATCGTAGAATATTAATAATCATCCGCGTTGTTTGCATAAAACTGAATGTAAAATAATTGCTTGTTAAACAGACAAATGAAGTAAATAATTATTTTGTTTTAAAAAAAGAAAAAACAAAAGGTAGTAACTTTCGCAGTACTTTTTTGTTTTAATACGTTAACGAATAAGGATCGGACTATTTTTCTACATCTTTTCCTAACGAATTAGTCTGCGGCTCTGCATTATTTTTAATCAATTAATATTCGTCGGTAGGCTTAGTTGAAACAATTACAAAACAAATAGCGTTCTTTGTTCCGTGTCGTTATTTTTAGATATTGTATTATGGCTTGCAGTGTTGTAAACATTTTAACATTTATATTCAAGTGGTGAGGTGATACACCCTAAGTACAGATCACAGCCTATAATTGCAATTGTCTTCCTGAATTTCAAAAACCAAAGAAAGGTTAGAAAATTCTCACACAAACGCATTGGGCCTTCTAATTAATTAATCTAATACTTTATGCAGCATATATATATACGACGAATTGTTGAACGACCCTCGTAGGTGTACGATTATAAATCTACATTAAATCATTATTAACAACCTGTTTCAATTTTATTACTTTGTAATAAATAAATTCTGTTCGGAACTGTAAAACGGTAGTGGCTGGCTACACATGTAATTTAAAAAGGAGGTTAAGCGAAGTGTCACGAGGATTTTTAAAAGTCTCTTAATTTTTTTTAACAGTTCCGTTAATTAATTAATGCCAATTCCGGACTGCAATTAAACAAAATATTGACATTTGTATGTGTTATGATACTTTTTATCCTGTAACTCCCTATATTGCGTCCTTGGACGACTCTATATGAATTAAATTCAATAATACCTTTCTAATTTCATCCATAAATTCCTGTAAATTCTATATGACGTTGTAGTACAAGACACTTAATATATATATATATATATATTATGAGGTGGGTACTTACCACATAAAGTGATCTTTTTTTCGTCAGCTATACAACAGCCAATGTTATTCCTGTTGGTGGTGGAATTAATTGTTTCGCTACTGTTTCGTGAGCTTATGAGGGCATCTTCGGTGTTAGCACTGCTAGTTTCGTCGTCATTTGTCATGGCATCATCAGGAAACGGACGAGATTCTATGATTTCCATTTTATTATTCGGTATAATATTTTTGTTTTAAAATTCAAATGACACAAACACGAATAGTCTCAATCAATTAATTTTATTAATTAGATATTAAAATGGTGACGTTTGTTCTATCAGTATTCTATCAGATAGTGAATGTACCGCTTCTTTGTGTTGGTAAACGTGCTTTCCCAGGATACATTTTTCCTTTTATAATAACTTTGCTAATTATAATTGTTATTAATACAATTCCTTTCGTTTTTCAAGAACAGAGCGTAAATAAACGTTTTTTGTCTTTGATCTTATTACTAGCGGAATTGTTTGAAAATAGCAATTGTTTTATTCATCCCATAATCTGAAACAAAAGAAGTTCAAATTAAGTAAAAAGTTGAAGATCTTTTACGACAATCCAATGTCTCCAATGTTGTTTTTGTTTTGACATTAATTATAGTGAAACCTTTGTATGCCCATACTTTAAAGTCGGCTTTGTATTATGAACAATAAAGAAGTGCGTTGGCATTTTTTAAATCAAAAATTATCTCATTTGCTATTTACAAGGCCAACATTGATTGAAACTAATAATAATAGCGAGCTTTTTTATAAAATTTTTAATGTGTTCTTTTAGAGCTTGTTGGGTTTTTACAAAATTTTAAAAGATTTCCAAAGAAGCGTTCAAGGCTGTCTCCTTTTTGGATTACATAAGTCTTTTTTTTAATTATCTTCTGTTTACACTGATAAAAAAATCAATTTGCAATTGTTGTAAGTCAAGTTAATTTTTGGTCCACAATTAACCGTTTTATGATTACTCAAGGATAATTCACTTAAATTCACTAAATTGTTTATTGTCGCGGTTAGGGATAAAAATATATTGACATTGTCAGATTTACAAAGTCATAAATTTCTTTGACGAAAAGTTAGGGTCAAAACATGTAGGAAATAATTAAAATTTACCTTTTCCAATCGTTAATCGATTAATAAATAGCGTTTTCCTTGTCAAATCGAATATGTACATTTATATCTAACATTCAAAGGAATATCGAACGTTTCTGAATCTGATTAATAATTAAAAAAGGAGAATAGAAATGTGATACTGCTACTTACTCTTATGTGTTTGCTACATACGATTTTTCAGTGACATAATGATGTTTATTAGATAATTATAGTGAAACATATGCATAAATTAAGTATTTACAGGGTCAACAATCAATAAAAATAATAATTAGCCAAATTTATACTTGCACATTTAATTCAAGGAGATGTATTGGCATCTAGATGGACGTTTTGTCAGACAAATCTATTTTTAATTATTTCGAACTTGCAACAAAAAGGAAACAAAATGTATAGAAGGTTATTTCATTTTTTAATGTCATTTTGTTTCGATTGCGATTGTTCGTGAGAGCAATTTTTTAGAAATTGAATGCTGGGGCTTTTGTTTCTTCTAATTCCACATCAAGTAGAAAACACAAGTTATTAGTTACAAAATTATTTATTGTATCCACAATAACTTATTATTTCATCACACTGTGGCATCTTCAGACAGGAAGAATTTTGCCTTTAACGTGTAGATAAAATTTCTTCTACCTTTCTATATACATAAAGCATTAAATATATAATAAAAATATGTAATTCATTTCTGTGCCTTTACTTTAGTTCCTTTGTTTTCTATATTTGCTAGCGATTGTTTTACATCGATTAAAGTCGAGTTTGCTGAAACGAATAGCGTTTTGTTTCTCAAACAAAACAAATATTGTTCTTCATCTTACGTAGATTAAATTAAAGTAAAAGACTCAGTATCTAACCGAATAGGTAATAGATAACTAATAAGTTTGATAAGTCTATAAGCACATATTCAAAGCAGGACATCATGTATGGTATGTGTCTTGTGGTTCAGTTTTTTCATACTTTCTCTCAATTTTTGTGGTCAATTAATGCAGTACATTAATACAATAAATTTTGTTGTAATAACAATGAGGTAACTAGGTTTAATGTGTGTTATTATTATATTACAATTATTAAGTCTATGTGACCGACATTTTTATGGCTATCAACAAGGTTAAATTGGTCAATTCCATGTCTTACCGAAATTATTCGTGAAGGTGAATTTCAATTGTACACTCGATGTACTCTTTCATTTTCTTTCCCATTCATTCAGATATAAAACATCTTTTCAGTTGTTTTTTTGCTCCTTAAAATGCTTTTTAATTGTTTATCTCGAAAAAGGTATGGAAAGTGCGCATTAATTTCTAACCTAACCTAACTTGATTTCTATCCAATAATATAATCTCAACTTTTGTTTTTGATACTTTAAAACAATCACAAACATGAAATTGTTACAATCAGAACATATTCGGATGTGTTCGGATCCGCCATGGGCTGCTTCTAGTAGAAAGCGATGCTCGTCTTTCACACGAGCGACCGCGGTTCGGTTCTCGACCTATGCAAAACCTTTTTTTACTTTTTTTACCTTCATTAAAATTAACATACACAAATAATTTTTATTTTGTGGGCATCTGTGGCATGGTGCCTTTTAATAAATACCGAAAAAATATATAAATAATTACAGGAATGTTTATGATATTTATAGTTCCAATGAAAAAAATCTATAGGCCAAATTAAATTGTACGATTACATATTTTAACGGGCTGGTGGGTTGAAAAAAATTTAATTTTTAAAACATTGACGAGGTACGGTATCCTCGGCATGCGTTAATCCGTTCGAATTCTTTCGCCTCGTTTCTGCTGGTGGTTATTAGTTTGTACGCCATTTTGATGTTTAATGTCAACTTCTAACAAAACCCTTCACCTAAATTATAGTTACTGATTACGCTTGGTGCATGAGAATTTAATGCACTTAATTTCTAATTACATAATCGTCGATGTAGCCAGCGATAGGCAACTATGTCGGTGTATTCGATGTTTATAGCCTTATAATTACAGACAGAAACTAAAATGTTCTCTACCACATTGTATGCAAGGTTCCAACAAATTATACGTTTCCGTAGAAACAGAAAAAAAAATAAAGATGCGTTGACATTTCATGACTTACTACGTACGTACTTCACTTATTTTAAAAAGCATAACGTTTTGTTTTTTTTTTTCATTTGTTTTTTAGAAATACGTTCAGTATGCAGAAGAAAATTTATTGAATGTTTGTTGTGCTTTTGTTAAACAAATAAAAGTCCATAAATGTGACAAAAATAAAAGAAAAAAAAACAGAAAAGGTTAAAATTTCTTTCGAGATATTTGAACTTGACATGGTGCAGTGCCTTATGCAAATAAGAAATTTAAACTTTTTGTCTGTAGCGGCATTGAAAACTACAGTTCAATGTTTTCTACTGAACACTAAATAATTGGATGATTTTAACGATCTGTCACTGTTAGCATTGGCAGGATTAAAATAGGTTAAAGTTTGCAAATTAAAACTTAAACATATTTTGTTATTAACAAATTTTCTTGACAATTGACTAACACGTACGTAAATGTCTCTACAAATTCTACAATCACTTGTTTTCAATTTTTATATTGCAGTTCCTGTTTTCTTGTATACAATGACATTGTACAATAAGTTTTTGAGTTGTCTTTTGCATTAATTTCCAAGGTAAAAGGGTATATTATGCTGTTCTGTCATTTTCTTACAATAAGAGCAAACCACAAAATTATTTGTTTATTGTAAACAAACAAAACATGTACGTCCTATTATTTTGGACCAATGTAAAATTCATTAACCAACTAATCATAAGGGAATTCGCTATAGTAAGTAATTAAATCTTAAGGTGCAATGGGTCAAGGAATATAATGAATGAATAATAATCACATAATTGCCCTTAATAGATGGACCTAAGCCTAAATGTCAAGAATAATTTTGTTATTAGCTGTGAAGATGGGTCGCGTCGTTGATTGCACCTTTCTTTATTTATGCATTTTGACGTTCCAACGTATTATTTATAAACAAAAATAACGCTCACTCAAATCATTTGTTTTTTAACGCCCTTCTTTTTGTTTTATATTTTAATGAACTGGTGTATGTAATAAGTGCATCGTAGATGCTTGGGATTTATTAATTACCTAAATATGTAAAATAGTTTCAAATCAATTTTTGTTTCGTTATTATGTTACTCAGGTGTCGATTTGTGGTAACCGCTTTACTATGGCATTGGATCGAATATTATTATGTAATATGACTCATCCGTCAAATTATCAGAAGGAGGCTACGGTCATCTAAGTTAGGCTTCTAGTGAATGTTTGGCAAAATTTTTGCATTCGTTACTAATGATGTTCAACCATTCTACAGTTAAATTTATAAATAAAAATCCCAACAACAAAAGTAAATTACAAAATCATCTTTACTAACAATTTCTTTATCCGTTCGGTTTTTAAAAAACAAAATAGTTTTTTCTAATATAAATAACTCTCTTTTATAAATAGTGCAAAAATTGTTTGTTTTGTTTTTTGTTTGTCAGTATTAAACAATGTACTCACAACAAACAATTGAACTGTTTCAGTCGCGTTTCTTTTGTTATCCTTGCCGATCGATCCTACAGCACAACACTCTAGATCTATTACTTCCACCACTATTACTAACAGATATACTAACAACGGTAAGTGTTACTTATTATGAATTAAACCAACTGCACCGATGCGATGGTAGTCACTAATCAACTGAAGAAACACATGTAATAAGTTCTTTCCCCAGTGTGACTTAAGTCTTATAGCAGTCCCGACCCTTACTTTACGGTTTATTTACTTACATTATTACCGATGTCAGATTCGTCCTTCAAGACATTTAAGTAGAGGTAGGATGCATAAGTTTTAGACAAGTATATGACAGGTTCACATGAAAATGTACCTCAACATATACGTACACGCATCTGTATCTTAATGGTAATTAATAACAAAAATAAATATTTTTCTACCGATTGCGATGAAACAAAAAAAAAATTGTGGAACATACAGGGCGTTACTAGAAGATTTCTGCGACCGAAAATTGTTAATTATTGTGTTTGATCCGGATAATACGTTTTAATTAATATTGGTGTGAATTTTTGCGGTTTTTGGCTGTCGTTCAGAGTTTTTAATTTTTTTGATAATTAAAAACTCCGAATGGCAGCCAAAAATCCCAAAAATTAACAACAACATTAACAATAGCCGGGAAAGCTTGAATCAATTAGTTGTTTTATGTTAATTAATTCAGAATTAAGTAAGAATTCGCATTCTTTTTTTTTTCTTTTCTTTTACGCTGTTCTTTTGTTTTTTCTTTTCTTTTGATACCGTTGGAAATTACTAATTGTAGTTTTCTTTTAAGACTAAAATTATTTGTTGTGTTCATTAATTTGTGGTTGATACAGCTCAATGTAAATCGTTTGTGATTTTTGACAAAATTTCCTAAGAGTATTCAAGTGCATCAACTTTCAAAACGAGTTACAACTGCCCTAAAAATTCAATTTCGCAACCAAATTGCAATCCATTAAAAATATTATTCATCGACGATAGCCAGTCCAATTTGGTCATTTAAACAAAGAGAATGGAGAATTTAGGAAAGGCGATAATGTTCTAAAACCGTTTTTATTCGATAGACACAAATCTGAACCGAGAATATATTAATAATAAACAGTTTTTAAATATTTTTGTATATTTTACACTACAATTGTTTCGCATTGCAGAGGCATCTTCAGGTGAAGAAACAATCAATAAAACATTACAAAATATTAAATTACAACCCCTAATCTGCTGATTTTTGTGGAAATTTGCCAATGAAAACTACGATAATAAATAATTAAAACTAAGTTTTTCAAATTAATTTAAACTCCAATTGCATATATGTATTAAGAGTAATGTTAATCTGCATAGTAGACGACAAATTATCCTTGATACGTCCCTGACACTCGGGTTTTTTTTTCAAATCTGGTTTCAACAAATCAAATATTTACAAATTGGAGTGCAATAACAAAATTATTTAATTTTACATCACAAAAGTTACTCTTCTCATTTGTTTAAATAACATTATTGACATTTGTATTTAAATTTCGTAAGAAAGTCCAAGGCGTTCTTCTGTTGTTTTTCATGTAATTTCCCGTAGTGGGTAAGAACTTCCGGCGTATCTATAAAACTTCATTTGTTTTCGGTAAAATGAAGTTTGATTCTTTTATCTACAATAGCAAAGGCAAAATTATAAGTTTAGATTTTAAAACTTTTTTAAAATTTAAATACCACGATTAGTCTCGTTAGCGCTGTTACAATAAACAATTTGGTTTGTACGAGTGTTTCTCAACTTTTTATAAGACGAACTAAATTTAAAATGTGGGTCGAGGAAAAAATGTTTGATTCTTTCTTTCTTTTGAAAGGTGTTATAAAATGCCTAATAATTAAAACATTGCATCAATTTACCTCTAAACGTTGCATTTATATTGATCTGTAATGGTACATTTCCTCTATAAAATATACCATAAAATCGGTAACTAGTTTGTTACAATGTCTTATTATGCCCCGTAATAAATTTTTGATTGGATGATAAAGATTATCGAAATTACTTTAAAATATTTCGTGTTTTATGGGATTCAAACAGGCTGTCAAATTTTAAAAAATATGGGCCTATTTTCTTTTGTTCTTCGTTTCAATAGAAACATAATCCAAAATTTATTACAAACCATTAATTAGGTAAGTAGGTATATCTAATATGTTAAGTGGCGGATTTAGGATTTAGAATTGCTGTAATGTCGCCTTTCATCTCAATTATACATAATCAATTCCATCTTAAATTATGTAACATTATGTAGATTGATTTTAAATAATTGACTGCCTGTCGTTAAATGTAATATAGAACGAAATTATTCATTTTTAATGATTTTTCAAAATATAATATTTAATCATAAATCTCTCGTGCACCATGGTATGCTAATGAAAATCATATTAAATTTTTTGGTCACTGGTCTAAGATGCCTTTGATGAATATTTTTTCGAAGCTTTACAATATGGATAAAGCTAAAAACATATAAGTCAAATGTTTCGTTTCCGACGTATACGACCTATAGTTTTGATCACTTTTGAATTTTATGACCCCAAATTGGCCAGGAACGTCGAGAACTTCATGATTTTGCTCAAAAATTGTTTCTAGACTAATTTGGACACTTAAAAACTAATAATGACGAAAAAATAACATTTATGTCGGAAGCGAGATATTTAATAGAGCATTGCGGATTGAACTGATTTTTCGCTAAATATTAATCTAAAACTCCTAAAAAGCTCAATTTGAAACATTGGCCAGTTCTTCAAATACGTCATTCAGAAAATAAGCACAAAATACTCAAAAAACCATTACCCAACACAAATATTTTGCTTCCGACGTAAACTATTTATTTTTTTGGTCACTTTTAAATTCTACGACCCTAAATTAGCTAGAAACAACTTTTCAGAAACAAAATCGGTGACGAAAAACTTTTTTTATAAATTTTTGGAAATTTATTACAAATTATTCATTTGGTAACTATTATATTATACATGGCATTCATTCCTTAAATTACTTGCTTAATTGAGTAATTAAAAACCTGAGAACATGTTAATTTGACGACTGCGAATTCATTTATCTACTTAAAACAAAGGTTCATGTGATTTTGCTTTTATCAGATAATAGCCGGTCAAATTTCCTAACATTGTGCGAACATGAATTGGTGTGAGTACCGCAGATGGCGTTGACAAGGTCCTTACTGATGCAATGTGCCATAACTCGCGACCTTTCTTTCCAATCACGTAAAACTGACTGACCGATCCTATGGAATGACAATAAGCCCCGGTTGTAAATTTAATGGAAAATACTACGCCTAAAAACAAACATCACTCGACATCTACTTATTGTTTTTTTTTTGCATTTTGTTCTTTGTTAACGAATTTTTTCATTAACATTACGTTATAGGTTCGGCCCATTTGTATGCTCGATTTTGAGTAGGAAATAGAATCAACACAAATTGTAATTCTTTTTAGAAACAAGAAGGTAACCACTTAGAATTTTTTTTTACTTAATTGTTTCGTCATCTCCTGTAATCTGGAGAAAAATTGAAATTGAACATGCACCAATCAGACTCTTCGACTACGAAACAAACAAACGTCGGAGTTCGCCCTCCTTGTTTTGTTTCATATAAGAATATTTTATAGGCAACACATTGAACATTTTTTGTGTACGTTTTATAAACAAATGAATAACATCAATGCTAAATTTCTGTTTTGGCAATCGTTTGTTTTGACAGATAAAATCACTTTGCTGGGTTGATACGAAAGTATCTTCTAAACTTTAATAGATACGTCGTCATAAATTTCACCCTTAATTTTTAGTTATAAAATGATGTATTCTTTCTAAAATTATACGAAAATTCACATTTTTTTTTTGTAGATTTCTTCTCATTTGCGTGCGTATGTCTTAGCGTGATATTGTGTAGCCTAAAAATTTTGAAAATCGGACTTGGACTTGTGAAAATTTTCTTGGACAGACAAACATACTGACGTGCGGGTAACAGTACAGTTAAAAACTTTTATTTACTTTAACACATTTACCTTACAATAAATTTGATCTAAATCAAAAGAACCCTAATTTTTATAGCATTATTTCTAAATAATTTGTTTCTTCTTTGTCGTCTTCCCCACCCGATACGCCCATCAGTAGAGTTAAAATAAAAATCTATGATTTTATAAAATATATTTATTTACAACTAAAAATGAAAGAGATTCTGTACAATAAGAGATAATATAAACTTAAAAAGACGGAAATTTGTTTTTGGAGAAAAGAAATAATGTTTGTTGTTTTATAATTATTTTTGAATGAATAACGGTACTGAATAATTTGTAGATAGAGTAGTAAGAGCTATAGTATAGTATAATAAGGTAAAAAATATAATTTGTCTACGCAATTCTATTCTAAAAGTCTAAAACTCTTTATACAACCTACAAATATTTACAGGTTTTCTGCATATTACAAATTATTGCTAAAAATTTGGAATGTGTTTTTTTGTCATTATTTCCACCTTAAAAACAACAAACAATTGCAGTATTATGAATATCTACTGAGGATTTTTTTTATACAAATATTTAATTTTAGTGTGTTTATGGTGGAAATTATTGAATAAACACAGTTATTCTCGGTTTGGCACAATGTACAGTAATGAACAAAATTTTTGAGCTATGTACGCAGCCTCGTAACTACTATTATACCTAAAAGTATTCAACTCAAAGTGACGTGAGCAATTGTTCAGGTTTTTCAGTTTGTTTGAGGAATATTAATATGAAATAGAGTAATAATTTATAAAAAAAAAGCGACATTACATATTAAGTACCAGCGTTTGTTTAAATAATAATATCATACACGGTGTTCCATAAATGCTTTGAAAAAGGAAAAGTACACCGTTCTATTCTTTATGAGATTTCGAAAGATATTTTCCTTAGAAATTTTTCGATATAACGCGTAATTATTGAGTTATTCACAATTAAAAAATCAAATGATCGACCAATCAAAGCAGGCTTTCATTGCTGCAGATATAAACAAGCAAATCGCTATTAACAATTGAAGCATCACTCACGCCCATTTCAGCAAACATGGTTTGCTTTGATTCGTCGATTGTTAAACTTTTGATCGTTAATAACTTCTTAATTACACAATGAATTGAAAAACTGCAAAGGAAAAAGTTTTTTACAATAACTTTAAGAATTGCTTGGTGTATATATTTTTCTGAAAACTTTTTTGGAACGCTATGTATATCTTACAATTAAGCGGACGGATTTCTTTTGTTTATTACCACACCTCCTAATAAAAATCGTTGCAAAACTTTCTTGTGGCACCTCGTATACATTTTTTTTGATTTTTAATATTATTATTGTCTTCGCCACAACATTCACAGGTACTTTAACGTAATATATTATTAATATTTATATAAATATATATATTGTCATTTTTATGTAAATGTAGGAATGTACAACATACATAATTATTTGTATATTATAGTTAATGTCATTACTCAAATATATTTTACAATTACATAACAAAAGAAAAATAAACAATACAAAAAATAGAGAGAGGCGGAAAGAGTAGGGGAGATTCGTAGGAGTAAAGTGGCCAAAATTTGCGAGCACAATTTCCAAAAAAAGAAAAAAACGTACCGTCGTGAAGAAGAGTGTACAATAGTAGTCAAAAAACTATGACCACATCATGAAACACAAAAAAACAATATTACGTACATTTGACTAAAGCATATACCTAATAAACAGAAAAGATAGAAGAAAACAGAAGAAGATTGATTATATTGATTTGTTGCTGGCTCTTGTGATTTAGTTTTAACGTCTAGGCACGTTGCCCATTGGCATGTCTTTAGTGGTTTGTGGAACTGTTCCGTGATGACCTGTCGACAGATGCAAGGAACTAAGCCTGTTGGCACCCCTGACCAATCTCCACACGGCAAGGAAGAGCATCACGCATCCAATAATGACTAGGATACCAGTAATACCTGCACGGGCTACTGGGGGTACGTTAGCTGCCAATTGCATCAAACTTGTCACCTCTGGGGGAAGGCCATCAATTGACTGCAAAAACAAAACCAAAACAAACGTTATAAATAAAACAAAAGTTTTGGTATAAGAAACAAAAGTAAAGCAAAACAAATATGAACAGAAGAAACAAAAAATAAAAGGTAGTAAAAAGTGTGTTCACCTCTTCGAACCACATAATGGGAAAGACGATGTCGGGGAACGTTGCCACCTGTTTGATGTCGACGACTTGGGATACGGCTAGATTGATCTGTATCCTGGCCCTTGCAGACATGGAAGTTCCGAGAATCTGGAAGAAAAGATTTGTAATTTTGTAATCAATCAGAAAACAAAAGCCAATAAAATAGTTGGACAACTTACGGGATTAACATCAACGTAAAGTTGATGTTTTTCCTTATCTGGAGGGGAGATTCCTTCCACTGCTGTCCTTAGACTGTCATCTGCAAGGTAGAAATGGGGGAAGGAAAGCATGACTGGAGAATCTGAAAGAAACCAAAACATTTTGGGTCCATAACAAATACATGTTTCTTGATAAAGACTTACCAAACTGACAAAGGGACACGTTGAATAGACCGTTTGGAGCACAGGGTGGTCCGTGAGGACAGAAACACTGATTATCCGGATTCATTTCTGGGGGTGAGAAGACGTCAACTGGAGGGGTAAATCTATACGCTTCTACCTCACTTATAACAACCGATTTTTCGTAACTGTAAATACAGGAAAAAAATTATATTTGCCCAAAACAAAAAACAGTCGTTTAAACTTACACAAGGGGTAGTAATCTACACAGATCCTTGTCGTATATTTTGAGGGTGCTGTTTTTGGTTATCGACGGGGGGAAAACAGAACCATCTGACCCCAAGAGCGAGTTACATTTGTCACTTAACCAATGTGGTAAATGGGACTTGCCATTATATTTGTCTATGAGACCGTACTTTGTGATATCATTAGCCCCAGTGAAGACGGTCACCCTGTCTGGCGAAGTACCATTTTTCTGTAAAAAAACTTTTAAATTATTTCACATATTTAGAAATATTATCATTTTACATACATTATACATCAATCCGAATTCTTCGTATGGTAGTTTTTGTTCTTTGGGTACAACGTCTTTGGCAAGTTTCAAAAGTGGATCTTCGTAACCCCAAAGCAGCTGGCCAACAGAAACTTCGACGAACGGTTTAAGTTTCAAAATGTCCATTATACTAGCCATTGCTAGACGTAAAAACCGAGCTGCGTGTTTTGATTGCGACGTGGCACTCTAAAAAGAAACAAGAAAAATGTAATGTCGTTATTGAGTATTATTATTTTGTTTCTGACATACCAACATCGGAACGTTCGGAACAACCACGACGTCCTCGTCTGACCCAACCGATTGAGATTCGTCGAAAACGTAAATTTTCTCCATGTTAAATGAGACCGTCCCATTTTCATTAAATTTTAAATTTCTCCTTTCCCATGTCTCTCTGAAATTTATTGTAAAACAATTTTAAAAAATATCATCAAACCATACAGTCCACTTGAAGAAACTTTTACAGCTAAACAGTTATTTTAAAGTAATGACGATTTGAAAAGTCATCAACCTTATGGTTTTAAACAAGCTTTTTGTTTTTGATAATTACGAATAAGTGTGAATCTAAAATATTCAATGGTAAATGGTAAACTACAATTAAAAACTTTTTGGTATTTCATTCCCACCAGCTACTCGTACTGGTGGACGGACAGTCCCTCCAACCTACACTGTAGTGAGTGCAAAGCCGGAGGGTAGGGCGTTTCAAGAATCCTGGGAATGGGTGGGTGGTGTGGTTAGGGAGAAAAAGATGAGACGGGCGAAATTAATTAATATTAGTACCCCAACATTTTCCGAAGGAATCCACAGAACAGCCGCACCTGGATACGAACCGATGACCTCCCGAATACTAAGCAATGATTTAAATTTAGCTATACGTCTAAAATACCACTCTTACCATTTAAAATAATAATAATGCGGAAAAATCAGTAGACACTGGACAATATTCAATTATTGAAACCATGTCATAATTACTTTGACCTCAAAATTTATGAATATATTTAAATATTTAGGGATTCCTTTTCAAAAACAAAAGAAGGTATTAAAATCCTTTTACGTCTAATTATAAAGGATCACAGATCCCACATTTGGAACGCGTCCTACACAGTAGGCACAACGCACCGAAAGCTATATCCCACGACCGGTTTCGACCTATCGGGTCTCATCATCATCATCATCATTTATTATACAGCTTGTAAAGGCCTTTCCACCAGCGCCCACCTGATGAGACCCGATAGGTCGAAACAGGTCGTCGGATATGGCATTCGGTGCGTTGTGCCTACTGTGTAGGACGCGTTCCAAATGTGGGATTTGTGATCCTTTATAATTAGACGTAAAAAGATTTTAATACATTCTTTTTTTGGATTGTTATCTTCGTCTAATAATCGTTCGGAATCAACAGTGTAATTCAATACCGGTCGGGGTATTATTATATTTATTATATAACCCCCTTTGCGATATTTTTCAATAAGTTACAGATCGATTCTAGTTGTATATATGTGTAATCTGTTCTTAATTTATGTTTACTGTTTACTAATGAAATGTACGTTAGGTTGTTACCAACAACTATTGTTTGTAATGTTATAAGGCGTTTTATTCCATTTCTTATGTTTTACAATTGTTTATTTTATTATTATTCAGGGTTTCGTGAAAAGTGGACTGTCCAGAATTGTATTATTATTTTTTTTAAACTTTATTTGTCAATTTAGAATGATCGTGTTTCTGGAATTGTCTTGCAATCTTTCGCAAATCTATTCCTTTCATTAAATTCTAGAGAACGCTTTTAAAAAGAGTAAGTAAGTGTAAGTATTATACGAAGGTTTGTGAAATATTCTCAAAACAAAGTGATTTTTCCCATTAGAAGTTAATGTTATTCAACATACGTTCTCACAATTTTATCATCAAGTGCAATAGTCCTTGTGCTTCTTATGTTTGTGTTTTAGTATTACGCATTGTGCAAACCAAAAAGAAAAACAGCCAACGTCCCCACGTCTTGTCGTAACACGACCCAACAAAATTCTTTATCGATGTACCGATTGATTGTACCGTACCTACTACCCAACACGATTTTTTATTTTGTTCTTTTCAAAATTTCTTTTGTTTCGTTCTAAATTAACTACTTTACTACCATATATCATAGAATCATAAAACATGACCTAAAACGTTCACCAAACTACGGTATTCCTAACAAAGCTACATTTTTGAAAATTCCCCTTGTATTTCGAAAAACTAAGCTGAACAACCACATTCTCGTGGTAGTAAAACTGTTGGAATATACTTCGTAAATAATTTAAAGCAGTAAATAGCAGTAAATTAGTGTCTTAATTTTATTATATAGGTAGTTAGGAATTTCAGTCCACTTCGATCCACTCTAAACTAGCTTTCACTACATGAATTTCAAGTGTTCTACAGTATTTATTCGTAAAGCAGATGTAACGTGACTTTCTAATCAGATTGAGCCATACTATCAATGAGAATTTCGTTTGCATGATATACACTATACAGTAATAGTATAAGTGTTGAACAAATAAAATTTCGATCTTATTTTGTTTTTTTATCTACAAACCACTTGATTTACGTTTATATTTATAAACATACAATATTATAAAATTGAATATGGGTATTTTTAAGTAACAAACAAACACAAAATATTTATTCTTCTCTACAATATTGTTTCAACCCTTGCGGGTCATTCTTAAGAGCTATGGTCTTACTAAAGATGTAAATAATGTAACAGAATTATATAAACGGATAACAATAAGCAATGGGACAAATTAGCTGCAGGTAGTGGTTATCTATTTGGAAGGTCCAATAACAGCGGAGAATACAAAGTGAACATTTCAATTTGATTATTTACAATATTTTGCTTATTATTAATTGCTTTTTTTTTAATTTCCAAAGATTCGAGCAAACTCAGGTCGTAAATTGAGTTTTTATTTTAATTCTATTAGATTATTTATATCTTTAGTAACACCATAGCTCTTGATAATGACCCGCAAAGGTTGAAACAATATTGTAAAGAAGAATAAATTTTTTTTTTCGTGAAACGTAATCCAGTGTTTGTTTGTTACTTAAAAATTTTATTTAAAATGTTTCACAAAGAATGCGATCTATCAACTTTATACAATATTGTACCTGTTACATAATTGTAACCATTTCTATACGTATGCAAAGCAATGATTATGTATTTAATATTTAATTGTAAATTATTCTACATACATTTTTAATTAATTCTTGAAAGTACTAACGTTTTAATGCATTAGGCAAATGCATGTAATTTTGTACATAGTCATTACGTAATTTCTTATTAATTGTAACGACATAATAGAAAATCATCTTCAGGGTATTTAACATTTAAATAAAATTACACGTTTTTGTTGCTGCTAATTATGCTTGAAATTTCATTTCAAATTCTGCTGTTATAGATCAAAAGTCAACAACTATAAATTTCAGTTCTTTTTTCCTTAATTTTTAGAAATGGCTATAACAGACAAATTTATGGCGACCAAGTTTAAAAATTATTATCCTTAATTAATTTGAATTATTATTAAGAATGAAAATAATTTACGATCGTAATAAAAGCCATTTTTTGCGCATAATTCCCTCCAATAAACAATTTAGGTGCGTCACGTGTGGCATTTGTTATTATATAACACTTTTACTAAAGTCCGAAAAATTTTCAATTAAATTTCACCTTGAAAATTTAATTTCTACGAAGTTACTTATTATTAAAGTGTCTGTAGAACAATAAAAAAAAAGAATTATAATTCAGACTAGCAGAGATACGCCAATTAATTATTATAAAAGGAATTTATTGATAAATAAAAATGGACATTTGTTTATTATAAGACAATAAATCAAGCAGGCAATAAATGAAAAACAAAATGAAAAAAGACCACTTCTTATAAATACATATGTATGTGTATGTTTGCTATTGAATAGATAACGTCAGGATTATATGGAAGAAGCGCTTTTATGATTTCTATACTTTTTTATCTTCGTCTAGCGAAATTAACTCCATTTTTCATTATATAAATAAATTTCCAATCGAAAAGACTAACAATAATTGTTATGGATATAATGAATCGAGAAATTTGAAACGGTACGTGTTATGCAACATGGTGCCGTTTTTAGGCCACATAAAATGCCGGGTATAAGTATATTCACTATATACGAGCATATTAAAAATAATAACATAATCGAATTCGCTATTTCTGAGCATGTACAAACGCAAACACACATATGTGTCTACCGCATTTCCTGACTGACACACAAACTACTTTCTCTTTACATTCATAAGGAACTCTAAGAGACTTTCCTCAATTACATAATACATCTATATACACATATATACAATTACAGATAATTTGGGTTGTTATATTAACCATCGGGATATGTAAATTGTAAATATACCGAGTCAAAAAAGTAAAACAAATGCATTCGAGTGTGACGACAGAAACATCAGAAATACGAAAACAGATGAAAGTCCAGAGAAAAACAACAAAAACAAAAAATAAAGGCGAGAAACAGAAACAAGAGAATGAGAAATGAAGGTAAAGTTAGGCATCAAAGATGGCACTTTTTCTTGCTTTCTTTCTTTATCATAATTACAAATTTATTATTCATTATTTATAATGGTACAATTCGAATAATAGAAATTACTACTACTATAATTATGTGTTTTAAATTGCACCGCGTAAAAATCAAATAAACAATGCGATACGTATGTTAAGCCGATACCAAAGGTCCGATTCCATTGCCCTGAGGTACGTCGCATTATATAAATAAATGACTGTTTCATTTTTGTCTGACTATTCAAACATTCTTAAACAATTACCGTACGTATTATACACCAGGTGAATTGAACTGTCATTATTAACTGTGATACTTACACATATGTGTAGGGTCCGATTTCGTCCAGAATTGGTTTGGTACCATTGTTCAGAAATTCGTCAGCATTTGTTACATTATAAATATATATCCTAATTACTGGCACGACTGGAGGTTTAGCCCACCACCCAAAAGCCTGGGACCCATTTCTTAAAAGTATTTCCTAAAAAACAAAAGAGAACAATATTGTAAACAAAAAATTGTGTGCATTACTTGAAAAAAAAGAACGTGAATACCAAAAAGGTCGATTTAAAGTTAATTAAAGTCCCATTTTCGAAACGTAAATAATCACTGAATAAATTAATTGATTTCCGCAATGGAATTATTATTTGTTAACTAACAAACACGTATTTATAAGAAGAACCAATAAAAATAAATAATTAGTTGATGTTCTATTTGGTCAGGTATTTCTGACATTTCCAAGGTAAACTGCAGATGTTATTAAGAAAAATATTTAACAGATAAAGTAAATATTTGTTTAACAAAAAACATCTCATGAATAAATCAAATCCATTCTATTCATTGGATAATTTAAATCGGCTTTAATGTTGGACGCCCTGTATATATCAGAGCTGGACTGTAAATTTCTATTCGATGCGTGTTAAAAGATTTGTATAATGAATTGATTCGCCATAGTAAGTCGCTAATTTTAGTAATTAAGGGAACCACTCGGTATAAAGAGCTACTTAACTACGTGTTATTTAAATTGTTAACAGTGTGGAACCGAAAATTACATATTTGTACCAACGTATTATAATAGACAAAAATGCTTTCAATCGTAACAAACATTAGAATAAATTGTTTGATAACTTTCTTTTTATCGATAACAAAAGAAAAAGCGTAAAATTTTCAATATGTATCTACGTATGTATGTTACTTCCTTCCTAACGTGACTATTTCTATTTCAATGGAAGTGGCTGGCTGCTAGCTACATAATTAGAAACGGTTTAATAATATCAGTCGTTAACGTTAAGGATTCTTGAATTAGTTGGTTTGGGGCCATTTTCAAGTTTGTTTAACATAAAATTATTTGTATTTGTAAAATTTGTCTGTTAATTAACAGCAATACCCTTGATTAACAAAATACTAAATGTCAGTTTAATGGTTTAAAACGAGAATTTTAATGGACATTTAACCTTTGAGATATTCAAAATGCGTAAACAACAACGTAAGACAGATTTTTTTCAACTTGACCTCACAATAAAGAAACAAAATTTTATCTGTATCTTTGTTCCTTATTATTCGAGGATTTTGCTATTATATATCATTTCTCCTTCGTAAAAACAATTGGTAGAATTTTTAGGAATTCACTTGTCAAACATTTGAAATACTAAATAGACAGTGATATCGTGATCAAAAATTAAAAAGTAATCAAAGTATTTCGCTTAAACACTTGCTTCGTTTAGATTCAAAGAGTAAGGTCAACAAGTTTAAGCTTCAAGCTGAATTAATTCGCAAACTATTAATTTTTAATAATAAAAAAAAAACTACAACGCTAAAATCCAACTCTATTTTTGGTCTTGGTAATTACAACAAACAATATTGTAATACTTATTCATTAAACTTGAATCAACGAGCAAAAGATCCTCGGTAATAAATAATTATACGTTTTGTATCTTTACGAGACCTTCGTTCTTCTTCAGGGTGAATTGTTTAAACGTATTTATAAATCCCAAGGCGAAATCTTGTTCGTTAAATATTACAATATTAAATTTACCTTTTTCTATATATATATATGTGCATACAGGTAAAATTTACGACGTACCTACTTAATCAAATATATACATTATTATTTGTTATTGTCGAGGTACTTATGAGAATACTTACATGATTTATAACTAATTTGACCCAGGTCATAAAAAATACAGCTACTATTATTCCTAATAGTATAAACAGCACAGACGCTGCTACAACAAACCCTGGAACAAAAGAAAAACAATCAAAAAACAAAAGCCAATAAACAAAAAAAAACAAATTGTTGCTGCCTATAACAGTATAATGTACTTATTTGATCATTAATTTATTTAAATTGTACCTATTTTATAGCCTACAGGTACATAGGTACATACATCCGTGCTTTGTTTTCTTTATGGAAATGTCTCATTATGTGCATCGATATACATACAAGTGCTTTAAATAGCCACAATGTTTTTTAATCATTGCTTTTTCAATCAATCCATATTAAATTGATGAAACGGCAATAACAGATAACATTATGGTTAATTTAATTGAATAATAAACAATTTATTTTTAAAAACAGTGACAATGTATCTCCGTTAGATGGCGTATGGTGTCAGCTTCGTGTTTTATTATTTTGCTTTTTCAACGAATGATGGCATAAATGTTAAACGTTCAAATATCACAATTAGGATGGCAGGGTCATGTTGCTTCTGACATTTTCAAATAGGATGAAGAAAAATTAAAACTGTTACATTTGTACATTTTATTTAATCATGAAAAAATAAAAAGTAATTATAAATACGTCTGACCTCTATTTTTGTTATCACATCGAATATGATGAAAAATAGATTTAAATGTATGAAAAAAAAACTATGGAAAAACTGTTTTATATAATATCTATTTTTACTATATTTGCACATTGTACAATAATAAAAGAATGATTTAACTTTTCGTGTACCAAATGATGAATAAAATTGACCGATCGATTTTAATGACCACAATTCATTATGTATCCTGGTTTTGCGCACGTGCAAAGCTTATTAAAATAATATATCTGCCTTTCTCAGTAATCTGACCGACGACATTATATTGTTTTTATATTCCGAATGGTTTCATTCATAGAAAACTCAGACAACAATCGAGATAGATCATTAGATTAGATTATTACAACTAAAACTACAAGGTTTACTTTACTACACAACGGGTGTTAACTGGAAACGCTGTATTTTTATCTTATCGCCTTTGAATAATTCATTGATGGTAGAAATCTTATTTGTTATTTAAAATTAAACAAAAATATTACACCACGAGCAATCGTAAACAACACATTCGTTAGACTTTTAATTTTTCTAAATTTTGTTTTGTTTTTTCTTTTGTTCGAAACCACATAGTAAACGACAAGTTAGAAACTAACTTATATAACGTTAATGCCGTATCTATTCAGGAAGAAATAAGTACTTTTACATAAAACAATTGCTAATAATACAGAAAGTTGACACAAATAAATAAAATTTGTTTATTATATTACATGCTTATGTAAAAGGTGAACGCAGTAAAGATTTTAAAATCGTCGTACCTAAAGAAAGAATAATAATATCTACTAAGAGGAAAATCTACGGAAACGTATCTAAGTTTGCAAATATAATAAAATAAACGTAAACCAAATAAATCATAAAATTGCAAAACAGCACACACTGTGTTATAATGTAGTATTTGTTTTGCGCAATCGTTACATAAGAAAACTTTGTTATAACGAAAGACGTATACGGGGGTATTTTACTATATTATGAAAAAAATAAATTTGTTTGAGATTTGTATCTCGTAAAATATATAGCACCGAAAATTTTAATAAAATAATAATTGTATGTGTCAAATTGCGTTAAAAAAATGTAGGGTCACTTGGGTCAATAATATGAAGTGATGTAAGACTAATCGTAAGGTTAAAACACTAAAGCGTCTTGATCAAATATAAAAGTGTATGAATTCTTGACATACTTTTTCTGTACGCATAATTTAAATGGTTAGGTATGAACATCTGTAAAGAAATTTTAAATTTGGCAATAAAAGTAATTAAAAATAGTTTTTGAAATGTAATTTGAATCGATGGAAATTCACAGTGAATCGCATAATTGTTCCTTTCTTGTAATTATTATTCACTATTAATTACTGTAAAGTAATTAGTTAATGCAAGTGAAAATTATTTATTAATTGACCATTATAACGCAGGTCAACGAAATTGAAGATTGAAAATTAAAACGACAAGAGGGTAGTTTTTGTCGCTGAATTAGAATCCACCCTTAGAATAATTATTTGGGAAGTTGCAAAACATTTTAATAACCAGAATAAAAACACTTGCTTATAATTACAATAATCTAATAAGAAAACTGTTACAATAATATCGTTTCGGCTTATTAGGTCATTATTAATGAGTTAAATCGTTTCTTATTAAATTATTGTAATTCTAAACAAGTGTTTTTATTTATTCCATCCTTAGAATTATCTCAATTTCAAAATTTGACTTATTTTGATACTCTTTTTGAAGAACTTAAAGGTTAATACCCCCGAGAGACCGCCTCCCCACATAAATTAACTATGAAAATTATTTTATTTTGCAATATAAACGCAATTATTAAGTATGGATTGTTTTCTTGAAATATCAATAAATAACATTGCTAAATTTTGGTTTTAAAATAATTATTGTTCATCGATTTTAAGTTTAGAGCTGGTTGTGTCGCAACGACTGTGTTCGTTCGACCCAATTGATAAATCATCTATAAAAACAATTGCACATTTAATAATTTTGACAGGTTGGTGCGGAATTAAATTTAGAAATATGTATTAATAATGATATAACGAAAAAAGCGTAATATTTTTTACGATTCTTGGACGCAGTGTACATTATTGCGCAAATTTTCTGCTGTGTTTCCTTCAAACAAGAGAAATCATCAAAATTCCGAAATCAGACGGCGACAGTATTAAAACTGCTACGCTCTATTTGTTAAAATCTATCGAAACTGAAAAGTACGACCACAATTTTTAACAAAAGCTGAACGATTATAAACAGAAGTATGCAGTTTGAAACAAAAGCAGCTTTACTGCTGCTGCTGCTGCTGCTGGACAACCATGTTTCTTTTTTCTTTAATGTGTCTACAAATTGAACTTTTAGTAACCAAAGTTACGACCAATTGTATTTGAGACACGCACATATATCAAAAAGCGTGCGTATGAATTTTCCTATTTCAACTCAATTCTAGAACAGCTAGTCATTATTTTGTTACTCAACAATTCTGTCGTAACAAATGCACACAAAGAACGTCATAACTCATTTGTTTACTAAAAAATAATCAACAACAATTTCTATACAGGTTTCAATCTAATTATAAAATTACTCAATTTTCTGTAGTTTAAGCAAGTATTTAATAAAAAGGCCCAAAATTGGGACATCCTGATAGCATTAACATAAAACAGTACGTAATATTGTTTATTCAACACTGTAATCATATACAGGGTGTAGAATCAAAGCCATTAAAAGGAGTGAATGTTTTTACTAAACAAAAACGACATTTCACCAAGGCCTGATACAAATAAATTCACAATGGTATTATGTGTAATTTACTTTAATTGATAAAAACCTTTTCATCAGCCCCTTTTAACGACTTGGATTCTACAATTAATTACCATTATATTTATTTATTTTTTTTGGAACAGGGATGCAACGTATTGTTATTTATTAACTTGGACTGACATTGAAATAAACAAGTAAACGTAATACTAATTGACTAGACATTTTTGAAAGTCAGATAGGTGTAGGTACCTAAACACTTAAAAAACGTTCGTAAGTTGTTCTTATTAGGAAGGTCAATGAGTTATAGTTAAAAAGAAAAAATAGAACGAAAGTGATTTAAATTCACCGTACGTCAAAGACCCTTCTCTTTCTCTCTCTCTCTCTCTCTCTCTCTCTCTCTCTACACAACAAATATTCACGTTTCAATCTAAAAGAATTTTTGCTTCAGCGATAGGTTTATGTTGTTGTTGTTTTTGTTTCTCTTGTTATTATTATTCCCTTAATATAAAAAAATGATTTCAGTAGTATATTATGTACAAGTGTTGTTGTTGCTGCATTTGATAGGTAGATAGATACGTAACCCCACGTGTATCAATCATACTTGTACACAGTTAGTTAGTATTACTTACTCTATGTTTTGTTTACATTTACTATTACGTTACGGAGGCAGGAAATTCGATTCCATATGGACACAAACAGGCACGAAACAAGTATAATGTTTAATATTAAAAATTTTTTCGCAATCGAATCGAAACTGCATACTCACAGTCAACTGTATCCACTAAGGTAGTTACATATATAAATTTAAATAAAAATATAAATTTGGAATCAACAGAAACGACTACTCCGAGGGCTAATACCCTTACCGGCATTTAATTACACCATGGATTCTTAGACGAAGATATAACATATTCAAAAAAAGAAGGCATTAAAATCCTTTTTCGCCTAGGTCAAAACCGGTCGTGGGATAATGCTTTCCGCACGCTGTGCCTACTGTGTACGACGCGTTCGAAATGTGGGATCTGTGATCCTTGAAATTTAGGCGAAAAAGGATTTTAACGGCTTCTTTTTTTGAATATATATATATAAATTTGTACGTATGTTATGAAGGTTCATTGCAATATTGCAATGTTTCTGTGCGTTTTTGTTTTTCTATTCACTTTATTGTTGTTATTCCTTTACCACAAGGTTCTTCACGTCTTGACATTACTGCTTCAGATCGAAAGGTCACCTTTATTACCAGCGGTAATGGTGAAGATGTTGTTATATCAATGTGTTACATGTTACAGGGTGTTCAAAATGATTTTGCAGTTTCGAATACGTAAAACATATTCAATAATGTATTGTCGGTAAGTATAGATTATAAAAACACTCAATGCAGTTTAAATCGTAATTGTTTCATTCTCAAAAAGTTATTTACAAACAAACAAACAATTTCTGTAAGTACTTAATGAAAAAAAAAGACTTTTTCGAATTTCACAGTTTATTGTTTATCACTTGACAATATTGTTTCGCTACATTGAAGCTTCTTCGGAAGTGTAGCGAAACAATATTGGTCAAGTGATAAACAATAAACTGTGAAATTCGAAAAAGTGTTTTTTATTCGTTAATATATATAATGGAATTTCATCAAGTATCAGTAGATAAAATCAATTAAATTAAATTTCTGTAATATTTTGTAAGATCGACCTATTTGGCATATTTACAGTAATTACGTTAATAAGTTTCCGTTTTTATACTTATTAAATTCATTGAAATCGATTTGCAAGTTTATTTATACGTCAAGGATGGTTAAATTGTCATTTGTTTGTGTCCACGTTGCGATTCAATACAATACATTAATCATGCATGAGCCACGTTTATGGCGATTGTTTATAATATTTTTTCGTCCTGAATCACCCTGAGTAACGTGGGACGTGATACGATTTTCATTTGTTTAAGGGTTTTGACCTCTGTCTCTGTTTTTGTTGTCATCAACTTTCCTGATCAATAACCCATCTCTTAACATATGTCACAATTCCCAGCCGGGGTAAAATTGATTTTTACATTACACCGGACCGTTGTAAATTAACGTATAATTAAATAAAGCCTTTGTGAATAGTTATTCATTTATTCGTTTGAATTTCATGACACAATACGTATTTGTATTATCTGTTAATTATTTTATGCAATCGTACTTTAAAAGGAAAATTGTGGGAAGTTATTTACTGCTTATTGCAAATTATCCGAACACAAAGGCCACTTTTTTTCATTCACGGGCGATATTATTGTCATTTTAGATACGCAAAATCTGTATTTATATTTTGTGTCACAAGTGGGTATAATTAGGTAGTTTCTGGAGCAGTGCACAGATTATAAAAATAATCTTTTTATAACGATGCCATTGTTTCCGTTATATTAGGAAACAACAATTGTACTTTTTTCCCTTTTTAGTTACTGTCATTTTCAATTGCGTACTTTCTCCATAATAAAAAATGAATTAAATGGTATTTTTTTATCAAACACTCAATGCAACGGTAACCGCCTTTTGTTTTATAAGCACGAGCTAAAAATTTTTCTACAAAAGAGTTGGTAGGTATAATTGACCACTAAATACTTTGTTTTCCTTTTTTCGTAATTTTTCCATATCTAAGATTATATTATAACAATAACTTGGAAAAACAAAAGGTTGTTTTACACTTTCTTATTAGATACCTCTAACAATTGTTTCGACTTCTTATGTCATCGTGTCATATGAGAGCAAAAATGTTTTGCAATTACTCCCCGTAGAATCTACAAATATTATTAAATGTACTGTTTTATAACATTTAAGGAGTTAAAAATCTGATAACGGCAATAATTTAAATTGATTTATGATCACGTCCGTTAGAAATACCTCAGTTTTGTATCATAATTAATGCATGCCTTTCGTGTTCAACATTCGTCGTTTTATGAATTATTTAACTGACGCTTTGTGGAGTAGAACCGGGTATATTGACACAAATGTTACCCACATCCAATTTACGTTATCGTTATTACATTACTACACATATAATTCTGCACAAAAAAAATTTCCTGTCGTCCAGATGGCAAAACGCCTTTCAAAATCACGGAATTTCCATAAAATTATACTATATATCAATTTGTACGGAACGCATAAATTAGCCACCCATTTCAATATAGCTCAACTGCATCCCGAATTCCAATTAAAAACAAAACAACAGAATCCATAAATTGATTTAAATAAAACTGTATATCGGTTGCACGAGCAGAATAAATGGTGCTCGAAATATCAACAACAAACAACAACAAAAAAATAGGCAATTTCTTTTATCAATCATTTATTTATTATTATTATTATTTATCAGATTTTCAAAAAACGTGTACGATTTACTCACTTTCTGACGCAAATGAAACCGTATACTCGTGTCGTTTTAATCAGTATTAGTAATAGAACTAAAATACCTTTCCTATTTATTAATTGTGTTAATCACAATCGTGTGGTAATTTAAATAAATTTCCATACATGAAATAGTTCAAAATACCTGCTAGAAGCGGATCTTATAATTATACGTATTAATAAGGAATATTCCGTTTCATTTCTTAAACATATGTATTTGCCAAATTAAGCTTAAAAATATAGGGGTGGGTACAACAATTGAAAAATGATATACAGGGTTATTTAAACTGAATGGTACAATTTACGTCTTAGGAGAAAAATTAAACGTGTTAGAGATTTGAACAATTAGGAATAGGTATTATGAAGGATTATATTTTTATCTAAAATAATATCAATCGTCTGCTACTTCCGGTTGTAAAATAACTTTGTTTTTTTCATGAAATGACGTGTTTTTTACGACGAATTCGTATCATAACTTCCATAAGAAATGACTTAGAGTGTTGAAATTGAAATTGTTACTAGATATAGTCAACTCTTAAAGTTAACATCATGCAAAAATTAAGCTTCATTATTATAACAGGGCGTTCAGAAAAAAAAACAAATTTTGAAAACTTTAAACACGAATAGCGTAATTTTTTCAAATGAAACCTAGCATATTTTATCTAATAAGTCGAATAAAACACACTTGGTATTTTGTTTCACAATTTATATTTTATTTTATAAATTGTGAAACAAAATACCAAGTGTGTTTTATTTGACTTATTATTAAAAAATGTTTCACCATGAGATAAACAATTGCTCAACATCACTCATACTTTATCTTGTCATTCGATTCCTTTTTTTTATCCTCTTTCGATACATTCAAATGTTTTCTATTGTTTTATTTAATTAACATGAGGGCCTAGGTAGAGGCATTAGAAGCAGAAACAGGAGTAAAGCGTGGTAGAGATATACCTATATTAGATTACTGTTTGCAAATGTTGTAGTTAGGGGTGTGGGATGTTCCTGTTTTCTGTTTCAAGGATACGGACAACCCGATCCTTGTGACGATGATATGTCAAAAAAAATTGTCCTTAAAATAGCTAACATCAAATTAAAATGCAATTAAATATGTTTTCTTGTTTATAAATGAGTTCAAGATTCACAATGGTTTAGTATGCATATCATTATTAACAATTACTATTCAATGTGAATGTTTCAAACAATAGACAAAACTTTGGTACACATTGTTATGCCAATCCTGCAGAAATTCTCAAATTGTTGTGTAAGCATTTGTCGTAAGTAGCAATCGGTGTTTCATAAACCAAAACGTTATTTATTAATAAACGAAACAATAAAACTGTTGAAAAAAAACTAAATTATTTGCTACAGTTATAAGAATATAAACATACGAAAACTGTATGTACCTACATCTAAAACAACTGAAATTTGATTTCTTTTGTTTTTTATTATTCAATTCGAATTGATGATTGCTTGGAATTTATTTTTGGAACATCCCATTCGCGCTTACGCCTACCTACTATTCATGCATAAACATTTTATATAAATACAAATTTCCTGAAACATGAAAAGTTCATCGACTTCTCCGTAGGTACAGCAGCTTCTAGCTCGAAAAAATCAATGAAATAATAAATAAAACACATAGTTCTTATTCGATTATCAAAATTGAAACGCCCACTCAAGGAGCGTGCTAATAAATTATAATTTATATGCTTGTAAAACATAAAATATAAAGATAAGAGGTGAGAATAATCAATTTCTTGCTTTAATCCGTCATTTAAAATTAGAATTAAGTTATTATAAGTACTTATTTTCACTTTCACCGATTGTCTTATGCCCGTTCGCTTTTTATTATTGTTAAAAACCTTTTTTTGTTTTTCTTAGTTGTTTTTTTGTACTAATTTTGAATAAAACAACGTTTTATAAATATCAACAGATTTAATTATCACCTGACAATTGTTTCGCCAAACTTTGGCTTCTTCGGAAGTTATATTTGAACTTAAATTAATTTAACAACAAATTGACATATATACTAGTTGATTGAAGGGGTAGAGGGAATAGGTTTAGTAATGGGGAACTACTTAATTCTATTTGTTTGTTTATTAGAATATCGCTATTTTTAGATTTATTAATTTTTAAATTTATAGAAGAAACAGTTTTATATTCAAAAAAAGAAGGAATTAAAATCCTTATTCGTCTAAATATTAAGATCAAAGATCTCACATTTGGAACGCGTCCTACAAAGTAGGCACAACGAACCGAAAGCCTTATCCCACCACCGGTTTCGACCTATCGGGTCTCATCAGGAGTATGTATCATATGTTATATTTTAAAATATTTATTAAATTTATGATTAAGAGTGATTAGGTGGTTTGCATAATTGGAAGAATCAATGTTTTTGTTATAAAATGCTCTCTTGAGCACAATTCTTGTTTTAAAATTTCTACCTGTTTTCCTATGTAGAACATTTTACATGAATTACAGTTTAATCTATAAATACCAGAAATATTCATTTTGTTAGTTTTGTATGCTATTGTATAGTTATTTTTATTTAGTACGGATGAAATAATTTTCGTTGGCTGGCCTATGAAGGTTAATGAGGTTTATAGCCTTTTTGTAAATTAGTTTCTTCACTAAAGAGTCTATTAAAGAAGTGTTATTATTGTTTTGAATGGCTACTTGTTTTGTAATAGATAATTCATTTTTATAATCTTAGTCTGACATCGGAACATTTAATAATCTGTGCAACATACAATAAAACGAAGTGATATGGATGACAGGATTTTTTGTTTTTGTTTTTTGTGTTTATATTATTGATACCTTCATTAGTGACACCTGTTTTCTGTTAAAAACTCGCTCACTAAAGAAATGTTCAAAAGTTAAAGGGTCGTTACACACATAGTTATTGTTGTTAATGTATTTAAAAAGTTAATATATATATATATATACTTACACCACTTCCTCAAAAACGTACTGGACAATTTGGCACATAATTTATCTTTCCCCTTCATGTTGTTGTTCAAATGTTTTGCTTAACGTTTCAAGTTGAGAAAAGAATAAGAAAACAAACGAAAATCGGATCGCACTGCACGTGACGTTATTTTTCATACACTTTTCTTTTCGTCGCGATCCATACTTTCCGGAAAAGCGAGTTTTCTTTAGTCCAGCGACACTACTACTACATCGAACAACTCTATGCGTTTTTCTGTGCCCGAAATTTTCTTCTTTCGCTCTCTACAAGAGAATTCGGTCTTAGTTGATACAGAAACAAGAAACGAAGAAAAAAAAAAGAAAACAGCTGTTCGTTTTGTTTTTGTTATGACTGGCCTGGCTTTTAATTCGACACACTTGAGTACTACTTTCGTTTTCAATTATAACAAAAAAAATTAACTCATTTTTTCTTTCGCAAATAATACACTTGCCAAAATACACACATACTCTTATATATATATTTATTTATTTATTTATTTAAACATCACTCTATTGGCTACTTTCTCTCTTTGGTAGATGGAACGGGTTGTCAACAAAAAAAAGCAGTTGTTGGCACCAAAATTAGCTTATTAGGAGCTCTCGAATTTGCCTCAAATTGATTTTGAAACAGATAGTTTACTTCTCTATTTAACAATGATCCCGACAAAATTTATGTCACGCTTTGCTTCGGTTTCTAAAGTTAGAATTTACCGTATAATTTTATAAACCTAATTAGAATTCAATTCAATTACTTAATATCTATCGACAACTATTAAGTACAACAGTGAAACGGTTGTTGCTATTGGATAATCAACCGATCAACTTTTATGATTGCAAATATCTAAAATTTAAAATTGCACTTATTAATGAGGTAATTGATTGATTAAGGACTGTAGTGTATGTGTTAGTAAATGAAATGAACAAAATTCAAATTTTGTAATTTCCACTTTATTATTTTAATTGTCTTTACAATTGTTTCACCCTACAAGGGCATCTTCTGAAGACGTATTACTGAATAAACTTTAAGATGTTCTTATATATATGTACAATAGGTAACTTAGTCTAAAAGTGGTGTGGTATGGGTGATGTTTACAAGTTTATTTAATATTATTGATTGGTATACATTTTCTATTTCGTTCAAAATAATTTCACTATTTTGTTTATTGTGTTTTTTAATTTCGTACGTTTCTAAAATGTCTAGTTTTTTACTTTTTTCTAAACAATGTAAAATATTAAAATTATCTTCAATATTAAGTTCATCGTTTTCATTTTTAATATGATTCGTAAATGTTGATTTTCCTGCGTAATTTTTTATATGTTCGTTAACTCTCTCTTTAAAAGTCCTCCCTGTCTGTCATATATATATAGTCTTGCAAGTATTACATTCCAATTTGTATACTCACTTTTATTCATTTTTTCTTTATTGTTAATTAAAAATTTTGATAATTTATTTACCGTTTTAAAAGCTGTTTTGAAGTTATTATTATTTTTTAGTTTTTCTGAGATTTTGTTTGAAATGTTTCCAATATATGATATTGTTTATACACAAATAATTCTAAAAAATCTAATACTAACTACAAAACAATATCATATATAAGAACATCTTAAAGTTTATTCAGTAATACGTCTTCTGAAGATGCCCTTGTAGGGTGAAACAATTGTAAAGACAATTAAAATAATAAAGTGAAAATTACAAAATTTGAATTTTGTTCATTTTATTTATTAAAAATGAATTTCCATAAAGTAACGGCGGATACAATCAATTATTGTACGTATTAGGGTCGTAAAATCAAAATTTCTGATGTAATTTTGATATCATCGATCGTATCGTACATTACTTTCATTGCTTGCTGTATTCTACGTACCTACTACTTATTAAACGTACGTTGTAGAGTTTGTTTGAACTTTGAAAGCTATGATTCAGATCCATATCTGTCTAAATTATTGTTTAATGACGATGAATCTAAGTCATTATCTCGGTGTAACTACCTGACTAATTTAGAGTCTAGTGCGTGATAATGAAAGTTGTTACCGCCAAAAACGTATAAGCATATAATTATTATGCAATTGGTCGTCCATTAGAAATTTTAGAAATTGCATTGCATTAATTTCTTTTTGGTATGGTAATGGTAACGTTAAACGATGACAATAATAACTTTTAAAAATCGCTGTAGTTAGTTATGAAAGTTATTTTCCGTTTCATTACTGCCCTTATATGTTATTACTATACCTACTATGAGGGTGGGTGGGGCTTTTTATCAATTAAAACAAACAATCGTAACGCATATCAGACGTTTGTCGAGACGATGCAAACATATTATTGTGGTTTTTCCACTTAAATTACGTCTAAAATTTTGATAAACACTTAAATAAATGATTAATTGCGTTTATGATAGCGGCTGTTTTCTGCGTATGCTATGACGACCATGACGTAGTTGTTTATTATATCGAAGGCTTAACAATTATATTTTTACTTAGGTCACTTATTTAATATAAAAAATCTTTCACGCCTCTTAAATGATTATGATTTCTTGGCAGCGTTTTAAAACAATAATTAGTTAAACTTTGTTTTGAATATTTTCTTATACTTCTGTAAGTTGTAACACGATTAACGTTTAGGTTATATACTGAGCGGCGTGGTCTAGTTATTCGGGAGGTCACCCGGGTCCAACTGCTCTGGTCCAAGTTTTCTGTGGGGCAGTAATATTCCACAGATAATCTTTCACTTCTTTTCCTAACCACACCACCCATCCGTTCCCACGATTCCTGCAAGGAGGCTCAATAGGGTCTGACGCCCTATCCTTCGGCTTTGTACTACAGTGTAGATTGGAGGGACTGCCCGCCCACCAGCACGAGTAGCTGATGGGAATGAAACACAAAAAAAAGTTCTTTATATATAAAATAAACAAAGAATAGTTTCAAATTTAATTTATTGAACACAACAATTGCTTCACCAATACATTCGCTCATCTTCACCTGAAGAATTCCATGTATCGGTGAAACAATTGTTGTGTTCAATAAATTAAATTTTAAACTTTTCTTCGTTTATTTGCTTTCTATTGAGATATGATGTTTCAACAAATAACGCCTACCACAATTAATTTTTTGTTTAGCTTATAACCTTAGCGTAAGCACAGGCTTCACAATAAAAAAAGAGTTTCGAAGGTCTGACGTGTAATTTCAAAAATTATCCTGAACAACCAAACAAATATTCGCTTAACTTTTTTCCTTTTGGCGCAAACAAGATTCGAATGAAGTTTGATCAGTAATTTTTGCAAATGAATGAATGTAGGTAATTTATGAAAATTAGACCTTGGAATGTGTAAAAGCAAATGGCAATGGTCAACTTTTTATAGTAGTTAGTTTATATGCCACAAACACGTACCTATTGCACTTATCAGTGAATTTTTTGCATACATGTTCAGCAAAAAAAAAACGCAACAATTTATTTATAAAAAATAACGAATTATAAAACTTCGTTTTCATCGTCAAAATTGTTAAGATATTAACAAACATAGCATACACAAAACCGTTTCCGTATAAACCTCAAAAATTCGATAAAGAAAAGTGAAAATCCGAATTCAAAGACCTTGTAGGTCGTGTCACAGGCTGTCTAGAACCATTCAACCAAACCCCGAATCATTGCATGGAATTTTATTATTTTATTACATATGGGTATAAAAATCTGTCATTTCAAATCAAAAAAGAAATATCAAACAATAAAACCAAAACAGAATGTCAGATGTTTTACTAAATTTATTATATACTCATCATACGTTTCGGACAAAGTTCATTATCAAGAGTAATTCTAGAAACGTATGTCGAGTACATAATAAATTTAGTGAAACATATGATATTCTGTTATTTTGCAGAAATGCAACAATAAATTCACCCAAGACAGTTTAAATATTATTAAAAAAGAAAACCCGATAAACCCATAAGTAGGTAATATAGGTACGAATACCTACTTCTTAATAGATTATTTTATGCTAACCAACTAACTCTAACTGTAATCTTCCCATGTCATGTTAATTAAATATTATAAACTGCTTCATGGAAACTACAAACATTAAAACTGCTATCAAGACAGGTTTACATAACGGTCTGTTTTGTATCTGCGCCATTTTGCGAGATTCTTGGACTTGTACATGTATGTATGTATTTTCTGTTACCCAAACTGAACGCATAAAAAACAGTTGAATATCAATAGAAATTTCCTTTTTCGCGTACAATAAGAACATAAATGTATTTTATAGACAATATTAAAATAGTTACGCTGATCGTTAGCGCTAACAATAATTATTTATTGTTGTACTTATTTAATATTGCTATAAACAATGGTTTTTTTTTATAATTGCCATCATCAAATTACTTATAATACGATAACGTTATCATTGTTGTGTAGTTATAAAAACGATACAATCATTCCGACAAATGAGGTGATATTACGCACAACTGACCGCCCCACTACCCCCCTTACAGCACCTATTTACTGAAAAATGTACCTAGCTAATAAAGGATTTCTTTACAATTTTACTGTCGTTTTAAAAATTATAATCGGAAATAATGAGGTGGACACAAAGAAGACGTTTCTAAGAAAGTTAAGTGTTGGTCTAAACCGTAGCAAATTTTTCGATAGCAAACCACATTTTTCGGTGATGTAATTCAACTGTTTCTAATAGAGATTTTGATCAATTGTCACTCTTCATTTAATACCGAAGTTTCAAACGACAAAAACACAAAAATGTCGCTGTTGATATAACAACAATTAAATTAAATTAACAATAAGCGGATTCTAAGAAAGAAACGCACAGCACAGTGTTTCTTTCTTATTAAAAATAAATTGAAATAAATAATTTATTTAATACTACGTATCGACTGGACATATATGTTCAGATATTTAAATTAAAACTTTCATACATAACAAATTTGTCTACTGAATATTTAGTTGTAGTAGGTATCGTTGCTATGACATTTTAATTGTAAAGTGAAAGTTAAATCTAAATTTGGCCGTATTCCGAAAATATGAATTTCTTTTGGAACTTTCTCGCATTCACAACCGATATCTCAAGAAAGCAATGAACTTTGTGGTCGGTTAATATACAATATCGGTTTTTGGTAAATTGGTGAGATTAATTGAATTTTCTCGATTATTTTAAATGAAACAGTTGGATGTGCTGTTTAACTGATAAGAATGAGTAGGTAAAACAATCGAAAATAATACTAACAAAAGCTTCAAAGAAGCAAGGCTGTTTTCGATTCGACATAATGACGATAATGTAAATGCAATGTAACTAGTAGATAAGTAGAAAATGGGGTTAATAAGTTACAAAACCAAGTAATGGTAAAGTAAAATAGTTCAATTACTTAAATAATAGAAAACGTCTACACATCTACCTATCGAATAGATAGTAGTAAAAATGATTACTGATTGCTATTTTAATTAAAGTAATATAAATTCATTGCATTGCCCCAAGTCAATTACATTGTATCTATAGCCTCAAGCACTTGGTCAATTAAAAAAATAATCGTTATTATTGAAGATGACTTAGTAAATACCTATTTTGTTATATACCTACCATGTCGCAAGTGGCAAGTGTTACTAATTTAAATATGTACATTCGCCGTAATATACATATTGGTATCTTATATTATACTTTCATAAATATATTGTAGTACACAGTGTCAGTCGACCAAAAAAGCCAGGTGAGCCAGTATTATCTCAAAAACACTATATCAAAGGTATCCATGCAATAATCCACGAAAAAAAAAACAACTCTCCCAAACAAAATCGGATTGACTTAGTGTTCAACTTTTTTTTTCCTCCAAAACAAAATATGTAACGGCTACATATTGTTAAAAAACAAAATATCGGCTTTCGTTTCCAAAGCTTACACATGTGTAGATTATTACATAGAGATCCTGTTCAATAAACAGTTGAAGAAAATCGCATGCTTACATTTTAAAACAGTAGACCCCGTATTAAGTACTAAGTATAAACTTGAGTCACTTCAAACTAACTTCGATATTATAGCGGTACCCGACTGTATATATGTATATGTATAACAACTAGCACATTAAAAAGACTTTTCACAATGGTAATATGAATAATAATATTATTAGTATTATTAACCAGCGCGAAACCGTCCAGGCCGGCGACGGGTTTCACTTCTAAACGAAGACTCAAGTGAAACTAAGCCCAAGAAGTTGAAGAACTGTGTTACCTGTGGTCACACCTGATCAAATGACCCCCCCCTCCCTCGCACCCATAAACAGAAGCAACACCGATTGCTAGTAAGTCGTCCTACACCTCGCTGACAGTGGAATTTTCATATGTGCGAACGTAACGTCCTTGCGGGAAATATGAAGGGGTAGAAAATTATAATGCAACATAAACCACCGTACCTATAGTTAGTTAATGATGACCTCGATAGCCGTGTACATTTATATTTTATTTTCATAAAAAATACTGCAATAGTTCGAAATGTATCGTAGAAATTATTTTTCAGGTTACGATAGGGGGGAGCAATTTACCTGTTTTGTTTTTTTTTTTTTTTGTCCGGTTTTTTTCGTTTTTATGATTAATAGGGCCACTTCTGCTGTATTTTTCCCTCGCTGACGTAAATTCGTACAAGCCGCACCTGACAAATCGATTATTCACAAAGCAACTATTGTCGAGGAATAAATAAAATAAAAACAATGAAAGCAAAAGGCCGAAAGCTTCAACATTTATTAATTAATTATATTTTGGAACGTATTAAGTGTTGAGAGACTTCACAATTTCAGTATCCTTGAGTGACGAGGGTACAAGGACGACCACACACACATACAATATCACAAAAGTTAATCCAATATTTGATATAAACTTGGGTCAATAAAAAATATTTTGCAGAAATGCAAATATTAAATAAACTTAATTGTAATTATTGTTAAATACTTAAAACAAAAGCGTTACGACTTAAAAAAACAAACCCAAGAAAGACAAATGCTTCTAGTTTTTTTACTTGTTTGTATCTTTACAAACAGACTAATATTCAATAATATAACTCAACATTTCGTATTTATGGCAAAATTCAAAGGTTAATTGTAATCCATTAAAAAAACACATATTTGCACAAAATCTGAACCCTACGGAAATTTCCTTAAATTAGCAGCTTATATAAAATTAATTTTAATATGGTAGAAAAACATGCACGTTATTCCATCTATTTCTTTTCTTTTGTTATCTTTTACACACTTTCTACGTGATAAACAAAAAAAAATTGTTTTTATTAAGGAGGAGCATGTCTTCTTAATTGCGTTTCAGAGTCGAATTTTTAAAAAAAAATTATTATCAAACGCATAAAAACATATTTCCTTTATAATCGATCATTTATTACCGCAATAAAGATCAAAGATTCTATCATAATCTAACTCTTCCGCATTTCTTTCGTCGAATCACCATACTCCAATTTTTTTTTTTTTTCTAACTCGTCAATAACTTTGTTTTTGTTTTAGTTCGTATCACAACTTAGAAAATGTTCTATTAAAATAATTTTATTTCTAATAGGCGCCTAACTTTTGACAAGTGTCTTATCTTATCATATCATTTAAAATTGCAACTAGCAGTTTGCAAACAAACTAAGAAACTGTCGAAATAATTTGCTATAAAAAATTGTTACATGTAACATGTATAACTCTAACTTATCTATATCATTTTAAAGTAGGTAATCAGTTAAAATATATAACCGTAATAATAATAAAATATTTTTTTAAATAACGCAGGCATTAGACAAAAGAATCGATATCAGTAGTAAAGATAATCTTTGTTTTATCGGGATAATAATTTTATAGGCCTATATAAATACAATAATTTTTCTGAAACCAATAGTTGTTGTTCACATACTTACCTATAATATATACGAACGAGTCCGACAAAATGACAAAAACGAGTGTGTTACTTTTGGTCTTCTTTCTAGTCTCTGGTAAGTCCTAATTTGATCCTTAAATAAATATATTTGGAACACTTTCAAACAATTCGTTTTCAACCCTCCGTCAGGCCTGCAAGCTATTGATGACGTGCCAGACAGCTTCGACGTCCAGCAACTCGAAGAAGTCGAAGAACAAACATCAAATCCAAATGGAAATATTGAAATAGTCGAAGGAGCAGCCTACGAAGAAGAAGATGAGGAAAGTAATAACGATCTTGTTGTCAATGGTGATGAATTGGAAGCACCTGAGTTGTCAGAATTCGGAGACATGTGGGAAGGTTCGGGGGATCATGATGGAGGTCACCACCACGGAGATTCGGGAGAAGACTTTGAAGGATCTGGAAGTCCAGATGATGGTGATCATCACGACAAAGACCATGGCCATGGAGATAAAGACCATGACCATGGAGATAAAGATCATGGAGATAATAAACCTGGATCAGGTGGTAAACCCCCATTTAAAAATGAAAACCGTGCTGTAAATGTAGATCTGGATATTAAAGTACCAATATTGGGAAAACTCCTTAACAACAAACAAGCTTCCGTCCCTTTGAATGATAACTAAAAGTGAATTCCGTCCGTCCTATTGGTTAAGTTGGATTTGTAATATAATATAGTAGGTATAGTAAGCCCGTTTTAAAATGTTTAGAAAAATCTGTCCAAAATCTCACAGAAAAACTTTTAAGTTCTCTGAAAGATTTTTTATTATGTTAAATAAATATTTCGTCCATCCAAACTTTTGTTGTAAACCATTTTAATATTATTAAAAATATCTAGCACTTAACAATTATATTAAGCGTATTCTATTTTTTTAACAAATTTTCTGTGTTTTTTACAATGATAGTTATTATGTAATTATATAAAAAGTTAGCAAATTTATATTTTTCATTTTTCCTGGAAAGATTCATGTCGACTTTGTGTGTTTGTTATAATAATTATTTTGTTGTATTTTTGGCTCTAACATACGTGGCAGACTTGTTACAACATTATGGAAACATAGTCGTGACTGTAATTTCGAAAATCAAGGCTGCTTAATTCAATTTACAACAAACGCACTCGCTGACGTATTCATATAAGATATCTACACATTTCTCGGAAAGCCTGATGATATAAATGACGTCAATGTCAGAGAGGCAGTCGGTAACTTATTAACTAGCTAAAGTACATTTATATTCACAAAAATATTAAAACAACAAAACCATGTAGACAGATACTCTCTTTTTATGCGGACGTAAACAAGTCGTAACAATAAAACTTCTGACTAAGTATTCTTCGTGGAAAATAAAACAAAAAAAAAGACAACTGCCTTTACACGAGCGTTAAAATCACGTAGCGGAGTAAGGTAATAGTAGGCAACCTACAGATCAAATATGCACAGGTTCCTCGCTTGATCTAACGTCGATATCTCCGCGAAAATGCAGCTTCGAAAGCTGACTTTCAAGGTACACATTGCATACTAAAATCTGAACCATTTTACCAATATTAAAACAAAAGATAATTGCCTTTTTCATTTTTTTGTTTTACGTTTTTGTCACGAAATGTTCACTTGTTACTTTTATTACATACTGCGAAAAAATTCCAAATTAAATTAAGTGCGATATAAATCAGTAACTAGGTAATTAACTAATTAATAAAAAGATGTTCCTACAAATAACGAAAGGCTGCGACGGGTAGGTAATAAAGGTGACATGCATTAACGAAGGTCACTTGATAATAGTTATTAGACCTGTTTTACTGCACATTAGCTTTCATGTTTTTGTAAACATCTTTTGACGACAAAAAATTACGTTGATAATTCACCTTAATGACATTCTCCAATATTTTCTCTACTTACGACTAGCCCATTAAGCATGTGTGGCAAATTAAATTGAAAACATTTCAGCCTTTTCATTTGTCCATTTATTATTTATTATCATGTCAAAATTATTTCTTGCGTGTTTATGTGCAGCGGCAGCTCGTGAATATTTATTAAAAAAAAACTTTATTCATATTTAATTGTAACTAGCGATTTCGTCCACGTGAATCATTTTCAGGCAACGTTAGTAATATTCAATTATTATCTTTTTAATGTTATTGGTAGACAGTATTTCTAACTGTTTATAGTAAATACAATTGTTGTAACCAATAAACAATTTAAAAAAAAGTAATTCCGACTATTCAAAAATACAATAAAACTTACGATTTTACCCTGGGAACCTGGAGTAACCATAAAACCTCAAAAGCAGAATTTCTATGACAAATAACTGACATTTAAATTCAAATCATAATGCAGAGTTTTTATCGTGATGAAGGATTGAGATTATTACCCTGGGGTAACACGATAATTTTTTTTAAGTTTAGACTTCATATAACAGCACGATTATTATATTGTTATGTGAAATCCAGACTTGAATTCAAATGTTAGTTATTTGTTTTAAAAATTATGCTTTTAAATTTTTTTGTTTACCCAAGGCTACCAAGGTAAAACTACAAGTTTTATTGCATCTTTGAATTGCCTTGTTTATTTAGATTTTTCATCATGATTAAAGACTATAATTATACTAGGGCAACAGGGTGAATTTTTAAGATAAAATTTTAAAAGCAGAATTTCTATTACAAATAGATATCTAACTTTTTAATTTACGATTAATGGAACTATAGTAAATAAAAGAGCAAGTTTCATTAAAATCACAAGAAGTTTCTTCATCTGTGGACAATTACTTTGTACCGAACAGACTAACAAGAAAGTGAGTTAATAGAAACGTGTTAAATAAAAAACTGTTAACTGTTTCTAATATAATGTAGTATCCAAACTAAGGCGACTTTTTTCTCCTACCAACCACCATAATGTAGTATGTAGTATGTTATGTCTGTTACACATTTTTAACGATTTTTGTCTATTTTGCAGCAGTTTTAGACGAGCCGCTTGTGCATATACAAATATGTTATAGGAAAGGAAACATGCACAACGGCAATTGTTTGTGAAATATAAAAATAAAAAGACAATTGTCTGAGAGGAGCGCCTGTCGTTGCAAGTTTTTTCACCTATTCCCTTCACTTTTGCTTTAAACTCGATAAATTCCGAATATGTTGGACACTAGCAACGGCGATTTCCGATATAATAACTCACAAAGGTTATTTGACCAATTAAAATGTCGAACAAAAAAAAGCACCTTATCCTACCGAGCACTTGACCTTTCATTTTAAGGACATTTAGTGACAATTTCATTAGTTCCAGTAAATTTGCAATTTTGCAGGGTAAACTGACAGATCCGTAATAGCAATAATTTCACAAATTTTAACAATCCAAATGTTCGATTCAATTTCATTATTTAATATATCGCTACATTCTATTCTAAATTATTAATTATTTCATCCCTACACGTGAGTAATACGCATAATTATTTTTTCTCAAGGCTATCAAGTGTCTCTCTTATTCTTATACAAATGTTTATAAAAACTTGTTTAGCAATATTGATTTACCAATTACACCATCAACGAACTTAATTTAACGAGTAAATAATATATAGTACATATGTATAATTATTATGTGCAATTTTTATTATTATTACGTATTAAATACTGATTGTGAGAAATTATGAGCATTATCTGAAATAACGATTAAAATATTTACAAGTTTCCTAACGAGTTGAATGTCCCAAGTTTGTTTTTTCTTCTTTTTTTTTTTAATTTTTGTTACTGTTGTGCAGTTGTTTGGTCTTATTTCGCGTTGATCTGATGGTTTTTAGAAAATCTGCACTGCGGTTATGAAATTTAGATTAGAGATATTGTGGATTGATAGTTTAACACGCTTTCTATACTCTGTCATAAACAATTGAAAATATTTATAACTTAATCAATAATCAGACACTTTATTCACTTTTAATAACATGTGAAACATATGATAAATTTATATCACAGAACTAATTTTGGTATTTAAAATATTTTCACAATTAAATACAATTATTTTTAATATTAATCATTTACATATACGTAAACACACAAATTAATAATCGAATGAAAAAATTACTATATTAAGTAACTTACCAATACAAAATGTGCCTTCCCTTTTTTTGGGTCGAGTTGGAAAAACCATATTTGTCATTTTAAATTTGTAATTTATGTATTCAGAAAGTACAAGAACTTTTTAAAGCATTTAAAAAAAATCACAAACTAATTAACTTAATTTTTTGTAATCATGGGCACTAATCCAGATGGCTATTTAAATACAGTGTGGGAAAAACATCGATTTTAGGCTCGTTTTCGCGTCAGTGCAATGCAACTGTTTAAAAGAATTTCAATTGTCAACTGCGGCACACACGAAACCGTGCACCTTCTCTTTATTATTTGGTCCAAAGTCAAAAGATATTCGGTCGATGAGGTCAAAAAATTGTTCCGCACACAACACACTGCTTAATAAGAACTACTAACAAATATTACTTACTACTGGTTTGCCTCAGTGTTCGATTTGTTGTATTACTTTTACTATTGCTGCAATTAATCTAGTTTACAGGACCGTATAGCGTGTACGATTGAAATGTATCATAAAATTAAGCGAAGCGTGAAAAATTGCAACGAAATTCAAGTACTACCTACGATACAAATCTAAGTGCGGATGATACTTTTTATAAAATGAATATTGTACATTCATCAATTTTACAATTACTGCTTTGAAACGGAAGCATTTATTACCGTGAAAAGGTTGCGTAATTGTATACGTGTACGTGTGTATCTGTACTGGAACTGATGCTTATTTAACTGTGTATTTGTAAATTTTTCGTGTCTAATGCGTTACCTATCAATATTTATTTAGTAAGCAAAAGGCTTTGTTTAACAAAATTACTTGTTCTTATGCGCATTTCAAGTCATTAGATCCCAGTGCTGATTCTTATTATTAGATAACAAGCAAACAGTCTAAAAAAATTTTAAAAATCGAATCTACCCTAAAAGATTAAAACTAAATATTTAATTGTTCATCATAAATTAATTTAAAGGAAATCGTCTTTATATAGGGTACAGAAAATTATAAATAAGAAATTTCATAATACTACAGGTATATTATCAAATAACTAGTTTGATTATACTTAATTCATCAATTTTAAATTAATTTTATTGGTACCTAAAGGTGCGTCGCCTCATTTTTAAATTCATTTTAAATAACATGAAAGTCCGCCTTTTACATTCTATGGATTCTCAGCTAACGTGCAGCTAACTTTTTTATCCATGTATATCTATTGGTCATGTTAACTGTGGTAGTGTGGTACGTTATTGCTCGTGATTAATTTAAATTATTGCTAATAATTGTAACTTTTGCAGACCACGGTTAATTGTAATATTTATAGTTTAGTTTAATTCGTGTTGACCTATTAAATTTCGTAGCAAAATGGCTGCCCATACTGTTTTATTAGATTTTACTGTTGATTCTAACCAAACAAAAAGTGAATCTCAAAAATCAACTATTTCAACTAAAATTGAAAATGTTTTGCGTGATTATTTAGCTGGATTAAAACAAGTTTCGGCTGTTCCTTTCGATGATAGTATTTGTAAGTTGTATACAAGTGAATCTAATGTTCTGACCACCATAAGAATTTTCAAAAATGGACTGGTCACCCTTAATATCGAGTACTATAAACCAAATAATAAAGAACCTTTGTTTTCTTTCGAGGTATGTACACCATCCATTCTAAATTATGCTACATAAGTAAGTCCTAGAGAAAAGGTTCTTTTTAGATTTTAAGACAGATCGAACAGAGTATTTCTATACTACTTAATTGTAACAGATCAAAACATCTCCCTCCAATTAAGAGGGGTTCCCCATTAGATGTCTATTTAACTAGTTCAGGTTTGAATTTATAAAAATTGATTCACACTTTTTTATTTCTTTAATGTTGTACTTAGTTCGTAGTTACTGACATTTTAAAAATTTACCGTACTTATCCTATTAAATTTTGAAAAATCAAAAATCGAATCCCAATTTTGTTTTCCATTTTTGGGTATTCTGTGTTTTTAAAAAACACTACAAAAAAGCTTCTATTTCTAAATGTTTTAATTGCTACGTGTAAATTAATGAGTCAGTCCATTCGTGTTTCTCTGTGTTATTTCTTTTTTAAAATATGTACAAATAAAGTTTATGAAGTCATTTCAACGAGATGCCTCATTCGTTATAAATGTATAAATTGTTATTTGTACAAATTTTTGAAAACTGTTGGCTGTGTTTTTAGAAAACTGCGCTGAAAATAAAATCCTGACCAGAATCAGAAAGATTTTTACTAACAGTAACCAAACTATATTTTTCGCAATGATTTTTTGAACGTCGTGGCTGATTCCCCAAAACACTTCTTAAAACTTTACTATTGTTTCAGTTAAGTGAAACTCTCAGCCAACATTTTTAATAATGGCAAGAGTTTTTTACATTCAGACTTTTTGCACAATTTTCTTTTTAAAAATTTCGCTTTAGTAGTGCTATGCGTTGGCTAGGCATGCCTATTTTTATAGAGAACCAATGAGCTGAAGAAAGATTTAAGTGAATCATTGCTAGGCGTGTTGCGCTTTCAAACTCTACCACCTATAAAGAGGGGCTCTTTTGATAGATATTATCCAACCTCAGGTAAAGACTTTTAATTTGTTCCCTGCATGTTGCGACATTACTTAGAAAAAGGTCATAAACTATCATTAAAGTGTAATGTTGTGGTAAGGTCCGCATTATTCCCAAGCCAATTTCTTTCTCATTATTTTTACCTCCTTTATGTGTTTATTTATTTATAATAGACCATTATAATTTTGATCTTCATCTGCTCTTTTTATTCTCAACAATTTATTTTGGGACCTTAAATTTAAAATTGTTGTACAAAAATAACTGCTTTTTTGTGTAGTTTTTGGGCTGTCTTTGCTTCTCTGTGTGTAGTTAGTTTATAAACAGGATTGTACTAACTAAATATTTTTTTATTAACAAAAATACACGTACTATTCTAGATGAACGCATTTTGGAGTATGATATCGATGAAGTGGTATTTAATGAAAAGTCCCCATATCAGAAAGTTCAAATAGCGCATTCCAAAAGTCTTGGGAATATGTTAGTCCTCGATGACTTGCAAAGTAAGTTCTTTATTTCATGTTATGGTTTGGCTTAACTAAAATGTATAATAGCTACTAATAAGTACCGTTGCTTTTGAGCCACACTGTACATATGGCACTTAAAATGAATAAATACAGGGTGTTTGCGAATATAACTGTATTATGTGGTATGCTTCTTGTTGATGTAAAACCAAAAATTTTCCAGATATTTCTGAGGCAGATGCCATTTATACAGACACTATAATGGCAAAAGGAATTGAAAAATACAAAGACAAAGAGATCGTTATTTTAGGTAAAATAATAAATAATAAATATCAGGTTTTTGGTAATCTGTGTAATCTTTTTTGTAATTTAATAATATTTGAGGTGGTGGGGATGGAGCGTTATTATACGAATTACTAAAAGAAAACCCTAAAAATGTAATAGTGCTTGAAATAGACGAGGTCGTGATAAGGGCTTGTGCTAAACATTTAAGATCAATTTGTGGGGACGTTCTAGATAAGTTGGAGGGTCCAAATTATCAAGTAAAATATTTAATTCGACTAAGTGTTTAATTTAGTACTTATTAAAATAATTCTTATTTTACTGAAGATAATAATTGGAGACTGCATGAAATCTTTGGAACAATTTGCTACAGAGGGTCGCAAATTTGATTATGTTTTCGGGGATTTAACCGACATCCCCATAAGAGATGATGAGATTGGAGAACACTGGAGTTTTATTCTTAAAGTTTTGGATTATACCGTCAAAGTCCTTAAACCAAATGGAAAATTTATGACTCACGTAACTATTACATTTATATAATTTTTTTTTCTATGTTTGGCGTTTTCAAATACCGTTTTTGTTATTACTTGTACTTGTAGGGTAATGGAGCCTGTTGTGAGGAATCTTTAAAAAAATACGAAAGTCTTATCACCGAATTGAACCCAACAGTAAAAATTAACAGAACAAAAGCGTTCGTACCATCGTTCCTGGAAGATTGGATCTTCTATCAAATGACTTTTGGGCCGAAGGAATAGCGTTGTGTACCGTACCAATGGTAATTTTTAATTGCCTATTTACTCGTCGTGTTATAATTCCACTTTGTAGGTAGTACATATCGCGTTGTAATACTTTTCAAAAAGTCTCACTGTATGTGCGTGATTATTTTTGTTTTTTGCAGTAATTTCCAAAAAGAGTTAAATATTATAATTAAAAAAATATGCTTTTTTTATTGTGTACCCCAGTCTTTCCCTTATTGCTCATTGTTTTAGAGTTGATTCCATTCCATTATTATTAACGTACTTACCGTCCAGTCCACAAGTTGGTCAGAATATAATTACCACAAAATAAAACGCTTATCAATAGGTTTATCATTCAATATATTTTAGGGGTCTTTCAATATTTAATTTACAAAATCCTAATCTTTCACATATTTCGTAAACTGCGTAAATATTGTTTAATGTAAAAATATGGACGTCAAAAACTGAGTCCTTTTCTGCCGTTAAAAGGCCCTTTATCAACTCCGTTGTGTAATGAATTCCAAAATTGTATACGGAAAGCGCGTTATGCTTATTTCGTTCCACAATGGCGCTTACTTCTTTAGGTACCGTTATATCACAAAACTCGGCCATTTTTAGTAACGATTTTTGCGATGTAAATGCAAAAACTCCTGGTATAACGGGCACTTCTATTCCGAAAGATCTACATCTCATTTGAAATGTTTCAAACGTTTTATGATCGAAGATAGCCTGAGTTATTATAAAGTCAGCTTTGGCGTCTATCTTAAATTCAAAAGAATGTTTTTTTGAATGGCACTGTGTTTATTCTGTTTTAACTTACCTTATTTTTGAGGTGGGTCATATCTTCTTGTATCGTTTTTGATCTAGGATGTCTTGAAGGATATCCGGCGACACCAATAGAAAAATGGTCCTTGTAATGTTCCCTGATAAATCTTATTAAATCAATAGCGTACATAAAATCGCAGCCTTTATTAATTTTTTGACGGATATCTGAAGATTTTGTAACATGTATATTTCGATTTTAATTATTAGTTACGTTTAGCATTATGTGTACACTACTTTAATTTGGTGGTAGTTTAGACATTGTCTTATCAGCTGTCAACTTACCTCCTTGCAAAACAAGTAGATTTTTAATACCCATTTGTTTAATTTCATTTAAAACAGTTATCGCTTGGCTCTTGAGTAAACTTCGACTTGTAATATGCAAAAGGACAGTATTGCCATCTTGTACAAGTAATTTCGACAGTTTTAGTGCAGGTAATTGTATATTTTCTAAATAACTTTCCATTTGTACATGCCACGACACCGAACAAAATTTTTTATTTATTGCATTTAATTTACCTAAAATATATTTATTGCTTGTTGGAGACAATTCAATGGATATTGTTTTATCTCCAGAAAGCTTTTGCCTTGCGAAAATATTTGCCAATTTTTCATTAAAAGTATTTTTAAAACACCGATTTTTATATGGACTTTTCGCCAGTAAAAAATTACGTTCAACAAGTAATTCTCTCATTTTTGATCAACGAATGCGTAAAATAAAACTTTTGTAATCGTTTATTAGATAATCATGGTGATCTGATGACCTTTTTTACTAATTTAAGTATAGTAAATATTTGCAGGAAATTTTGAGGGTGTTACATAACCTATAAAATGTCTCCAATGTTAATTTCAACGAAAAACTGGCTTTAGTTTTTTTGGTGTCACGCTATAACAATAAACACAATGAGCATTCGTGGTGGTGAGTAATTCATGGAAACCAATATTTAACGTTATGTTGACGATTTTAATACTTATAGGAGATGGCGATAATAACAAACCGTTCGAAGAGATAATGCAACGAAGTTTCCGGGTGTCACGTAATTCTTCTGTTCAAAATAAAGATTTAAATTACCGTCCTGCACCTGTAATGAGCGATTATGATGTCTTTGGTGATAGTACTATGATTACACAAAGTATAGGATACAGCAAAACAAGGAGTAGCAGTAGTAGTTTTAATAAAAATGATATTCTACCCCCTGGAACAGAAGAGTACACTCAGGAGGATAATATATTCCAAGAACAGACATGTAGGAAACGTAATTTTCCTACCCCCAAAATAAAAATTAATTTAAACGAATCTGCATTGGATTCTAAAGACACTCAGGGAGATATGACTTTGAATACCTCACCTAGTGACCTCAGTATTCTCCCTTTTCCTCCTAAGAGGTCGAAAGAAGAGCCCTGCTTCAAAATTGACTATAGCTCTAGATGTGAGTAAGATTGTATGGATCTCTTTTAATCAAGTTTTTTATTATCTAGTTTAATCAAATCATGTTTAATTGCAAAGTGGTCAAAAAAATATTCTTGAAGGATACTGATAATAAATCGTCGTTGCAGTTAAATTTTCTTGTCCTGATCTTACGAACGCTTCGTTACCAAACGAATTAAAGTTACAATTTCAACCCCTATTCTGTAAACTATGTTCAATGACTCTGTCAAGTAATACAATGGCTCGGGTGCACTATGTATCGAAAAATCATAATAAAAAGATTAAAAACTGGCTCGTAGAATACTCCGAAAGAACCGGTGAACCCTTGCACCCCCGAGCCACTGGTGAATCCAAAACAAATAAAAAGGACCAGGTATTTTTAGATTATTAGTTATTCGCCTGGTACCAAAAACGGTCCCGTTTTAGATAGAAAATCCAAGTTATTACTTCTGCAACATATGTAACCTACCCTTAACTGGGAAATTGCACTCTGAATCTCATTATATGGGGAAACAACATCAAAAGTATTGTCTAAACATTTTAATATTAATAGAATATTTTTTTATTCGTTTGTCGAATTTCAGAACCGCACTGGATAGTAGGAGGTCGCGCAATGTGATGGTGACTCATTACCCGGAAATTTGCGACAATAAAAGCACGTAATAATATATTTTATTGTACTTGTCTGCGACAGTCGTTTTTTGCATTTGTTTTTTTAACATTAGGTTGCCCTTCTTGAACGAAAGTTGTGCAAATAGTGCTGGCAATAATGTCCCCGAGGATTCGAAAGGGAATAACTTAGCCTGTGAAATATGCTCGGTCAGAGTGACTTGTAGGGAACAACTAGAACAACACCTGCAAGGGGCTAAACATAAAAAAAAGTTACAGCAAGTCCAAAACATTGGCTCGGCAAAAGGTTAGTAACCGAACAGCCTCTTTTGTTTGCCTAAAACCTTTGCCCTTCCTTTTTTGTATGATTTTCTCCTTTTTGGGGATTCTATCCCACACAAACGATGAGATTTAAATTGTTTATTAGTTTAAAAGTAGTATGTTAAGGTTTTTTTAATAATCGAACGTGCACTAGTCCTGTGTGTATTTTAATTTTAATTAGTAACGCATCTAAATTCACCCCCTTCGATTTTTACATTTTTTTATGTGTACTGCAACTTTTGCTATGAAAATATTCGTACCATTTATGTTATAACAGTAGATTATAGATCCTTGATGTGTAGATGGTTATATTGTAATATCGATTAAAATAACGTAATGTTGTTTGACAGGAAGTACGGAATTTGCGGAGTATCGCACCCCTTCTGGGTTATTTTACTGTAGCGTTTGTAAAGTTACAGTGAATTCAGCGGTACAATTCAAATCTCATCAGGAAAGCAAAAAACATCGAAGTAAGACAGGGGGGGTCTAGTGGTATTTAATTAGTTCATATAATACATATTAATTGTGTATAAAAGTAAGGTTTTAATAATTTGGATAATTGAGTATTAATTAATTCTGTTATTTACGTTTCTTTCTTAATCATCGTATTTTTATTAATTTCAATAAAGCACATTTTATTGTTTTAATAAATTGTGTAAAATGTTTTTTTTTTATTACATAGTTCCTCTCCATTAGAATTTTTACTAATAAAGAAGTAATTGTTAATAGTTTTTGTTAAAAATTACGCATTATAAAATAACAATGTTTCTAAAACAAATTTAAATAACTTGGCGTAGTCGGCCACGAGCAGTTGTCATAGCGACACTTGTTTGGAATAATTGGAAGGAGGTGGCCGAGGTGGTGCCATGTTGGTTTTTGCTTTTATTCAACGTAGTTAATTATTGTGCATAATTAAACACTCTTAAACTTATATTCCGTGAAATTTCCATTGGTAAGGTATTATTAAATTGTTCTAGCACATTTTTTCCAGGATTCGAACATTTACATCGATAATGATTTGTTAAAATGAAATGTTTCTTTTGCAATAGAATTTCTATTGTTTGATAAGGTGCAGCATTAATTCAAATCGTTTATTTATTTTACATAATAATAAGTAAATGTATGGTCTATTTTAACTTTTTAATATTTATTTATACAGGTAGCTCTATATTCTATATTTACCATTCTTGTAATTTTTACGTAATTCTCTTTCAGTTGTACTTTTTGAATGCAGTTTTTTGTGTGAAAATGTATTTATGTGTTTGAAAATGGGTCAATTTTGAATAGTTTCTTGGAAACATTGCAATTTAATATACTAGACAGGCTAAACTTTTGGTTTGATTAGTGGTATTAAATGGTATATGTTTCAAAAGAAATTTGTAATTGTTTATTTAATATTTTACACAGTAATGTGTAAAGTAATTGTAACTGATTGATCCATTTCAATGTTTGGTTGTATCTAATTAGCATACACATCAATTATAAAACTGGTTTATTTACATTGTTATTATTTCCCATGTATAATAAAGTGCGTTTTTATTTATTGAATAGATTGTGTAAGTTGTCGTAGGTGTTTCTTTTTAATTGCATATTCCTCCTCTATTATAAAATTAAATGTTTTTATAAATAAGTATTTCTTGATGTTATTATAATTATAAAAGTAGTTTTTTCTTTTTAAAATAAACAAAGGGGTGCATAAATTATGTTACCTACAAAGCAGTTTCTGCAAATATTACATTCCGGTGAAACCATATAACATCGTCTTTGATAACTTTGAAATAAAAAAGTTATAAATTATCGTGTTGACGATTCAAATTAAAAGTTTGATTAGGACTTTATGCGCAACATTCCAATGATGTTTATTAAAATGTTACAGGTGTCACAGAGGCACAAAAATTATGAATTATTCTTGATATATATTTCTTTTGAGTCAATAACCATCTCGTGAACTATCTAAATGAATTAACAAGTAATTCTGCGCTAACTAACTTTAATTGCATTGTTTAAATTTTATTTATAGTGTTGCAGTTTTCAAACATTATTGCGGTTACAGTTTGTTCTACTACGTTTAGATGGCGCCAAGCGAATAGTATAAAATATTTACTAAAGTAAATGATTATCGTAAGGTGGCACTAAGAAGGTTCTTATATATAAAAATGAAAAAGTTATCGTAATTACAAATACGTTTTATTAATTAAAAGTCAGTTTATTACCTAAAGCTATCTTTTTACGATTTTATTTTGCCGGACAAGAAATAATAAAACATTTTTAGAATATTAGCGTCAGCACCTATATTTATTATTCCTTGCCAATTCATGGGGATGGGATGCTTAGAGAGCAATTTTAAATCCCATCACCACCCTGTATTTGCTAACGCTCTCAGTATAATCTTTGTGAAATTAGCAAAATCCCGTTCCAACCGTTATCACTACTTTTATCACACGTCATCGTCATCATCTATGTCCCCCCTTATTTTATCTCTCTCGCTCATTCCTCTTCGTCTTTGTCTCACATGGAACGATTGCGTTGATTAGAGGAGATTAAAACAAGATTAGGGGGTGCATATAAATTGCTAGTAGTACATATTAAATCGCTAAAGTGTACAGAAATACTTTGCGTAGTCGTATGTGTTGTTGATGCGCCCTTTTTTCTCTATGAACTTGTCATTAAGGCCGTTAGTCTTTTCTCGGGATTTAATAAAATGAATCATGGCTAGGGAATGGCAGACGATGGGGTGCGCGTCTATGGGGTCCCCGGACTTTATGAAAATTCTCGACAACGTAACATATTGCGCGTCAGAATGATTACAATTGACTGGTGAAACGATTTTCTAAACATTATTTTTTGGGGGGAGTCGTCTGCGTTTACCAATTGTTATTTTTTTCTTTGTTTTAAAATTGTTTTGCTAACACCGTTACAATAATGTTTACTAAAATCACGACAATGATCAATAATAAACAATTGAGTTTTCTACTCATTCAATTTTTTTCGCTGTCATGTAATAATTGTTTCTGATAATCGAAAAAGAAAAGTTCAGCGTTATTTGTTAATTATAGGACTTCTTGTGTTTCAAATGTCTCAATATCATTTGTTTAAGTTAATAATGAGTTACTTGAAATGTTTTCGCTATTTTTTCTAGACTGGGCGATTTAACGAGTTATTATTGATCGACATGTTGTACAATTTAATATAAACAAAACAGCTGAGGGTTGTGTTAATAAACGACTTATTTTTTATTCTAAGATTTACTAAGTTTTTTATGTTAGGTGTTAAAAAGACATTGTATTCGTGTAATATGCTAGTTGGAGAAATTCCAATTGCTGCTGGTCGCTTTTCCCATTATTTAAACGTCTATTAAAGGGTTTTTATTGTTTTCTATGAACGTTAGAGAGTCTGTTATTTCCATAATAATCGTCTCGATAATTACCAAGCAGTTGTAAATAGGTATATAGAGAAATAGAAATCCTTCTCTTCTAAAACATATAACAAGACCATAAACTGATGATGTCTAAGAGTGTAATAATTAAGCACTTATGGTAAACGGCGTTTTTTATGTCGCACACAACATAAATCTTGTTTTTTATAGGACTCTTTTTTTTAATTTACGACTCGTATTATCGGTTATTTTTGAAATTAAAGTTACATATTTAGTCTATCATTTCTTGAATTTTACTTGTTTTGATTATAAAATGCCGCATGCCGCATGTGCGCACGTATAACACATAGATATAAGAATACTTATTAAATTTCTAATTTATTCAACATTAAAACATACGCTTTGTTCATTATTATCTAACTCTCTAAGGAAATTATTACTTTTGAACGTATCTACCTGAAAAATCTATTAAGAATGCGTCTGTTTTGGGAGGCCAGTTTTCCACGGGTACGTAAAATTGAGGACAAACAGTTGATTTCTAATTAAAAGACTTTAATAACACTGTAGATTTAGTTGCCAAATTGTAAACGGATTAATAATTTCTCAATAAAGTCGTGATTTCCTATACATCGAAAGTTATGCTTCGCAGAACACTTTCACACCAATTATTAATTACCTATTTCGTGAGCTTGATCGCTACATTAATAATATTTACTTTGTAACACGGCTCAATAATGCCTACAAGACTAATAATAATTGTTGCCAAATTTAAAACAATACCCGTGAAACATTACAATAACATCTCTTCAGTTGTTAGGTAGTATATAATGCACAATGCGTACGAAACAAAACAATGGCGATCAAACATTAATATGACGTATTCAATCCTTAGATAATCTACTTCAACAATGCGTACGAAACAAAACAATGGCGATCAAACATTAATATGACGTATTCAATCCTTACATAATCTACTTCAACAATGCGTACGAAACAAAACAATGGCGATCAAACATTAATATGACGTATTCAATCCTTACATAATCTACTTCAACAATGCGTACGAAACAAAACAATGACGATCAATCGTTAAGATGACGTATTTAATTGTTATGTAGTCTACTTCAACAATGCGTACGAAACGAAACAATTGCGATCAAACATTAAGATGACGTATTCAATCGTTACGTACTCTACTTCAACAATGCGTACGAAACGAAACAATTGCGATCAAACATTAAGATGACGTATTCAATCGTTACGTAATCTACTTCAACAATGCGTACGAAACAAAACAATGGCGATCGAACATTAAGATGACGTATTCAATCGTTGCGTAGTCTACTTCAACAATGCGTACGAAACAAAACAATGGCGGTCAAACATTAAGATGACGTATTCAATCGTTACGTAGTCTACTTCAACAAGGCGTACGAAACAAAACAATGGCGGTCAAACATTACGATAACGTATTCATTCGTTACGTAATCTACTTCAACAATGCGTAGGAAACAGAACAATGGCGGTCAAACATTAAGATGACGTATTCAATTGTTACGTAGTCTTCTTCAACAATGCGTACAAAACAAAACAATGGCGGTCAAACATCAAGATGACGTATTCAATGGTTACGTAATCTACTTCAACAATGCGTACGAAACAAAACAATGGCGGTCAAACATTAAGATAACGTATTCAATCGTTACGTAATTTACTTCAACAATGCGTACGAGACAGAACAATGGCGGCCAAACATTAAGATGACGTATTCAATTGTTACGTAGTCTTCTTCAACAATGCGTACAAAACAAAACAATGGCGATCAAACATCAAGATGACGTATTCAATGGTTACGTAATCTACTTCAACAATGCGTACGAAACAAAACAATGGCGGTCAAACATTAAGATAACGTATTCAATCGTTACGTAATCTACTTCAACAATGCGTACGAAACGAAACAATTGAGATCAAACATTAAGATGACGTATTCAATCGTTACGTACTCTACTTCAACAATGCGTACTAAACAGAACAATGGCGATCGAACATTAAGATGACCTATTCAATTGTTACCTAATCTGCTTCAACAATGCATACGAAACAAAATAATGGTGGGAAAACATCAAGATGACGTATTAAATTGTTACGTAATCTACTTCAACAATGCGTACGAAACGAAACAATGGCGGTCAGACATTAATATGAGGTATTCAATCGTTACGTAGTCTACTTCAACAATGCGTACGAAACTGAAAACAATGGCAGTTTAACGTAGGATGTTGTCAATTGTTACAACAATGGTTACTAATCTCAAAACAACAAACGTAACGATCGAAAAACAAAAATGGCGACTAAACAATATCGGTGCATGTTCAATTGTTGATTAAGTTCTAATAACCTTGCAGACATTTTTATTTCTAGAACGTTTCCGCGTTATTTAAAATGTCTCATGTCGGCATTATCAATAGGTTTAGTAGATACTGAGTTAATAGAAAACCTTTTACGGTATTTTCTGGTGCAGTAGCATTGAAACGATACAGACGTACTTACATTACATTAGCCGGTTGCATATGAGGTCAAATATTTGTTCATAGTTGTAGTTATAACAGGCCAACTTTATAATACAACAGAATGTGCAAGGATTTGTAAATGGACAAGCAGGCATAAAGTTATTCAGGTGACGCAGTCTTTTTAAGGCATTAAAGTCGGAATATTTTTATGTTAAAAACGGAGCGAGCAAGTTCATTCATCCGACCATATATTTCATTAGATTTACGCGTGAAAAATACAAAATATACACATATACCGCAAAGGGAAATTAACATTTTAATGGGGCTGTTGTCCGTCGAGTTACAATAGAAAATAAAGACAGAGTTTTAGTAGCGCGCCGAGGGCTCCGTACCTTTCAACTATTAACTAAGCTCATAACTGGTACTTTTTCCGTGTTGTCTTCTAAGAGGGGGGTGCCAATATTACTTTAATATTACCTACTGAAAATGTGGTTAAATAATATTTGAGTAACGATCATTATATTGGTATATGCAAGGAAGGTGAATGTAGAGACGAAAAACTTAAATATGGAAGGGTGCGAAATGTGGACGGTGGGATCGGCGGAAATGATTATGGACTATTGAATAATCCATAATTTAAATAAATAGTTCCACAATCTTCTGATCAACAAAAATCAACAGTTTTTGTTTATTTTTTCCTTTTGAATTAATGTCAAAGACATAATTGTATGTAATATATTTCTTATATAATAGTTAGAAATATTTACAACTATTATAGAAATGTCGAAAATAAGGGAGAGATATATTTTCAGTCGTAAACCAAAATATACATTCTTTAAAATAAGAACTGTTTAGAAATGCGTATATTAATCCCAGAAGATAATCCTTCGTTGTGGATAACGAATTTTCTCAGTAAAATGTTCCATTGTACCTTTTCTTTTTGGTACATAACCTTTTAGATAACGTCTGGGATGTAAACGAAATAAGAGAAATCAGATTTTGTTTCTAATAAGAGTGAAATAGTCGCATCTGGTTAGGAATATTCACTTAACATGATAAGCGAGCAGGTACAGCGTACAGTTAGCTAGTTCTAGTTGTGTTTCCTCGTTTGTTTTATAATAGGGTAACCTACAGTAACAGATAGATTTGATAAGACAAAATCAATAAGTAAGTAAAGTAAGTGAAAGAAAACGGTCGTCATATTATATGAGGCAAATGAATAAATAACAAAAGGGTTCAAAAACCCACTCAACTCAACAACGCGTCGGACGATCTCGTGTGTCTTGGCATCAAACAACTTTTTGTGTGAGAGAGGCGAGCAAGCTTTGGAGCCGGAGCAATCCAACCAAGCAGCGCTATATAGTGGATTTTGGCAACCGAACGACCGAACGAACCTAGTGATATTCGTCGTTCGTGTTGGTAGTTCCGAACATGCCATCGGCTTTCTCGGCAACCCAATGGAAAGTCAGAGCCACACTCGACAAAGAACGCGCTTTTACTCATGCACTCAGCTTTTCGTTGCGGCCATTTGAGTTTCCATCATTGATCGGTATAGCCAGTCGTGTTGCACACGTAACAAAGCTATCGATATTCAGTGCGTAAGTTCTTAGGTGCGAATCGTACCGGAGAAAGGATAATTCGTCCTGCGAAAATTTAATTTTGTTCTGTCACAAATTTCCCCAGTGTGAAACCGGTTTCGTAAAGATTATTACCAAGTTCAGCGCACTAAAGATGCTGTACCAGAACACGACGGTCTTCAGGTCGGTCTATGCGTACTGGCAATCGCGTCCAGGAAAATTTGTCTAAAAGTTCGGTTTTCTGTATGAAATCGCGACAAATAATAGAACTTTTGTGATCCTGCACGTCCGAAATTCGATCGTACGCGTTCCACGAGTCCTTTTCGTCCAGTCCGAGTAAAAGGTGACAGTGTTTTCTGTGAAAATTTTCGGAAAAATCGAGTCTGCTGTCGGAAAATATTGTTTTGTTTGTGGATAGAGTGCTCTGGATATATTTATTCGGCCTTTTCCAACTCAGCTCTGTTCTCAATGTGGAAATAATGTAAACATTTCTTGAGATAACAGGCAAGTGTTTTTTTTTATTGGTAATATAACTAGCTATTGATGGATTTATCGGTTATCTATTTTTGAAATTGTTGTCTTGTTTCTGAACTTCTCTAAAACTATGCACTTTTGCTTTTGACGGACCGGTGTGTATTTTTTTATCGCATTATTAGGTACCTGTTTCAGACAAAATGGCCGCCTCTCTCCTATATTTTACACTTTTATAAAAATATAAAGCGATTTTAAACAAACAAAACTACATATGAAATAAACATATATATTTTTTTAAATTTACGACCATCTGTATCTTATTTTTGTTTATTTTCTTTTCGGTATTCGCCGCTGTGAATTTTAATTAAGTAGAAACGTAGTCAGTCTTTTCCTCAGGAATTTTAATTGTTTCATAAATAACCAAAGGTAAAAGCACAAAACAAAAGTGAATATTATCGCAGATTCCATTGTTTTATTCTATTGTAGGATCTTCAGTTGTTTTTTCCTTCTACATTTTTATGGAAAAGTAAATCTAAAATTTCTGTTTAATAAGGAACCAAAAAAAAAAAAAAAAGACGAATTAGTAATTAGATATTTGTAAGTTTGTTAATCGTTTAAAAATTTCTGCAACAATTATTAAACGGATATCATATTTATATTAGCCTTTTGATTAAAGTGTATAGGTAGTACCCATGAAAGAAAATACCTACCTGTATGGGAAGGTACGTAGGTAAAATTAGGCAGTCCCCTTGGGTCACATGCGAGCTTGCAGTAGTAGTAGTTAGTCCCTTGCAATAAAAAGGAAGCAGATGCTTTGTTAAAAGTTCATAAAAAGTTTTTTTAATACATAACAATTTACCTATGGGATTTTGTTTAGTACCTTGGTAGGTATATGCTTATTATGTACATACACACACATGCATATGTACATAGACGGCTCAGATCCACTTTGTTTAATCCGACGTTTTGTGAGTTACTTTGGCTTCAAGGGCGGTGACAGTTGGCAGGGTATAAATGGGTAATTAAAAGCAATAGGGACCGCGGGGGGAAATGCTTTTTTTTATAAGTACATTCCTGCTAATTACTTTTCAAACTCAATGGACAAAAAAGGGGTTTCTTTTTTTACTTTTCGGTCCTTAAACATACGAACAGCAACTCTTTTTTTTTTCGTTCTTTATTGTTTATTATCTTTTTTTTATAATTTCTTTGTTTCGTGAAATGTTTTTGAAATACATACATACAGTAGAAACTTATATATAATAAGTACATATAATCATATTTTGACATCAAATAAATTAGAGGATTAATTAACAAAAACAGCAGAGTTTAAGCAATTATGTAAATGATTAGCTAAGCCATTTAAACTTGAACGAATTTATAATTAATTAATTTACTAAAATAGTAATTTAGAAAACATCTGTTTGATCAATAAATTTATAAAAAACGTATTATCTATAAAACAATAGTTTTGAATACATACATATTTTTTATTCCGGTAGATATGATGAGGTACAATTTACCATTATAACGATATAAGAAATTCCTAATTATACAATCACAATCGCTCATATTAGAAAGTTTTTAGATGTATTCACTGTTGATGTCAAATCCAATTTTCGCATGGTAGGTTAGGTAGTTCAACATTCTACGAACAAATATTTGTTGCGGTTCAGTAATTCTACAACAATTTTAAACTAAAACTGACGAATATTGTTATCAGGAAAGAGAATGGGACTGATGGGATCATTAAAAAAATGTTTACATTAGATTAAGCGGAATGTGTTTATTAGCTAGGCGGAAAGGTGCCCGCTCTTATCATTCTTAAAGTTTACCTTACTCACCATTCCTTCGTATCTGCGAGATTTGAGGAAAAGACTTACAATTCATTGGGTACCTGTTTCTGTTTAGTTCGTTCATAACCAATGATAATGTTTCTGCAGGTAACAAATACGGTCTGAACAGGTAAATTTTATACAATACAGGGTGATTGTTTTAACAGTTCCAACATGTTGAGGTGTGCCAAAAAAATTTTTTTTTCGTCTTATTCTAGTCCGGTGAAAAAAAGTTGAATTGTGTTAGAAAAAGTAATTATTCTCGAAGATCAGTAAGTGTCATTGAAACTTTGAAATTCTACCACACGTCATTTTGTATTTAAATAAAAATTGTTTAGATAATCATCTATATAGGTTCTGCAGTTTAAGCAATGGAAATCAAAAATGAAGGAAAATTATTAGTAAACGATTAAGTATGCAGTAAAGCATGAAATGATAATAATTTATTTTATATACACAAACGTGTTGTTTTAAATGGTTTCTGGGAAAAGAGGCCCTCGGAAAAATGCCCCCTCGACAGAAAATATACGGGTAATTAGTTTAAACGGGATCTTATAACTTTTCAAGAAATTTGCCGAATAATAGTTTTTAACTTCTTAACCTATTTGTTGCATGTACCATAATTAAGTTTGGATATATCTGAATTGCATTCTTTTGTTTTAGTAAGGACTTTTTTTTGATTTTGCTTAAAGAGTAATTGATTCAAAACGATATAAAAAAAAAAATATATTTGTCTAAAAGGATTTCCGAATTAATGTTTTAAATGAGTTTCTATCAAGTGATTATAGAAAGAATAGATCAAATTAAAGTTTGATTTGTTAATTTTTGCTTTTAATTTAACTTTCTTTTACTGTAAAATTCACTATAACCAATTACATGATACTGACATATTTCTCAAACTTTTGGATGTACGAATTTATTTTTTTGGGGAGGGAGCTTTTTCTCTGGGGGCTAATCATCGAGATAATTTATTAGTAGAGTATTTTTTTCCTAAATTCGTTTTAAATAAATGTACATATATATTTTTGTTTTACGACTATCATGGCTTTTTAAAACGATGTACATGTTTTTGTTTATTATAACTGTCTATATTTTTTCAAAACAGATCGGAATACTTGCTGTTTGTGTAGGTTTTTACTGCATAGATTTTTTCGCGTTTTCGCCATGTTTTTTGGATTCGATGTTTTGCCGTCACCGAATTCCTGACTCGTTGGTGCGGCGAGAAATAATTTCAGGATATTCTCTCGAAATTTTTTGCTTGCCGTAACGGCTCAATTCAGCTCAAGTGGACCCGACCCGTCTTTTTTTTTTAATTCTTTTTTTTTCTTTTTATTCCCTCGTTTCTTCACGAAACGCCGAACCCTGTGTTCATATCAAAATTCAACCGGGACAGATTTATTGTTCTTATTAAAATGTACACTTAACAATTGATTACACACCAATTAGACCCTGCGCCACTGGCGGCTCGTGATTAAATGAAGCGGATTTGCTACAGACGTTTTGTCGCCTATTTTTTTGAAAGTTAGTTCCTAAGATCGCGTTTTTAATTTTTATTTATGTACCTATATACCTATATTAAATATCATACTACCAACATCCTCCATGCTTTATCGCTAACAAAGAAAACAAAGTGAAGCATTTGTTTTGTCACAGCCACAAACAAAATTGTTTCTCGAATGAATTTCTCTATTAAATTCGTAATAATAACAATAAAATCAATTTTCTACCTTATGGTTACAAAGAAATAATGTATAATGCTGTATGCTACTGTGTATTACAAAACAAAAACGAAACAAGTTAGAATTATTGAGTAGGTATTTATAAACATAGGCGAGAGACGACATATTCCAAAACTAAATATTGATAAAGGTACACGATACACCTCTAGGGGAAATAGAAACAAACCAAGTATTGGCTGTCTTGAATGCAGCATAGATAGCCCATCTAAATTCCCTACATTATACCAGTAATGTGTGCAATCAAAGGCCCCTGCCGCTCACAAGACTGCACAGAACACGTCTGCTGGCCCAGTTAAGCATACCGCAACACGCTCAACCAAAGACTCAGAGTATTCATTTGGTTCACTACTTCTTAAAGGACAACCCACAAAATAATAATCATACTTAGTAACAAGTTCGCAAAAATATAAAATATCTAATTTTTTGGCAGTTCTACAGCACTATACCAGCCGCCCCTGTTCAAGATATAACTACCTATTTAGGTACTTTGAATGATAAAGATCGATTGGTAGTAGGGCTAAATGAATATTTTTATCATTAGGTCCCAGCAGTGTAAATATATGTTCGTGTGTCCTCCAAAGTGCCGCATCGCTTTGTTAGCTGCCCTGCCAGCCTGCTTTGTTTTATTATCTCGATTTTGCTTGCTGCATTCCGGAAATTTTACAGCTACCGCTATTTAATGCCGTTGTATTGGTACCTACCATGTGAAACAAAAGATGTACTTCTCTCCTTGTCACTAACAAGTCACACTGTACACATTCCGAAACAAAACGCAAGCGACCTTTACATCGGCTATTGATTGGTTGTCAACTCAATCTTTTCTATTCCTTTTCTAAATAAAAACGTAAAATAGTTTTAATATTTACGTAGGTACTATAGCAAAATGCATTCGCTGTCGAATAAATTGATGTCTGTCTATGTTAGTAGAGTTTAGTTTTTTTGCGTTCGACTGTAGATACTTCTGTTGCGATTTTTTAACGTCTTGTTTGTTATACAAACATCGTTGGATGTTTCGTCGTCTGTAGGCAATTTTCTTCTTTTTTATGAGCCCCTATAGGAGATTCGAAAATAAACGGAGTTTAATAACTAACGAAAGCGGATGGCGTTACTGCGTAAACAGCGTGGTGCTTTTACAAACGCGCGTGTTTGTGTATAAATGTGTTTCTACAGCGCCCCCATTTCCGGTAATACATTACCATTCGAAGACAGGTCCTTTTTGCCATCATCCGGCATTTATTGACTCCCTGCGAAATGGAAACAGCCCAAAGATGACGCAGATCACATATTCAACCCCCAACTCGCATCTAAACATATATGACTAATTTGTAAAGTATTTTTTTTAGTCTAGATACATAATATGTATATATCTTGAGGAACTCTGCCATGGGTACAAAACATGAGAAAACATTTGAAAAGATAAAAATGAAAATATATTAGGTGCTTAAACTAACTTAAAAATAACAGTTTTAATTGAATAACTAACACTGGTGCAATCTTGAAGAAACATAATGAATAAAAAACACAAAGTCACTTTTGTTTCAACGTATATTTAATTTATATATAATGACCTATTGGTTGAAACAATTGTAAGAGTTTTCTTAAATATACGTTGAAACAAAAGTGACTTTGTGTTTTTTATTTTTTTAGTTTTAAGTGTGTAAACATTTGAAGAAACAACAAGTAAAGTAATATATTTAGGTTAGGTATACATGTAAATGTATTTTTTAAGAGGTACCGATATATCACATTTACTTGTTAGATTGAGGCATCTAAGATCTATGATTTTATCATTAATCTCTAAGGCAATGAGTAGATAGTTCATTAAATAATTACCTGGCCATCTAACAATGCCTCTTTTACCCATCTCCAACTTAGACCCTTTTGTGTGTAGTCTAGTCTTGTAAGTGAAATTTAACAACTCTAAAGTTGTAATTCTCTTTTATACCTAAGATAGAAGAATCTTCAGATGTTTTGTTTAAGTCAAGGATTTTTAACATTTTAATTTGTAATTTTACGAGAGGTTCAATAACGTTGTAGTGAAAGAGATAATTTTGTAACGCCTATAGATCCCAGAAAATATTATACCAATTAGATCATTGTACTGTTAGCAAAAGAGAGCTGGCCGAGTCGAACGCTCAGTATATAATAAACACTATTAGTCACTTGTTCAAAAGATAAAAGAATTTCAATTCGCCATAATAACATCGCAACCAACATCAAAAATGACGAATTATGCAAATAGCCCCAATCCTAAACAATGACGTTTACCATTAGTGTTTGTAATACGGCAGATAAGCGATCTTATGATTCAAAGTAAAGACGAATCGCTGAAAAAATTTGGAATAATCATTCAGGAGCGGACCATTTGATTTGACAGCTTGTATAAAAGATGTTTGACGCAAGAATTCCGCGATGAATAGCCACTTCGGTTTATTGTTTTAAATCTCGCACGAGAGGAGTATATTGATTAATTGATTAGACGATTTTTACCAAATTTATTTCTGGCATTGTAGATAATAAGTAACAGTTTGTGTCGTTTTAAATGAACGTAAAGGGGCCGTTGTTTAATTTATACGATGCCGAGTTACAAGCATAATCCGTTACATTCAATGCGATAAACAAATTTATAGTGATTTATTATCACTATTATTATGTACGTAGCTGAAGTCCTTTATTTAGTACCGTCATTTGTCACTTTAATAATTCGACTGGTGGCAATCGTTCCGAACCGCTTTTGTTATTATTATTGTTGATTGTTCATTTGTCGTGTTCACAATCGGTTGTAATGATTATTAACCCAATTTGAACAAGAAAATTGTTAAGAAAGAACTGAGACGACGGATTAAAAAATCCATACATACGTAGCAAGCGAAATTGTGCTAGTTGATACTTTGATCGAATTAACGTCTCGTTTGCCCTATGTACAAAGTATAAAACACCTAAACAAATGACACACATTCATGCATTTATGACGTATGTACATGTGGATGTGCTTTTGTTGGCATTTGAGTCGTTAGATCTTCGCTTCGGCTTATTGTTACAGTTTTTTTTTCACCGTTCGAAATATGGAACGCCACAAGACTGGCATTTCAAATAAACGATGCGATTGGCATGATTGACATTTTGAATCCGTCTATGCCAATCTTTCTCGGCGAGGTACGAAGTGAAAGTCCGATTCTTGATGCTATTTGGCGCAAGTTAACTAGTTTCATTTAAAACGTATCGATATAGTTACATGTTAGTGGAAAATATTAGGTGTTTGCTAGATAGAAAGTACGGTCGTAACGGCTCTAATCGTAGGGGCGATTTCCACATTCAATATTCTTATTCCTACACTCGACCTTCCCGTTATGTGTTCAGAAACTGTGCAGCTCTTTTGAACTAATTGTGTGGCAAAAGTTGTTAGGTATTCATACAGTAAATGTGTGTGTGTGTGTGTGTTGTGTCCCTTTTTCAGAGAACGGGTTTCACATGGCATCGACATGTTGTTAGCTACAGGTATTCAAAGACTTTTTCGAACTGTGTATATATCTGATGTTTAATCGCCAAATCAAATTTCATGCTCCGACGTATTTCGAAACCCAATCGCAGCTACGATTAATTAATTTATTAACAATGACAGCCGAAGGTAGAGCGGGTACGAAGAAATCCATAATAAGAGGAGTGATACACATTACCTGCCTCTACCCATGTGTGTAAAATGCATGCCGGTAATGGATTAGACATTTTATTTCTGCAAGAATTAAAAAAAAAAAACGTTCACGAGCAGAACTTTCTCCCGTTTGTTACAGTAAAGTAAAGGTACCGATAAAAGGTAAATAATAATAATAATAATAATAATAATAATAAAATTATCTGTTTGTTAACGTTTCTGACAGCCGGAATAATGGATCTGGTAAAATTTGATTTGAAATTTGAAATTAGTTCCGTTCGAAAATCGAATCGAAAGAAAACTCTTTTCCCCGCGCAAGTTTTTAATTAAAAAGGAAATAAATTTAGTTCATCGACAGCAGTGAACTGAGCGTCGTGGTGGGCGATGGAATGGGGAGGGACGCGGAGGGAACGGGGGAAGACAAGAACATTCGGAATGGAACGGCATAAATTACAGACTAATGAATTACTTAATTTAAAATTGAAATTAATCACCAAGTTTAGACGGGTCCCCCCCCCATTATTATTATTATTGTTCGAGCATCAAGGCAGTTGTATCATCAGAAACGATTCGTGGGTGCATGAGTGTCTGTCGGTATTAAGATGTTCGAAACAATGACAAAAAATGTGGCATTAAATACACCGATTTGATTATTGATTATCCTTATAAAACATAATGAGGTACTTATTAGATTCGTCAAAAATATGAATCCTTCAAATTTACGCGTACTAATGAATAAGCTCGTAATGTGTGAGCATGTATACAACAATCAGAAAACGAAACAACGGCGAGGCGTACACCTTCAGTTGTTGACTCTGCCGTATAACAATGCGTACTAAATGAATATAACAATTGAACAACAACCATGATGGCTAAACAATGACAGGGCGTGAGCATTCAATTGTTGACTTTATTCTACAACAATGCGCACTAAAACCACAACAAGTAATGCTACAATCGAGCAATAAAAATGGCGACTACGTTTGCAGTCAATTGTTGATTCGTTTGTTACAAGCAACTTTATAAAATTTTAAAGCATTAATAGGAAATGCTTGTAAAGTTTACGAGCACATTAAAAAGTTGGTCAAATTAAAGTTGTATCGGAGCAAGTCGAATTTCCAAGAAAATCGCGAGCGCAATTTGACCTTTTCACCTTTGAAAGCTGTTATAAGAGAGTTTTAGTGAAATGGTTTCTACTTTTATTGTACTTGTCCGAGGCGTTCGATCGCGATAGAGAGGGTTCTGTTGTAAAGTGCCATCGACGGAGGGGTCTTTATAAACAATAATTGACACTTTTAAGGCGTCTTAAAAAGGGTTGAGGGTAATTTCGCCCGTCTAAAATGACGATAGAGCAGCGGAAAAGCGAAGGAGAAAAAGAACTTTAACTCGTCCATCCAACGGTAGCTGGCATGAGTGCGATAAAATACGCGACAAAATCGTAAATAACGGAAAGGGGCCATGAAACCATTACCGATTCGCGATAGCGAACAATTATGTTCGGCTCAAGTGGCGTAATAAAGTCTTAAAAGTAGCCTTTAGAACCCGCAATCTAAGTAGGCGACGGAATCGAATCACGCGAAATGTTTTTTAACTAAAACCAAAAGAAAAAACGTTACAAGTGCGGATTGAAAACAATCGACAGAGATTAGAAATATTTAACAGTGTGTTCAACAATCAGTAAACGAAAATGGCGTCAAAGCACACATTCAATTGTTGACTTTATTGTGCAACAATGCGTACTAATTTTGCGACAATGAGGATAACAATCGAACAACAGAAATGGCGCACAAACAATGGCTAGGCGTACACACTCAGTTGTTTATGTTGCTGCACAACAATGGCCACTAAACCCCATAAAAAAAAGAGAACCCCAGAAGAATAGGTGTAGAGTGAAGAAAACAATGCAATCTATCACATATATTGATATTACGCAGGTCAACGTAGAACCAGGAAGTCAAAAATTGCATTTTTTGAGTTTTAGGCTAGAATATTCTAAAATCCTAAAATGAGTCAATTCTAAAGTTACATTTGCATTCTGACCGATGATGCTCTTTTGTTTTGTTTTTTCCTTTTCAATCTCTAATTCCGTTGACCTGTGTTAATATTTACATTTTGTTCGGACAAATCCATCACATTTTAGCAGTACCTATACATTTGCGTCCGAATAAATTTCTATCGGCTTAAGCTAAAACGAAACAGGTTCTAAATAGGTATATGTAGACCAGACAACACGGAAGAACTATTTATTATAAGATAGACAGATTTTGTCAGTTCAGAAAAGGAATATCTAATGTAATACTAAAAATACTCATTAATACCAGACGTCAACCCGCGGATCAAACGGAATTGATTAAGTAAAATCCTTTTCGGTTATTGGTAAAGAAGAAAAAGAGAGAGATAAAAGTGACAGTAACAAATATGAAATAGGCAGAAACAGGAAATTTATACATGTAACATACTTAATCGTTTAAATAAATAAAATAATTTAATTCCCCTAATTACTAATTAGCAATGAATTTCATATCTACCTGTGCCGTTTACCTTTTCATACCTGAAGGACAAAAGCAAATCGCATGGGGGGGTTTCATTGAAACATGTACGGTATGCATATTATATGTATGTATGTATGTATGTATGTAGGTAGTTGTGTTTAGGGACCCGCATCGTTTTCAGCTAATAAATCAATTAAGAATGAAGCAGAAAGCACGGCGAGACTGGCCCAGGGACAAAAGGACTACCGGGCACAAACGAAGGGTGTAAAACGGCGAGGAATGAGCTGCCGGGGGGAGATGTGAAGAACAGGGCCAGGAAATGCGAGACCATGAAGAAGGCAGCTTTAGGTAGCAGTTGGTAGAAGGTGGTACATAAATAGGGATATATTGTAATATCTTTCACTTCCTGTTTTTTATTTTGCCGAGATGAAAAAGAGTACAAAAGTGGTTTATTTCTTTTATCTAAATTGTTGGCCTATCGACCATAAATTTTAAAAAAGAAACTATAGATGGAACCAGATAGGGTCTTGTAAACTTTGCTAAAATTCCACAAACCGTCAATTTCAGTAGTTTCAGAAATATGATTTCATTTTCGCCTTAACTACGAAACTTATGTCTCTAAAACTAGAGTTCATGAAGTTGACTACCTGAACAGTTTTGTAGAGAATTTAATTTCCTACACAATCACCTGTTACAGAATTTCCTAAGAGTAAATTCAGGAAAGTTATAGCTAGTTGAATAGAACACTAATTTTTCTCTTGATATCTCTGTAATATGAAGTGAAGCACTTCTTAATCTTCGAATTACCTTTCCATTATAATATACAGTTATTCATAACACAATAAACAATAGAAGAACAATTCTTACATGATATCACAACTGAATCGATTGATGTTCAGTCAATTTGATTTAAATTGTTTTAACCGAAATGTCGACAACAATAAAAATAACGATGGTGATAATAATAATTTCATTAAAAGGAAAGGCGGTTCTAGTGATTGATGTGCTTTTGGTGACGGTAAATCGCCTTTGATAAAGTAATAAATTTCGCAGTTGACCCCTTTACTATTTGAGAAACACCTGTCGTTTTACTCATTTTTCTTTTTCACTATTTTTTATTAATTGCGAATTCCGAATTCCGAATTCAATATGGTGCAATTGGGGTACGTATTGGGTACCGCATTTTCAATTTCTGTTCTTAGAAAAAATTAACGAGAATTTTCCACTTACTCCGAGGCAATAATACGAGTAATAAGATAGCAAGAAGAGAAGTATAAAGAAACAATTTATTATTTGTAATAAAACTGTCACTTATTAAGCCATTCGAACGAGGAGTTACAAAATAACTTTTTCGTAATTAATTGTGTACATCATCTGCAGGTGTTCTTTAAAAGATACGTCAACATTTTTAAACACACGAGTCCCAGTGTGCAAATTAACTGGAAATTCCCTCCTCGAGTTAGCGTTCCGGATAACTGTTTTGCGAATTGTAATGTTCTAGATATTTTTCTGCTTAGTTTGCGGAATAAATACTTAATAAGTAATACCTACAACAGTACCGTGTCTGAAACTGAAACAACTTTTGCATTCATTGTAAAATTTCGGCTTATCAAATAATTTAAATCAGGGCGTACTAAACACATATTAATGATTCTCAAGTCTAAGCAACAATCAGGAAACAAACAATGGCATGGCGTACACATGCAATTGTTGACTATGTTGTACAACAATGCCTGCTAAACTTGAAACAATCGAACAACCAAGATGGCGACTAAAGAATGACAATGCCTACTAAGCTCATGAGTACAACAATCGAACAGTAAGACGTCCTGTGAGGGAGGAGAGCTTTCAAATGTTGATTTCGTTACAATTACAAAAATGCGTACCAAGTCTATGATAATGATTGATTTTTTTCAACTGTTCTAAGGGAATGTTCAAGTATGACATAGTAACGAAACTAACGGCGATCATAATAAATAACAGAATGAGCAGAGTGAGTTGGGTATTTAAGCATGCTAGAGACACTTGAGATAGTAGTGGTTGGTGCACCGCCAAAATTTATGGCCACCATTAGCGGGGGATTACCAAAACCGCAAGCAACATTTCAATCAGATTTATTTATCGCAAGTAGTACAGATGATATTACATTAATTTTATTATTAGTCGTTTCCAAGAGACAAAATGATTTGTCTACCTATACCTACCTATTAACTATATTTATTAATTGTATAATAGTAACCGAAAACTGTCTATTGTTTAATAATAATAATGAAGTATAATCGAGGGTAATTTGGTACGTACCCTTTTCTGCTTTGTAAAAATCAATTACCGAATCGGTCGAACACCTGGCCCCTTTATCTTGTTTGTGCCTGCCCCATTCAAATTCCAAATTTATTAATGGCAACCCTATTCATAAAGGGCACCCTTCGTACCACACCGTCGAAAACATGCATATAAAATCAGACATGCCGTGACTGTCACCACTCAATTCATTCAATTTCCCTTCCTGTCTACGTAACTGCCTCCACTAAATTACTAAATTTCGGGGCCGAAACCTCCGTTAGAGACGTCAAGTAAGAGTAGAGTAAAACAGCGACTTTTTTGCCAACTCATATCCTACTATACAAACCCAGATGATTTATACCCACCCCTAAGAGAAGGGGATTAGTATAAATAAATACTCCAAAGACTGACGACCACTTAGGCACTTAATGAGACGTGAGGGTTAGTGGACAAAAACAAAAGGGTCCAAGAATTTTAGCCCCGTTCGTTACTGGGCACGTTTTTTTTTTGTCTAAATAATAATAATAATAATGATGTTTTTGAAATTCCGCCCTGTATGTCGTATTATGTAGCCGCACTGATGGCTAAGAAACAACCCCCCGGTTAATTTAAGAGGGAGGCAGGTACGGTACCCACGTCGATTCTGGGAAACGATAAGACAGCGTGCAATTTTAGATAAGCCGATCAGGATAGGCGAAGGCGAAAAGGATGAAGAAGAAGAAAAAGAAGAAGTTGAATACACAAAAGCGTCGTCGTCTGTCTCCTCTGTCGGGCTCTGCGGTGGTAAAATGTGACACAAAAGGGTGCCGGTTGTAACGCATCCAATGGCTGCGGCCTCGTTTGGCAAATAGACTTTATCCGATTTCAAACTGGGGGATTAGAAAAAACGGGGGTGGATGGCAAACGAAAAAACTTCAATAAGTCGGCTCCGACGTTACGACTGTGTGTTTTTACTGTTCTACTTACCTGCTCCATAAGAATAACAGAATAACATACAAATACTAATTCAACAATGATGTTATGTTATTGATAGAAGAACGAATCCAGATTCATCATCCCCTTTGTAGTTTGTAAAAACATACGCATCAACCAGGTGGAGTATATAATTCAATAACACAAATTATATCTATCGAAAAAATGTTGAATAAATAGTTGAAGTATGTCAGAAACATCTTGTCGATGATCTATGATAGAGAACTAAATTCTCATATAATAAATAGAGTTGTGATTGTAATATTTGCAGCGATCAGCGTAGATGTGTGTCTTTTGTTTTGCACGTCAGCATGCGATTGTTTTAGTACGTAGATGATTAGCGAATGGTCGCTTTGCTTTTCCAACACGGGTAAGTTTATTTTTGTCGTAGTTTATTTCGCGAGCCGTCGCTGATAATTAAGCACTCGAACAACTAACTAATAAAAAGACGGAGAGATTCTGACGAAGCTTTATTTCATCTTTTTCTTTTTTATAAAGATGTTCCTCTTAAAATATCGGTAGCGTATCAAAGAGACGAGACGTCTGCTCTACTTCAAAGTTTCGCGACCGGGTGATATATTGACTGAGACGGAACGGAACGGAACGGAACGGCCAGGCTCTCTCGAACAAACAAGTCAAGTGCATGTTATATGTATATTTAAAATAGCGGATACTAGAGACAGTGTATACGTTAATTTTTTATTCGTTTCGTACGTGCATCAAATTTTGGTCGGTTTTCTGACAGCGGCGATGGGAAATTATTCAGATGATTAAACGCAGGTGATCAGGTGATCTAGTGTAAAAATACACCTGCTCTCAGAACAATGGAGGTACGAAGAGCCGCGTTTACGGTCCAATTGTTTTCTTTGTTAGAACTTTATTTCCCGGCCAACTGAGATGTCACCGTTTCGAATCAAACACTAGATTAATTTAAGTTTGCATCAGCTACAATTAATTGGTTTTTGTTTAAAAATCTACCGTGTAGTTTTCAGTCACATACCCATGCTAATTGAAAGGAAACGGATTTAATTCAATTCGATTGTAAAAAAAAAGTTTCATTCACTTCTTCATTCGGATACTTACATACATAGATATTTATATGTACATGTACATTATTCATTATTTGTTACGTCAATTGTTGACTAAATTCGTGCCTAATAACATTCAACTTTCTATTTATCCTCTAACGAAAGCGCGAGTGTTATTTATATATATATATATATATATATAGTTTTCAATTAAAAACTGCTAATGGTTCAATTTTTTTCCAGTCACATTTGTTCGTATAATGATTATGTAACATATGTGGTGGTGTTAATAATAGTTAACTTCTTCTTCAAAATTATCTAAATTGGTTCTAGACCCAGGTCCCAAATGTTAGCCATTGAACATATAAATTTTCTCTAGTTTAGATAATGGGGTAGATTAGTTGGGACAGGGCCGTTTTCGTCTCAATTTATCTTTTGTCGGTTACTGTTCACCGATATGATTAAGGTTAAAAAGGGTTTCAAATGCTTCACAGGAAGTATGGCCGTCATAAGGAGGCTTGGTGATTATTTACCATATTTATTTATTAATTAATTTAGACTAGGTACATAAGTAAGCTCCTTGAGGGCACAAAAGCTCCCGCTTAAAAATAATGAAAGTTTTGAAAAAACAACTAGTAAATATACACTAAATAATTTACAAAACAAATTACATAATGACTAGGTAAACATGTAAATATAATTTTTAAACCATTTTTTAAGAGGTATAAATCACATTTACTTGTTAAATTGAGGCATCTAAGATCTATGACTACTTTATCATTAATCTCTGAGGCAGTGAGTAGATAGTTCATGAAATAATTACCTGGTCATCTAACAATGCCTCTTTTACCCATCTCCAACTTAGATCCAGGAAGAGTGATATATGCTTTTGTGTCTAGTTATGCTTTTAGAAAGTTTGTAAGTGAAATTTAACAACTCTAAAGTTGTAATTCTCGTTTATACTTAAGATAGAAGGATCTTCAGATGTTTTGTTTAAATCGAGGATTTTTAACATTTTAATTTGTAATTTTACGAGAGGTTCAATAAAATCGAAGCAGGCAATCAAACCATAGCTGATGATACTATTGATAAACCATTATATAATTTCTTAAGAGATTCGTAGTTTGTTTAAGGTATATTTTCAAATTACTAAATACATATAATAATTTTTAGAGTCTATTTATAGTTTTATCAGCGTGTGCCCCCCCATCTCATATGCCGATCAAAAATTATGAATAATAGTACTTATATTAGTTATTATTTTGCCAAAATAGAGACGCCCAGATAGATGCGAAAATATTGAAACAATTACTTCTTCAATAAGAAAGAATAGAGGTGTGATAGGTTAGAAGGACACCTTCTGAGACATGAAGGGCTGGTCAGAGACTTATTAGAAGCAGAAACAAGGGTAAAGAGGAGCAGAGGAAGATCTAGATTAAATTATATTACTGTTTGCAAATACCTAGTAAGTGAAGCCAGGTATTGTAGTTTTTGGAAAATGCCACCCTATTATTTTACCTGGCCTGTTATAGACCGGAAGTGTCGTACAATTCCTCAAGTGTTACAATTAGTTTAAAACGTATTTTAGGTGGTGATAATTTCGAATGGTGGGACAGACTGTATGTGGGTAATCGCTAAATAGATGTGAAAATGTCAATATCGGTTTGATCCGTTCGTTCTCTTATTTTCACGGTGGCGCGAATTAAAAGGTCTGCACTTTCCGGAGCTCGTGTAAATTTATTTGTTTTTATTCGGGCCGCAACTAGTTCACTGTTAAATGGGACCTTTAGAAAAGATCAGGGGACACTTGGAAGAAGAAGAAAACGAGCAAATTTTACGGTAAGCACGCATCGGTCGGTTCGCTAACGACTACCAGTTGAGAAACTTTAAAATTTTACGATATGGCGACGGTCGAATCCTCGGGCTCAAATTGCCAAATAAAGGGAGCCTTATGTAAAGGGGACGCAAGAGGTGTATATTTCCAGTCATAAAAAGAAACCACAGCGTTCACTGTCCTGTGAGTAATTCGAAAATGACCGCGCGACCAAAAAATGCTGACGAAACCCTATCCTATAACTAACTTGTTTACTTCACTAATTTTTATTCAAAAAATATATAAATTGACCAAGTCCTCGTCTGTGTTTTCAATAGAACTAACGATAAGTTTGTTATTTAAACATCTCCGTTCATCACGTAATGTATGACATAAACCGATCATAAACTTTACAAGTCTGATGGGATTCACGGTCCAAACAACAAATAAGAAAAAAGAAAGAATAGCGAATGAAGATCTGTACCTCGTAAAGAGTGCATATGACGCCTCAGGACGTTCGTTCAACTCTATCATCCTTTTCCTCCTGTTCCACATACGTGTATACGTATCCTGCGACTCGGTCATAAAAGTCTGGAATTTCGCCATGCAAACCATGGCTTTTGGCGCATTTTTATGTCCATGTTTACAAAGTTCTTACCCCGTCGTAAATTCTCTCACGAAACGACAACAAAAAGACGTACAATTAATGAAGAATATGCAAAAAAAATTGCTAATGTCAAGGCTTTCGATCGCCTTTAAGGGTAATTCAGAACTCCCTAGACCCGACCAATAAGCTTAAGGCGTAAGATATTGTTTATTCTTTTTGAAATTGTTGAGGAGGAAAATTGGGTAGAAAACAAAACGAAAAAAAAAATAGGTAGATAAAAAAGTCTGATGAGATAATAGGAGCAAAAGTCTAACAATAAAACGGTGAACAGTAATAGTCGCGTCCGACAAGGAGTCACGTCGAACACGAAGAATATGATTTATTTAAAAAGCCCCGTTATAACCAACCAGAAAGGCCGTGGTGGCCGTCTTGATGCATACAAACTGTTTTTGTTCGTGAATGTATGTTACACTGTAAATATATATCTGTGTGTGTGTGTTTGTATGTGTGTATTGTATGGGCATGTCCGTCGACGTAGTTGTAGTCATCCTCTCGTAAAATAATAATAACCGGTCGGACGGATAAATATTTGCTCCCTCGCGATCTGCTCTCTCTTCTTTTGTTCCGAACTGCTACCTGGTAAACTTTTAACAGTGTAACATAAAACGGGCCCACAGACCTATGCGTTCTGACAGGCCGAATATTAACCGATGATGACACCGATCGACACAAATACAAGAACGAGCGATATTGATAAAATTTTCTATCAATCTAAATAAATTTCGGAAGACTTACGCAAGTCCAACAACTGATTCTTGATTTCATTACGTTCCTTATTTCTTGACCAGTATAGTGTGAAAATTGTAGGAAGTTTTTCGCAATTTATTGCAGACCTGCGAAAAAATCTTTCCCAATCGGTATAGACGTTGGTACCGATGTGGGAAAATCTTCCCCACTCTGTATACGAGTTTTTCGTAGTTTATTATAAATTTGCATGAAATCGAATGTAATCGAACATTGTGAAGGAAGAGATGCGTCTCTTTCGTATCATACTATACAATCCACAGGTGTAAGGACCGAATAGAATCGAATGAATAAGTAAAATGAAACTACAGGGAACTTGATTCCGAAATGTAAATGAATCTGAAATTTACGACTATTATAAACAATAATAATAAACTATGCAGCAATTAAGCGAGCCTCTCGTGTTCGGTTCCCGGTTTATATAAATATCTACGTACAACAGCCATCGTATTAATAACATTATTTACCTACTAGAAACGTACAGTAATGGTAGTAGATACCAAAAAATGGAGGATGTATATGTATATGTATATTGTACAATGGTAGGATGGCGCGAGCACTACCGGTGGTACGCCGTGCTGAGGGAATTGAATTAATCAAGAAAGTACCGAGCGTTAATCAAGATAATGAAAATAGAGATGTTATGAGCCAGGCAGGGTAAGGCAGCAAACTTGAGAGGTGAACCACTGGATTTTAGCATAAATTAAAATTCTAATGTAGGTACACACGGCATAGCGGTGATTGGATATTTATTTTTTTCTTTCTTTTCGGTGAAGAACAACCTGTCGCAACCAGATTCACTCTGAAAACTCTTCTTCGGGCTTTGGAAACTGAAAACGGCAGTAAATAACGATGGGATAATGTACAAAGTGATGCAAGGACAGAGAGAAAGAGAAAAGGAAACAGCTCTATTCAATGTTCTCACCGTCATTCATCATCTTCGTTTCCTTAATGAAAAGTAATTAGAAAAGTGACGTCACTACATTTGTTATAGATAACAGAAATTTTCTAATACAACTGGAAAACAGTGAGAACATTATTTAAATTATAGTACCTGTGTACTATGTCCTCTCCAGTCATCTAGGATTCATATCCTGAGGGAACAAGGATTTCTCCTACATCAGACATATTTGCATTTATAGACGATGAATATCTCTAGTGTTTACCACAGGAAATTTCTTTTCTCCTTTTATCAAAGAGGAAAATTGCAACTCTTCCCCAGTCGTTTATTCGAAAAGCGCAAAATAATGGAGAATTTGCATTTAAATTTATAATAACACCAAAACACTATCTTTATTCACTTAATAACGTAGCAGAGAAATGCTGCAAGCCTAGAAACAATAAACGGTTACTCAACGAAGTTTGAAGCTAGCGAGGAATTTGAATACATATTAGATTATCTTGTACAATGCCAATGCCGCCAATCCACGTGTCAGTAAAAAACGTAAAAGGGATGATGATGGAAATTGTTTCTTAATACCACGGAAACAGGTGCCGTTATCAATAGTTAAGGAAACCATTAATTAGGAAACATTTAAAACTTTCCATGGGTAGCTGAGGGGTTCAATTGTTTCGTACTTTTGCTGAAAGAGGAGCGAGTATAAGAAATTATTCAAATGCCGTTTAATTACTAATAATTTCAGCCTCAACTTTATGGAAATTGGGAATCATATTGTAATATTTAAAAAGATAAAATAAAACACTTTTAATTTCCACGTTATACCTTTAATGCGTCTTAACGATCGTTTCACCCTACCAGGGCATCTTCAGAAGAAGTATTTGTACAAACTATTATTACAACATCTCTTATATACCTACTCTTACTATTGCGGTGTGAATTATACACATTTTCTATGTCATTTAAAAAATTTATGTTATTATTTTTCATGTTTTTTGAAATGTCTAATTTTTTCCCCTTTTTTCTCTTTATGTAAAATTTTGAAGTTTTCTTCTAAAATGAAATTATGTTTATTCTCTTTTATATGATTCATAAATGATGAATTTTCATTATAATTTTTCAAATGTTCCTTAATTCTTTCTTTGAACGCTCCTCCAGTTAGTCCTATATATATATATTGCACTGCAATTATTGCAATTTAATTTGTATACCCCATTTGAATCTAAATATCTTTACTGTTAATTAAATATCTGGATAAATTATTTGTAATTTTGAATGAAATATGAAATTTATTATTTTTATCTTTTTGTTTTATTGTTTTATATGTTTACTTATTAATTTAATTACCTACAGAGAAACACAAATTCAACCCAAACTTTAAAATAATCCATATTGCATTTAGAAAAAGCTTCAAACTTAATCTCCTGGAAACGTTAGAAATTAATAAACGAAAAACAGTAATTTACTTTTAATGACCAAATTGAATTAAACCACTCCCCCCCTTACTAAACCTTTGGCCAGGAAAATGTGTAAATATCCCAAGTACCATTGTATCTTCTGACGAAGCCACAAAGTGTCGAAACAATTGTTAAGAACAATAAAAAAGTGTGGAAATAATCGAAGGGTTCAATGATGGAAAACATTTAACGTAGTAACAAATTTCACCCTGTACGTTCACTTAAGTCAGAAATGTGCGGTGGTAAAACACGTGACATGCCCTTAACATTGAAGCTCGACTACCAGACGTCGATTTCCTGGTTGATGAAAGCCCTTTCTAGACAGACGCTCCCTCGCACGTCCCTGCACCCCCGGCATTAACGTGAAGAGGCTTCTCGCCGGTCCTTCTGACGCGGGATGCTTTGTGTATAATGTCTGCAACATTCTTTTACATACACACCCACACGTATATATCTACGCACTCATGGTACACACACAGAAACGTGTACCTAAGTATGAAAGTGCATGAACACACTTGCAGATTGTTCTGTTCTCCCTTTTTGCACTTCCAAGGGCACGACAGAGATAATAATCGCGAGGGGGTAGCGCGACGTCGGCAACGACGCCGGCGGTGGTGGGGTAGTGGTGGTGGTGGTTGTTAGCCCTTACTACCTGCACTCCTGCAGTTAGGGAAAAACGCGACTTTTCATTAAAAAAAGGGAAAAATGAAAGAGAGGAAGTGTCGTCACTCGCACGTATGTAGTTAAATTGCGGTGGTCAGTGTCACGGGGTGGTCTATTAAACCAACGAGTCGGATAAAATGGTAGTAATCGTTTACTGGTGCTTGCTACAGAATTAGGAGACCTATGCAACGACCTCTGTTCTGAATTACGTATTACAATTTTTAAAATACAATGGATATATAAAATATGAAATTCTTTCTAATATTAAAATATTCGACAGTCGTAAATGTCCTTATTCAGAATAACCATTTGAATGGTGAAGTTATAAAGTTAGTTTTATTGCTTCTTGCTGGTTTTCTCTAAAATTTTATGCGGTATAAATTCATGTCGCGACCTCCATTTTTACGATCTTCCTTGTAATTTGTGGCTTTGCCTTTCAAGGCAGCGAGATCAGCGGAATCTGAAAAGCGTTACAAAATAATTGACACTATTTTTTTCTTTTCTTTTTTTTTCTTTCGATCCGAACCGCGGCAATGGCCCCATAATTAAAATCGAATTGTCTTTAGAAGAACCCAACTAACTTAGGTACAATATTCACATTACATAAGTACTTAGCATTTGTTTATTTTTTTAACGATTTTCTTTAAAAACACACACTTATTGTAAGTAGTTAAGTTGCGTCACAGTGTAATTAAGACCTGCTTGCCGTTTTGTTATTGCAAATAGTCCTGCTTCTAGTTCTTGATCGAATAATGGTTTAATTAGTTTATAGAACAAGAAGGGAAAGGCTAGGCTGAGGTGGTACAACTGTCTTTGTATCTATGTATTGCTTTAATTGTACTCAGGCTAATTAATTGTTCTAACCGAGCGAAGATAATGTCACACAATGAACATGCTTGCTTGCTTGTTTGCTTGCTTTAGTCTTAACATAAACACAAAGTGCACTCAACATTATTTGTGAAAGTAACAACAATTTTTTTATAAAGAAATCGTTGATATTCATGAACACTACTGGTGCAGTGCTATTACTTTATAATGGGGTGCACCACCCAGTGGCCTCTTGTTCATAAATGAGAGCCATTGAATGGAAAACTTTTAGACGAGATAAAATTTGCTCAATTATTAACTAAGTAGAAGAACAATATTTTATAAATACAACATGTCGACGTATTTTTTTTTGTTTTGACATAACATACATTAACATCTTGTAAAAATTGGATTGATTCAGCCGTTACTCTGTGATAATTCATCTTAATGATAAATGAATAAACACTGCTTTGTTTATTATCACTTTTTTATTTAAAATTATTCATAATCTAAATAAAGGCTTTAAACTTAATATTTTAGAAACAAATGCAATACAACAGTTAGCAGTAAACATCAGTAGATGGCGATCAACTGGCAGTAACTTGAAATTATATAAACTTACTTTGAGGGAGCAATTTGGATGTACAGCAAACAACCCGACTAGAAAAATTTGTCTGAAAATAATCAGAACCTTGCGTGCCCTGCCCGATCAGGATGATTTGGAACAAGTATAAGATTATCCTGATAAATTCCTAGCATTTTCAAAAACTTGTTACAATTAACTTTAATAATAATGCCTTCATACCGTTTATATAAATTAACATATTTATTTATTACATAATGAAATGAGATTTATATATAATACATAGGATACAAGGATTATCTAGATTGTTATTTAGTTTTGATCGCAATGCCTTTTGTCGCTTTTTTTCTGAATGGCGTATTTTAAGAACTGGCCAATGTTTCATGTTGCGCTTCTTAGAAGTTACAGACTGATATTTAGTGAAGCCTCGTTCCAAATCGCAAAGCTGTATTTTAGACGGTTTACAGTTGCTGCAAAATGGATATAAAGTTAAGTTATCTTCTTCAGTTCCAAAGTTTCCAGTTTTCTCGATTGAAAAAGTAACAATTTGATTAAAAAACAAACTAAAACTGAGTAGAATGCACATTCTCTATTGTTTAACAACTTATTTGTTTAAAATCTCTCTCGTATCATCTAACATATGAGGATTTTGTACTAACAACAGCGTTATTGTTCTCACCGACGGTCCTGGAAAAAAAAATGTTGGCAAAAAATTACCCTATGTACGTAGGTACGTAGAAAGTGACCAGTTTATTGCGGGAAAGTTGGCAATTAGTAGCCGACAATTAGCGGTTTCTTTGTGTTTTGAAAGTCGCTAACTAGTACATAATAATGCGTCCGCACACAAAAACGGATTTTGTACAACAAGAATGGACATAATTGATGAAGATTGCAAAACGCTGCGAAATAACTCTTTGTGTCTTTAAGTTTTTAGTTGGTCTATTAACGTGAGAGAATGCCGTATATTAACAACCCATGTTGTGGTACCATTACCATATATTTATTCTTTACGCAATAAACCATTTGTACTTATACGATTATTTCATATTATTATTATTAAAAAAAATTGCTCCAAAAACTAAATCCTAAATCAAGTTCGTTCACCATACTTAATAATTTCTTATCGGACGCGATTTCTCCACTTTTCCTGACGCTAATCCTTAACAAAGCGTATTAGATCAGTTTTACTCGCATAGCATCGAAAAAAAATCGAAATTCCTTCTCATTTCGATCGCCCTACGTGCAGAGAGACCTCGAATGGCTTTTAATCTGACAAATCCCGTCCTAAACTAGACAGGCAGCAGTTGACAAATAAGGGTAAGAAAAGAGGGCCCCGGTCCTTTTGTCCTTTAGGTGTTATTAGTCAAAAGTTTTTCTCAAAAACCAGATCCGCATTATACGAAGATATTGTCCGACCAGTTAGAGCTTGTATTGTATATTGACCGTTCCCGTTCTATTACAAAATGCAAAAGATTTCTGGGTATTGTTACAGTTAGTTCGACTGCCTACATATATACAGTTATTAGGTTGGGGCGAGACGGATGATAGTTGTGACCTGAAAGGTCCGTATTCACGTCGTTTCAAGATTTATTTGTAGCTGACGTAAACTCACTTCGCATTAAGATTTATACGATAGTTGTGCAGTTTTTCGGTCAGTTAAACGATCTCTTTAGGGATGAAATGACAATAGGATAAATTCTGCAATTTGGTGTGTCCATATGTCAAGCCGAAACCCAATACTCAATGAAATAAAGCACGTATATTGCATAAATTTAGAAACACTAGAGGGATGTGAGAAATTTCGTACCAGCGTTCTATAAAAAGACCACACTTTGCTGGCTTTTAAGGTAGTAGCCATTAAAGAAGGGATCTTTGTCATTTTCATAATAATAAATTGTTGATTGTGGGTGGAAGCTTTTACTTGTTGAAACTGATTCATAATTTAAAAAATGAAAACACACAAAAAGCTTCAGGATGTTTATTTAAATTCAATACAATGGTTTCGCTTAACTTAAGGTGAATATATTGTAGTGAATTTAAATAAATATCTTGAAACTTTTTGTGTGTTTTCGTTTTTTAAATTCATAATAATAATCATTATAGAATATTTTTATTTGAAAGGTAAATCTATCCAACGCGAAATTATTCTGCGGGTTTCTAAATTTAGGAAAGGTCTCAGAAGCGCTGATGGTACCTTGAGGACGCAACTTCTGAAATGATGGAAAAATATCCATAAAATCGAACTGGTACATCGCAGTTGCCTTATTCGCCAGATTTCTCGATGAACAAAAATTTGAGAGAAAACGTTGGTGTTTTTTTACTTTTTACCATTACCCTCGTAAACCGAAAGGGCCATTATTAGGGAGGTTGGTTGTAATATAGCAAATTTTATGGGTTATATTCATAAAAAGGTCATAAGTATATATTTTTATTATAGAAACTCAATTTGCTTGTTAAGTATAGAACATTAACAGTATTAAGGGTAGTTTTTTTTTATTACATGTTGAATACTAATTAGGACCATTTCCGTATTAAATGAGGACTAATAATGGCTGTGGATGAAAGAAAGGGTTAATTGAATTTGTCGAATGGTCGTAATTGTGAAACGCGCGCCCCTATAAACTCGATTTTTATTGCGAATTAGTTTCTTAATAAAAGTAAGTTTGGGGGCCCATCAAGAGTCGAAATGACCGCTCCGACGCGACGCCCTGCGCGCCCCTTTTATTATGACGTTATGTAGTATAAGGCAACGGGCGCTTTCATAATGGCTAACTTTATTACACATTAAGAGCGACTCGAGCGTTTCCCAGATTTTGCTAAAAGCACTAAAACGTCGCGGACTTTGAACGTAACAAGACTTTGTGTCGGAATTTTTCGCGAGGAACGATCTTAAAAGCGAAGCTTGACGGCTACGTGGCCGATGCCGGGCGAGGGGTTGGAAAATAGTCGAGCTACTAAAGAGAATCCATTGTGTATAATATATAATACGATGCATTCGGTAGCGACGGACGCTAGTTAGTATTGATCGCATTTGTTTCTTTTAAGAAATAACAATTTTTTTTCTAAATAGATACCTATTTAGATATCTGAGGTAGATTGTGTTTTCTATATAATATTATCGAATATACAAAAAGATATTTGGATGTTTCCCCGTGTGAGACCGGGACGTTAGAATAGTCTCACCGCTAAGTCTCGGCGTGTCGTAAAAGGCGACAAAACGAGACGAATTCTGATATTTCTATTAAAAAGAATACATATATCATAGGTACCCACATACATCCTTATGTAGGAATTTGCGAAGTGTAGTCTCATCTTGGCATATCTCTGCCTTATAATATGTCTCCAACTCTAGCCCTTAAATTCTCAGATGACATACCGTTCAATCTCTCATTTTCCTAATGGGCTTCTATAGAGCCCTCTGTTCCCCTGCTTTTTTTAATACCTCTTCTGTATGTGGTATTTTCATCATCGACCTATAACACCACATTTCAAACGCCTTTAACTGTCTCTTTTCCATCAAACTTACCGTCCACGTTTCGCACCCGTACAGAGCCGTACTCCAAACAAGGATCTTTTCTTTTTCGAATGTCCATATTAACCGTTTACAAATACATACTTAAATGATTTTTTATTTATTTATTAAAAGCGACTCGATCCTGCGCTTTTTCTTGTCTTTGTCTCTACAGTCTACAGCTTTTCCATCCTGGCTTATATTAAATTCTTTTTTATAGCGTCTAAAACGCACTTAGATCAAAATTTAACTGTGATTGTTGGCCTGCCTAGTTCTTGAACTTTAATTTCTCTGTGTCATCGATTGGTTGACTTTTTGTGAAACTGTTTTTAAATAAAACTTAAACTTTGAATAGTGCACTTTTTGTGAAACATTTAAAATCAAAGAGAAAAGAAGAAAGACAAATTTTTTTTTCTTCTTTTCTGTTAGTTTTTAAATAAACGCAAAAGATGAAAAGCTGTATTCCTTCACATTTACTCAATATTTCTTTTATTGAGTAAATGATAAGATGCCAAATCCTCTTATAGCACCCGAAACGTTCACGTGAAATGTGAATTTCTTTGGATTTGTTTTAAGTACGAAACTGATTATTATAATCTCGATTTTAAGTCTCAAAAGAAACACATTATTTATGGGTTCAGTGTCATCGTGGGCTCATTGTCGAAATAATTGACGATCTGTACCGTTGTACGATTTACCAGTACGTGACAATATTATATATCCATATATACATACCTACTTCTACCTTAAAAAAAATATATATATATATTGATCGTCATTATTGTCGTTGCGGAGTAAGTATAAGTATAAGTACCTTGATTTAAGTAAGTTAAAAGGAAAACATTCAGTTTTAACGATCTCCTCTACCGTGGACTTTTGCTTTAGCATGAGCAACGGTTATTATTATTATATTGTTTGGATTGAATGGTACATAATTGCAAGTTATCGTGGTCTTTAATCGCCCGTTGAGAATATTTGTCGTATTATGTGGAGACACGTTGCGTACCGTGCCTTCTATAATATAAGAAGAATGAGGAATGAAGAGAAAGGGTGGTAGGTTTTAATACCGCGGCGACTCGGTACAAACGCATTTTTCACTTAGAAGTATTTTTTGGTCCTTTTGAGGGTTTTCTGGCCGTTGTCTCTAGAAATTTCTTCCCGACGTTTCGCCTGATGCTGCGGCAGGCATTCCTAAGGGTGGCGTACTCACCACCAAGCTGCTGCTATAGAGACCGTGACGAACACCACGTCACCCTTGAGAATACCTACCGCAGCATAAGACAAAACGTCGGGAAGAAATTTCCAGTGACAACGGCCAGAAAATCCTAAAATAAAACAAAAAATACTTTTAAGGGACAACACGTTTTAATGTTTTAATATAAATAAAGCACCTAAAAGTCTAGCAGATTGTTGTTTTTTTTTTTGCCTTTCCTTTAATCTTCTCGAAACATCTTTAAAATTTCAAGAAGCCCTGAAGATATCTCAGGGTACAACAAGCTCTTTATAGTCAACTACTTGTTTGAATATTTTATCAAGTTCTAATCTATATATCTAAGCTAATTTATTCTCATTTTGGGATCATCTTAGCTTCAAGACTTGATAAAAACTCTAAAATCGTATTAAGTTGTAACACGCTTTTTCCAGTCAGGTATTTAATTAGTTATTTTTGAAAATTTTACTCGGTATGTATAGGCTAACTTCATTTAGTTCCTTAGTTCACATTTTAAAGAATTTTCTACAACGGTACAGCTCTAAAAGACTCCTTGGTGACGCAGTAAACGGATCTTAGGTTACCCTAGTACTATTATCACCATTATACCTTCAAGACTCGCTGATTCAACTTGATGAGTTGTTTCTCGGTTTTCGCTTTTTCTTTAGGAGTATTTAGGTGCTTTAGAATTAAACAAGTGAAGATGTGATGTACTCGTGGTCTATGTTAAAGATTATTATTATAACGGTCGACCTTCGTGTACAAACGGAAACTTTTACTTATCGAACGTGGGCGGCATCGTTCCTTTCTTCGACTACGAAACAATGTATCGATAGTAATAATTGATTTTCTTAGTAGGTACGTCAGGTTGAAACGATGCGCGGCGCTTTCCACTTTTAGATTGATGTATAGAGAGGCAGAGTCAGTCGATTGTCGGTTATATGTTAGTATGGTACATGTGTACCCACATTACAACATTACAGCACGGCGCATTTCGCTTTCACACCGACCATACTGACGTACTTAGTAGGTACAGTGCATGCATACCTTCCTACCAAGAATGAATGAATGAATGAATACATAACATTAAACTAAAACATTTGCTTCTCTTTCTGTTGTGTGTTCATTTGTTACGCAACTTTTAATTAACCTTTCGTCGAACGACTTTCGTGTTTACTTAAATGAACTCGATGGCCCACGGTGGCAGAGCCTATCTTATTATTATTATTATTGTAATAAACAAAATCTGAAAGTGTTTTTGCTTTTTTTTTGCTATAGGTACTTAATTATTATTTCCGGTAGATATTATGACTGGCAACTAGGATCTTTACCAAACACTTTCTCTCTCGTAATGTTTTTGGTAATTAGAGGTCCATCTACGCGATTGCAGCGCCACCATTGGGCCCATACGAACCAGTCCACGTTCTATTCAATTAATTTTGGTCACTACCTATACCTACCTACCTACCTTTGATGTATTGTAATTAATTTGTTGTATATGCTTGCACAGAATGATTTGATTAAAGGCAAGCAGCAAGCAAGCAGTGAAAGTCAGTCCTCAGTCCCTCTTATACAATTACAATTTAGTTGTAACTCATTCTTCTTTCTGTTGTTTTTCATCGTCAGAAATAATTGCCTGTCGCAGGTGAAAATGGTAGATCGGGTTTCTTTTGATAGATCGAAATGAATTGTTTGTTGGACGGTTCTTTATTTCGTAAAAAAGGTGGAACTTGAATGAAATCGTGTGCAGCAAGCAACATTTGAAATTTGTCCGCGCCAAAGTATTAAAGTAACTTGTTGTCGCGGATCGTTTTCTTAATTAAAAAATCCAATCAAGATTGGCCAGCTGGATGTAGAGATAGATATGTATGTACTTGTTACTTTGCATCTGGTCTTATCCACTTTAATTAAGTGAAAGGTTGAAATTTACCGGAACAATCGTTTTCATTTATCAAAAACTAGTTCATGGAGACATTAACACCGACCGACCGACCATGTACATATTAATTTATTTATTTATTTATTTGCATAAGAAATTATTCTTAATTAACTTGTGATGCAGTAAACTGAAACTGAACAAAATTTATACATTTTTTTAAATACGTAACTGTTACAAAACAGTCGTTAATTTCGAACCCGTTTTTCACATACAATTACTTATTTTAGAGCATAAAAATTTTGTTTCTAAAAATAACTGGCAAATAATGATTTCTAATGATTGTACGATTTGATTTATTAAAGTGACGACTTTTTTGTTTATAATAATTTTGCTAATAAAGAGAGAGCGTGGTCGGTCGTTTCCGAGTAATAATTGATTTGGTGGCATGAAAGTGTCGGATTGTAATGATAAATAAAGATACAATAAGCACGTCACGGACTGTAAGTTCTAGGCGGCTTATTTGTGAACGAGATAGACCATTTTTGTAAATGGCATAATTTAAAATAAGGAAATCATATACCTGAAAGTAGGACTGCCTGTTATATTATTCCATTAAACGTTTCTTTTGTTGATACTGTGAAATTTGAATTTTCTCTTTCTTTTTGTTACAGGTAAATAGTGAATTAACACAAGAAGAAACATCTGACTACTACTACTACTACAACTACTATTACTACTGTTGTTATATATAAAAAAAACCAGTAAGTCACGTTATTCTTCTGTTTACGTCCCAATTGGCGCTTCGTTTGTTTCTCGTATTCATGTGTGACAATCTGTATACGCGAATTTCTCTCTTTTTGCCTTATCTTGGTAATACGTGAACATTGAAAGAATGCGAAGTTATCGGAACGGAAAATGTAGTTTATTTGACGCAGATGAAGTCAATACTAACTTTTCATTTTTATGCAAATAGCCTGCTGCTGGGTCGTAAAAATGTAGGTACCTACCTGCTTTGCCTGTTTGCTGGTAACCTTCTTGCAATTTTGCCTTTAATGGGTGCCATAAACTTTGGAATTTTTCCGAAAATTTTGAATTACCCAAACAGTACTTGCATACAATGAACGTATAAAGTTTGTTTGTTTGTTCGTTCGAGATAATGTCTGGAACTAAAAGTCGTATTTGCAAAATTCTTTTATCATTAGAAAGCCCAGACTTTCAGAAACACTTTAAGCAATAAATTATCACGCTAGACTAAGGTAGAATTGAGCGAAATTGTTTATTGGATGTTTAGAGAAGAACTTGCTGCATTGTTTACATATTTTAATGTTTATGCTTATTGAAAACAAAATTGTGGGTACTGCGGCGGGTGCTTCGGCAGCCAGCGAGTCAGTCAGTCGGCCATGATAATAACGTATGGTAATGCAAGCAGTGATTCCCATAAATCAGTTTTTATATCCAGTCACGGTTGTAATTGAAAATGATAACAAATTTCCTTTTTGCCACGCATCATCGTCCAGTCCAAAACGAGAATCGGCCTAAATCCTCATTTAAATATTTAACTGAAAAACGTACCCGAATAACGGGTCTTTTCTTCTGTTTTATTTTTCCATTGCCCGAAAAGGACCGTAATCTATTTCTTTCTTTTTGACCGTCACAAGTTTGGTCGTAATTAATTATCACAGGGGTGGAGGCGCGGAGCAGCCCATTATGTATGTACATATATGTATATATACCATCACCGTGTTTCGTTTATTTTTCGTTTGTCACTGTCAGGAGCTCCTGTTTTGTTTCGAAAAGTGGAATAGTACGATGTTTTTACTGTCTATCTTTCGACATGTGTTTGTTTGAAGTTACATTTCCGTAGTTTTCAAAGGTGGTATGTGAACGTTGACCCTTTTTTTAAATGAAGAATTAGTAAAAATTATTATTATTTTTACTAATTCTTCATCATGTTGATCAACTTTCACATAGTAGAGGCCAACTCAATCAATTATTTCAAATTTTAAATGAAATTAGTACCGCATTTGGAACTGTTCGTACTTATTCGGATGTGTTCGAAACAACCTTAGGCTGCTTCTTAATATATATATATATATATATATATGATATACTCGTCTGCTACACGATCGATTCCAGACCAATGCGACTCCTTTTTTTTACTTTTTTCACCTGCCTTAACGGGATGATACACAGTGTCATTTTGAATTATTTATTTTATAATTTTTGTCGAAAATACAATCACAAAACGATACTTTCACAAAATTTATTTGACAACAACAATTGTTTCGCTAACACAGTAGCTTCTTCAGGTTGAGTGTGGTACAAACTATAAATATTAGGTATTTATAGATAGATAGAAACAGTGGAGGGAAGAATTAAACATATAACAGGGGACAAAATACAATAAGATAAAAATATACAATGACTAAAAATATCACAATTAAAATTTTTTTTAACAGATTAAAAAAGATTAAAATAACATAATATTGGGTAAATGCCTAAAATGAGAGATGGAATAAACAAACATATAACAATTAGCCTTACAGGTAGAAATTTCAAGACCAGAATTTCAGAACATAATAAGTCGTTCATTGATAAAAAACTAAATTCTAATTATGCCAATTATTTAATTGAAACTAGTCATATTCCCAATTTTAATTATGAAATTTTACACATTTCGGAAAAAGGCTCAAAATTAAATTTATTGGAGTCATTAGAAATTAATAAACATAAGTCTTCTTTATTATTATTAAATGAACGATTAGATGTTAAATTTTCTCCATTAATTATTTAAACTTATAATTTTAATTATTTTAGTTATTGCATACTTATTTCATTGAATTTTTTCTATTGTTATATGTTTGTTTATTCCATCTCTCATTTTAGGTATTTACCCAATATTGTGTTATTTTAATCTGTTAAAAAAAATTTTTTAATTGTAATATTTTTAGTCTGTATATTTTTATCTTATTGTATTTTGTCCCCTGTTATATGTTTAATTCTTCCCCCCACCGTTTCTATCTGTCTATAAATACCTAATATTTATAGTTTGTACCACACTCAACCTGAAGAAGCTACTGTATTAGCGAAACAATTGTTGTTGTCAAATAAATTTTGTGAAAGTATCGTTTTGTGATTTTATTTTCGATGATGAGTAACTTTCTCCAAGTAAAAGCCGATTCAATTTCATCTTTATCATTTTTGGCTGGCCTAGACCCATTTGCTTCAGGTACTAATAATATATACATATAATATTTATTTTTGCTATGCTTACGATTAGCGTAGACGTATTACATTTATTAAACAAGACAGTCGTCTAAAGTAAAAGCCTTGCACTACACAACATAATAATAATAATAATTATTATTATTATTATTATTTGTATCAACAATGTCACACTAGTGGCATGCATGCATAGTGACTTATAATAAATAGAGCAAGATTCATATGGGACGAGGTCAAGCCCTGTAGAAACACGGTTTTCTTTGCTATTCTCATTTTTTTTTTCTTTCTTTTCTACAAGTAGCTAATACAGGACTTGACGGCAAATCGAGCGTGTTAGCGAACAGTAACAATACACAGATCGGACGATAAAAATTGCGACAGAGTGTAATATAATAATTGGTTATAAATCATTATTACAAAGCCGACTAATTGCGGTAGCGAAACAGTCTGTTTGTTAACTAGTTACATAAAAATACGAAAAAATTCAAATCACGTTATTGTGTACATAATATATAAGTAGGTAGGTACTGTTGTTATTATCTCGATGGGACTAACCGCCACCATGGTTGGTGTAAAGAGAATAGTTACAAGTTAATTCTATTTATTTTTCCCCGACTTTGAACTTTTGAGCATACGCGAAAAACAGGTGAAAACTTAGCGTCAAATTCGTAGGTACAGAAAGTCAAATACTCGTAATAACTGTGTAATATTGGTAATGTTCCCGGTCTGCCGCTATAAGGACGTTTGACATTTCAAAGAAATGACTAATTGCTACTGCCCAGTCAGCTAATCACTTTCGTAATAAAGTTTGCCGCTTGTCGATTGGAACGCGAGATAGTGACGGATCAAATAATCACACAAAATCGATTATCGAGAATATGTCAAACTTACGTAAAACAAATCCTTCTGATTCGTTTTTGTTTTCCGTATGTACATGACAATAATAACTAGTTCGTTTGTTTCTTTTTTAAGGAGATTGTGCAGATATGTATGTAGAGTTAAAAATTTTCCGGTTATTTGAACTCCTATCGCCATTTTCTCGTCGATATCATGCGCTGGCGAAAATAATTACAATTCTTTCGATTGAAACGAGTCTGAATGGGTGCTGCATTCGTACCATAGAAACGGCCGATATTGCTGAATAGATCGCGGCAACCGGTGCCATTTCATCTTCTTCTCCATTTCTTGCTCCATCTCCTTTCTACTAACGTCGGACAAGAGTATTTTTGTATCCGTCGAAGCATAGACGATTTTCGTGCAAAATAAGCGGTTCAAATCTCATCTTGTACCTTCAAAAGGACAGAAATAGAACGACAAAGTACACAATTTAGGTTAGAAATTGGATTCAAAAGATCCAATTACGCACGTTTTCGTGCTACAGCGCGTCCTCTGTGTCGAGAAGATTACCCCTCTCTCCACCCCGGCTGCTTTCGAGGAAGCAGATAATCAAAGTACTTATACGTACATGCATTTATTGTACTAAACGAAAATGATAACGGCTATTACTATCCATTGCTTTTTATTTATGTAAAACAAAAGATACAATATTAAATGTAAAATTGTACAATTTATGATTAGTGAAAATCAGAGGGATGTTGGTCTTGCTTACAGTTAATTCTGCTTGGTTATCTATAATATTATATTTAATTTAAAAATTGTAAACATTCATCTTAAAAACAAAAAATTAAAACTTCTAGAAAATCTAGAAATCAAAAAAACTTAACATTATCGATAGCCAAACAGATTTAACTGTAAGAAATGCCAACACCCCTCTATAGTTTCATGATTTTCACCTCATACTCCTTATGATAACTTGTATCATTTTACATTTAGTATTGTATTTATTATACTCTTGAAAATGACCGTCAGGTCGAAACGATTCTTCGAGATTGTTTAATAAATACTGTTCAAACGTTTGAATATTTGCAGATTGCAGATAAATTCTAACGTAAAAACTTTAAATTAAAATCAAAAAATTATGGTTAGGGAGCATCAAAATATTAATTTGATTCCAAATAATTACCGATCTCATTATCATCAGTATGACATCAGTTGTTTAGTTGTTTACGTTATGAAGACAAAATTAAAGTAAAAAAAAAATGGCAGACCAACAACCACAACTAAACGTTGAGGTAACTAATAAGTGCGTGTCCGTAATTAGCAAAATAAAAGAAAAAGTGTTTAATTAAAATGTTTACTATTTGAAACAACGACGCGGCTAGTTGATTTAATTTGTGGTTTTAGGAATAAATCAATTAATTTTTTTTTTTTTACATAATTAATTAGACATTTTTTCTTAAGTATTTGTTATATTTAAAGTCGAATTATTGTGTTAGTACTTCCATCGTTATTTAGGATACGGGCAGTTTTCTTTTTTAACCGTTGTTGTTTGTCTGTCTTTTTGTTGTTTTCCTTTCTTTTTTCTTTTGGCGTGTTTCTTCTGGTTTTTTTTCTTCTTTTCAACGAAAACAAAACAGAAAGGCAGTACCTACTGGAGGTAATATATTTCGACGGAATATTTACAACTAGTCGTAAAGTCGCGAATGAATATAGCGATAAATTTAAAATATCTACTTCATTCACTTTTATTACCGCTAACAACACCTACCTTTTTACATTTTAAACAGGCGCTTTTGAACACGACAATACGCAACAGATTCGAAATTTCATGTTATTTCACCAACACCTGGTATATTGTGAATTTACTTTTTATCGCTATTTTTCGAGATAATAGGATTTTTTAGAAACTTAGAACGCGTGTCAATACCTAAGAAAATTGATATTTTCGTGTTGTTTTTTTACGTTTCGTATTGTATTATGTAATAGAAAAATGCACATAATAAAAGAGGACGTAACATACATAATGTTGATGTTGCAGTGGGCGATGCGATTTTGTCTCTGTTGGATAGCTAAATACATACATAATGCATATAGAGTAGTGTACATAGTAGGTAGTAGGTACCTTGGGTGTTGACTGAATCTTCTTCTATCCCAAAAGATTGTATGGTAATTATTAGGAGCCTGGGAGTACACTCACTGGGAGAGTAACAGTTATAGACGAGAGAAAGATTGACAAATAGACAAGATGTTACGAATTTATTTGAATTTTTTAAACTTGAAACTGACTACTCATTCGAAACGTGGTACATAATGCACAATAGTCACTGACTTTTTGTCTCAACGTAATAAAAATATTGAAGAATACTTTTACCATTTAATAACGAAAGTTTTCCTTATTTCTGTCCGATGTACAGTAATGTACATATGTTTTGGTCCTGCGTTCGACCACTTGTTTGGACTGTACTGTACTGTCCTGTCTATTTTCAAAACTTTTTCTTTATTTAATAAACATAAAATAAAATTGATTATATCGAACGCAAACAAATGCCTTCCTTCCCTTCCCTCATTGCGATTGTTCATAGTATAGAAGGATGAAAGTTAGTTTAGCTGATTTTTTTAAAATCCCAACTATAATAGAATATAGAACCTTCCGTTGTTTTTTAGAATATTCAAGATAATATACGTATCTAGATAGGTGTTTAATAGAAATTGACTTCGTAAATATTTTTTATTGTGTGTATTAGAAAATACGTGGCTGGATTTTTCTTATGGTTTAGGAAGTGGCGAAATTGACATCATTGTTTCAAATACCTTGTTAAATTGCGTGTGTGAAAACAATATGTTGGTCAATGTCTTTGAAGCATTTTGCAACAATTCCATTAAGTCATGTATCATAATTACCCTGTTGTTTGGTATTTCAGTGTGCTTAAACACATTTTTGAAAATATGTAGAACATAATAAATATAATAATCTTTGTAAAGACAGGTCGAATTTTCAAAATATTTTTCATCGTTTAAAGCAAAGCGTATTCTTAAGTAAATTAATGTTCTGGGCCATAAAATACACTTAAAGATGTTACAAACTGCAAAACATCTACCATTAACGATTGATGAGATTGATTTACTTAATTATACAAATCTTATGCCTCTTTTGCTTCCCCACATTACAACTGACTCTAGACTTAATTACTGGTTGGGTTTCTAGCGATATATTAGATTTCCAAGTTTGAAATTTCCCGTTTCCGGTATCAAAGTTCTTAGACAACAGAATGGGTTGGAGTATGGTGAGGGTTTGTTTGCCGATTCACCCAGCCCCTCCCTGAAGACTTACTGTCATATTTCATTAACTCTCTTCGAGAAATTACATTTGGTTGTTGACGTATCTTACGACCTGAGCAGACTTCGTTACAATGTATAATAATATAATTTATTATTAATTACATAGGTCAACGTGGATCAAAAAGCTCAAACCACAGATATACTTGTGACCTCAGAATTGCCTCAGAACCACTTCAAATTTTAATAATTTTGTGCATGAGTAGTACATGAAATAAAAGGCCTAAACAGCCTAGAAGATAATTACTTTCTTTTTTAATTTGCCACAGTCGTGATCTCAAAACAGAAAATTTAAATATATTTCTTAAAGGCTTCAAAATTGAAATTTCAAAATATTCTAATATGAAATGCAAAAAAAAACAAATTAGCATTAGCAATCAAATTTTGGGGTTAAAAAATTTCAAAATTCTTGATGAGCTGTGACAAAAAATACTTACACTCTTGGTTCTTTTGTCCTTTCATGTAGTTTTGGAGTTGAGATACCTTAAAATCTTAAAGCTACATTTGGACTTGGCGTTGTGAATGTTCTTTTTTTTTTCCTTTTTAATCTCTTATTCTTTTTGGGTTTACAATATATGTAGTGTTTATATTTCTAAGGCCAGTTACTATCGTATTTCGATAACCTTTCACCCTAATGATAGTTAATCTTTATTAATGTGTTTTCCGTCTAAAATTCTCGAACTGCTTGAAGCATCGAAATTGCTGAAAGTAACATACATCTTCTCTAGAATATCAAATATTTGACGAATTTCCTACCAAAGTTAGATTGAATTCTTGTTTTATTTGATAACGAAACCCATCTTGAGTGACGACAATGACGATGGGAAGATTGGAAACCCATTCCAATCTCTTTGTTTCTTTTATTACAATTAAGTAAGTAGCCATAATTAAATTAAATTAAAGTTTTTCTTTGCTCAGATGGCGAATGTCGAAAACGTTTGCATAAAATGTTATTTTTGTGGCGTGGAGAAATTCGCTGCATTGCGAAAATTGAACCCATAAATTTGCTTGTTATTATGCAGGAAGCACGGAATTTATGGTCGAATTTACCCTATTACAAAGCAACGTTGTTTTACATCAGCAACTACAACTACCTGGCACTGTTAGGGCATTAGAATTCCTTCAATTTATTTTCTATTTTATTGCACTTAATTCGCTTGTAAAAATTTAGAACGTGACATAAAACGGGAAGGACGAATTCAGGTGCGCCGGTTGGGGAACGACGGTTCTTGTAACAACTGTGCTAACTGGCATTGTTATTAGAATTTGGTCGTAAATGAAAGGGTCTGGGGTTTGGGCCCCTATTTTCCAGGGTAATAGCCCTGACAGTGCGCCAGTTGCCCCGGGCGTGCGGCAGATGTGAAAGCGAATTTCCGATGATGGGGTGCTCGGGGTGAAGCAAGCGGCAGAGGGAGTGTTGGTGGAAATTAGGAAATAGCTAAAGGATAAGTAGAAAATGGCACGTAGATAGAATATTGTGAACGCGTCAGAAACGTTTTACAATGTCTAATTAGGTAGAAATTTCGGGGTGAAAATAACAGAAACAAGTTTACTTTAAACTACTAAAGTAGGTGACGGTGCCCAAAAATGTCACTGTCTACCGTTCGTTACATTGAAAATTTCTCTCTCTCTCTCTCTCATAATCGGTGTATTTTATATTGTACGTATTAAACAAATACGTAAGTCAGTCAGTAGTCGGTCGTAGTTGGAAATATATATATATATATATGTGTGTGTGTGTGTGTGGTAGTGTGTGTGTATAAGTACGTGTAGGGAAGATATATCGGCCATTTCCACCCAATTTCGTGCTCCATTGGGCGCATTAGGACTCGCTAATGGGGTGCCGCTGCCGCATGGAAACAATTAACTGAGAAAATATTTGTCTGGAATTATTCGCATACAAGGAGGAATTATTTAAACAGGTTTAATTACTATTTGCCTAATTAAAAGACCGGAGACACGTCCGTACTTATAAGAAATTCTACAAACACGGACGGACGGACGAACACCCTGTATACCTATTCATAGATGAGTTTACCAAGTCGGCTGTCGGCTGTCGGCTGTCGCCAGGTCGCTTCAGTTATGTGTGTAGACATAAGAGAAGAGTTCTTTCCCGTAACTATTTTATGTTATTACAATGTTTTGGTTTAACGAGCGCATAACGCTGATATAATATGTTATTTACTACTTTATTATCTGACCGTGCGACGTTTTGATTAGACCGTTTATATATATGTACATCCGCGTACGTGTGTATTGACGTCGCGATGTGTCCCTGGTCCGGTCCCTGTGTTGTCCGTGTGTGTTCACCTTAAGGTACCTGGAAAGTGCTACCACGACTCCGACTCCGCCCATTAATTATTTGCAATTTTATATCGGTGTCGTGTACCGATTTGCAATTATATTCGAGCCCAACTCTGCGTATATATATATAGATATATATACGATAGAATATATGTATTCAATCGTAGAGTATGTACAATGCGGTTGTGCTATTTATATATAGAGTCTGGCAAAAATTCTGACCGCGGCGTTCCAAAAAAACAATTTTGAGAAAATGTTTAAAAATGACTTCAGGGATGTGTTTAGGATAACGCCGTTTATAAAAACCTACCGGTTATATTGACCCAAATCATGGGTTCTGGTTGAATGCGCTACATGATCCAGTCTTATAAAATACACTGCTTATTATGTACAACATAACTAAAATCTTCAGATAAAACGCCCAGTTGTATTGTAAACAATTTGAATAGGTAACTGTGTCCTCATCTGGCACAGAATAATTAATGATCGATGGCTATTAACATTTTATAATTTTCAAAAATACAAAATACGCGAGTATTTTGTGAATCGTTTAACATAAAACAAATTATATAAAAGCCAGAAAGAGGCATTCCAAACAAAGACTGGTTGGTTGATTGCATTTCCATTCCTTTTCCTCTAGGCCTACCTCTGCTTCTTGTTACTGCTGTTTCTGTTTCTATGTTTCTAACTATAGTCCTTTACGTTTCAGAAGGTACCCTGCCATCCTATGCATCCTTATCCTCTGCGCCCCTTGTCCTTATACTTTTTGCATTATTTCCACCATATTTTTTGTTTCTTTTCCGTCGCTCCCATCGTTCACCAGTTCCATTTTATTTAAAACCGTCTCGAACTTCTCCTTCTTCTACTAAATGCGAATACTAATAATATTTGTTAAAAAAATATGTTTTAATGAATATTGTTTAATTCTTTGATTTCATTTTAAATACCCCTCTCTGCCGCCGCTCCCCCCCTCCCCCGCTCTGCACTCTCCTCTAATTATAACGTTCCAGCATTTGCTGCTTGAAAATTGTATAAACGTCTTCGAAACTCGGGAGTCGTTTAATTTTATTTGAAACACTTTCGGACGGTATTGTACTTCGCAAGTAGAAATGCCATTTTATTGCGCCGTTTGTCGCGTTCCGTAGTATACACGGACAAGTAAATCAGAATGATTTAAGTGTACAGTGCACACATGTGTGTACAAATGTGCGAATGTAACGTTTGTGTACGATGGTGTGTGTGTGTGTGTGTTTGAATGTTTAGAGTAAGGTTTTCTCGTCTCGCGCACGGGCACGGGACCGATGTCATGCCTATACGTTGACGCTAAAATATGTCCCGGTCCCCAACATAATTCATCCAGTTTTATCGTACGGAATAAAGGGGTCATAGGGACGTTCAGTTTCAGAATTCACCGAGGAGACCGATTATGCTATGCTGTGTGTCTGTCTATCGGGCATGGGAATTTTTCCGATCCTTCCAATCCAATCGGCTGTTTACTGACTGTTACTATTTATTAACAATGTATCCCATTACCCGATTAATTCGTCAACAGAAACGTCTCCCATAAAATTACAAAATGTTGTACACTTGCGCGTAGCATTTTGTTTACAGTGCACGTTTTTCTTTTGTTTTCCGATGGTTGCTGCTTGTATTTTCTTGGTTACTCCAACTTATACGATGAGGAGAAAGAGCGTCCGTCGTCGTCTTGTTTGTAACTTGACGTTTTATATTATGTATCGGTGAGAATAATAGCCTGTAGCTTAGTGCGGCTGCACTTGCACCCTATCTCGAATGTAATGAGCGGTCCGGACTTTGTTGGTTGCGAATTGTCCCCTTTATGTTCGTTCGGTGGTGGCCGTATCTATATATGTTACGTTTAGTGTTCGCCAAAGATTACAATATCTCTTCATTACATAACGACGGGGGCACGTCGACTCGGTTCTTTTACGAGAAAGAAAACCGAAAACCAACCCCGCCACTTATCCACCCACCGCCCACAACATCCGTCTAGAAAATTGAATGAACATTACGTGTGCGGTTTTCCGTTGATAAGAAAACCGACGTCGAAATTGTATTAGCTCGAAAATTTTCGTAGGTATTTGTTTTTAATTCGAAATTCGCACGGGTCTTCTAATAACCGTTTAAGAAATGTTTAGAATTAATTAAATGTAAAAATACTACCCCCGGGTTTGTCATATACAGCCGGCTTGGCTTGTTTAGATCACCTTTTCCGTCTACTGATAGGGAAAACGGAGACGGTTGCAGGAACTAAAGAAAACAAAAGACAAATGAAAACAAAACAAAGGAAATATAGAAGGGTTTTCAGATTAGCTATTACTATGATTTAAACTTTGTTCGTCGTCTGCAACCAGGGGACGAAATCTTAAAAAATACGAGGAATTAGTTTAGAAATTTTCCCTTCAAAGATAAATAACATTCCATTTAAACTTTTTGGAATGTTTGCAAGGAAAATACAGCAGCGATCTCCTCGAATTCTGCCGATGTAAATTATACACAAACAAAAGCAAGACCCTTTGTTTCAAGTCCGGGTGTTGTCAGTGGCCACAGGATCGCCCGGGGCGCCGGAATCTATTGTCACAATTATCAAAGTTGTCGGAAACACCTTGGACTAAAAACGAGGCCAATGCATACCGGATAATTATTGATACAAAATTAATGTGTCATCTATTTAATTTTAATTCTTTTGTTGGTCCAGCATTTTAAATCAAAATTAGAAATTTTACATTTATACATTCTCTTGTTTTCATGAAAAACACTGTAAAATAAATACTAAAGCAGCTCTTTTAATTTCAAACAGTTTCGCTACACGTTGAGGGCGGGAGGGCTGCGTCGAATCATAAACTTCTCAGAGATGTTAATAATTGTGCAGCGCGATAAGAAAAAATGCTCAAACCAATTTACATGTTAAACGTTTCGCATCTTCTTTTGTTTTCGCATGTCCTTCCTTTTCTCTCGCACACCTTCGTCGATGAGCATTGTTAGAGGTCTTGCAGTTGTTATTCACAGTAATAATAATCTGTTAGTCTATTGTTTGTTGCACGGCCTCATGATAAATAGACTTGTAATAATAAGTGTGGAAGTCAGTCAGATGTGTATGACGAAGCCAATCTGAAAAATCTGACATTTTCTAATATGGCTGTACAACTGCATGCAATTTAGTGTTTCTTATTTATTTGCTTGTTCGTTAATTAAAGTTCGCATGATTGATTGCTTTTAATATAAGCACTTAAGAGTAGAATGAAAGAAAAATTTTTGTTTATTTTTTATTAAGAACAGTTATTTTAAATAAATTATTGATTTTCGCTACCTAGTAAAAAAGTGTCCACCCTGTAAAGAAATATTAAATTCAATTGGAATTTTAGTCCGGGTTTGGGTGTTTATGTGTCTGCATGTATGTAACTATAAAGAAACTGGTGTCACAATTTTTACCAATATGGTCGGTAATGGGTTGCTGTCACGCTGCGTGTGAATCTTGACAGGCCATGACCAGTTTTTCTTCATTTTATTCCCGTGATCTAACTAAAAACGGCGCAATGCGGTGTGGCCACCATATCGGCGATGTTCACCTTTTTAATTAGACATTCCGTTGCCGCCATTTGCACCATAATCCCGATCATACCGGACCGCAACCGTTTTTTGTTTTAATTTACATTAAAATTATTGTTTAGACTGACGCTATCTCGGATATTACGGCCCTCTTTGTATGCAGTCTGCGTCATGCTCTGGACGGGGTAACCGGTCACATTTTCTTACATGTTCGATATTTTCCGATTGAATCAAATGTAACTAAAAGAGAGAGAAGAAAATTTTTGTCTTTGCTACATGTTTCGACTTATTTTAATGACCAACATAAACTGGTACGAGGAATTGTGTGTAAGATCAATTTATTGTCGATATTTACATAAAAGTGATGTTTATCACGTATTATGACCGTCATTTAATTCTCATCTTTTAGGAACAGTCATAAATAATGGCAGTAACAAGAACAGGCGTAGTGTTTTAGAAATTCGATGGTAACATTTAATAATACGTCATTTACTTTCCAACTCCCCCCCCCCCCCCCGACCCCTTTTAGAAGTGTAAATTAAACATTCAATTCTTACCCCGTAATAACATTTAACCCCTATCAAATTTTAATAACACAAGACAAACGTTTGCTTTGGATGATTTGTATGGATATGTCAGGTAAACGACCAAGTCATTTCGGTACGGTTTTCGCGAACTCAATTTTCGAACGTTTATTTTTCGTTGTTAATGTAGCCCCTCTAGGGCCTTTTTAGGAGGTTTGTAAATACGTTATTATAATTTATTGTATCGGTAAACGTTCGAGAATTCTCTCAAGACACATTTTATCGTTGAAAAGGCAAATTCGTCGACTACAAAATTCGCGACGAACACAAATACATAGGTATGATATTCGCATGCACGTATAACAGAACTGAACACATATGTAACGACCGCAGACGAATGAGTACGCTTTAATAATAAATACCAAAGGGAATTCTAGACTTGACTAACGATGTATTGTTATGAATTTTAATGGGAATAATTTGCACGGCAGACGCATAGCCAACCGGATTTCGGCAGCTATGGAAAGTGGTTTGGTTGTAGACAAAAAAAAAAGATTAAGAAGAACACCGGGAAATCAATATAATACTATACTGCTAGATATACAGGATTAAAAAAATTAGTTATTCGTGTTGGAAGTGTTTAAATTTTTTTTATTTTTCGTAATGCCCCACATAAAATACGAAGCTTAATTTTTTATATTTGTTAATTTCTAAACATTCCAACAATGTTAATCTATAGCTATTATTGTTTAAATGTAAAATTTCTAAATTATTATTAAAAAGGCGACCTTCCTCTGAAACACGATTAGCATATGTTGGTTGTGACTAATTTTTTATATGACTATTTCTATGTTCCATCAAAGTTTTTTTAAATACCTACTGGTCTAACCAATATATACGAGGCATGTTTTTTAAGTAAGTACCGTTTTGTAATTCTGCCACCGCAGCGCTGCGGTCAGCGTTCCGCGTATGTGCACTGAGTACCTACACCTCTCACCTACGCAATAAAGGGGTCTTCTCGCTGGGAAACTCTAGATCATCCTCCGTACAGCCCTAATCTGGCGCCCAGTGACTACCATTTGTTCCTGCACTTGAAGAAACATCTGGGTGGTCAGCGTCTTCAAGACGATGACGATGTCAAAGCAGTTGTGATGCAGTGGTGGTGATGCAAGTCAGGCGGCAGAGTTCTATGAGAAGGGTATTCAAAAACTGGTCAAACGTTGTGGCAAGTGCCTCAATATCGAAGAAAATTATGTAAATAAGTTCAATTAAGATAGATATCTTTGCACGTTTTTTATTAATTTCAAAACGGTACTTACTTAAAAAAAACATGCCTCGTACGTGTTGGCAAGACCCACAGGATAACTCATAGACTCCAGAATACCTACTGGGTTTTCCTACAGAAAAATTAGTTATATATGCCATATTAAGACCACTTCGTTGTCTTGAGCTTTACTACGTTCTTAAATACCTACCTAAGGGTTAGTTTGGTCCACAATCTAGTAAAATAACAAATAGTTATTACTGGTCTATAAGTTTTAGAAATGGAAGTACATACATAGGTACGGATCTACAAAAAATGGTTAGTTAGTATTTTTGGGACCGTTTTGAAATGAAGGCGCCACGAGTTCCATTCGTCGTCGCCTATAATTTATCTTCTTATACGTGTCATAAAGTTCGGGTAAAATTAGAATTGGCCATACCATTTGGGACAGGTTTATTTGTTTTCCCCTGTATGTATACGATTTCTATTTCCAAATTCAACCGGATAATTATCGCCTGTCAGCGGTTCCTAAGACATTTACGATGTGCCTGTGAAATGGTAATTTTCTATCTTGCGAAATCCGATGACATCGAGGAATAACAAACAGGTGATTACACTAGATCTCTTTGGGTTAATAATCAGCAGGACCATATATGGAATGCTTCTATTACTACCATATATTAGAATGGATTTATTTAAAAACAAATAGTTTTTTTTTGTGGAAATTGTTATCTTCCGCTCTACTTACTGTCATGAATTCTTAATTATTTTTTTTTTGGCAATGAGCAACATCTGCTCCTAGTGGTAAAAACAAATTAAATTAATGTACCAAGGATGGGACCACCGTGTCGGTGGGCAGACAACAAACCCATAAATTTATCACGGTTGATAACAAATACGCTGGTCTTTTCCTTCAAAATGACGTGTAGGATGTGCGATATTAGAAAATTTGACTAAAACGGCCCTGTCTGCGTATTTTTGTCAGATGCAGTCCTGTATACGGGCAGGTGAATAGGCTGAAGCCGGGTCGAGGCCCTCCAAGAGGGGGTAATGTCTCATTAGTGAGGACTAGTTCTTTTTTATAGTTTTTTGTTCTTTTTGTCGTCATCTCCGGCGGTGGTGGTGTAGCGCCGTGGCGGAGACGGCGACGCCGGTAACACTACGACGCTCTCAAACCTCAAGTTTTAATCGATGCTGCAACTGCACCGGGTGCAACGTGTGGAGGTGGGGTGAGGTGACGTAACGCCGAATGACAGGAGACAGAGGTGGGCGGAAGGGGGGCGCAATTTAAACGTATGCACGACACGAGCGTCCCGACGCGACGCCGTGACATTTCTTTGAGGGAAATATATACGTATGTTACCCAAAAATGGCACCAATTGGCATTAGAATACTCGTGAGTAAAAAAATGAAAGTTTAAATTAAATAATCAACGCTGATTATGATTATGAACGTGTAGTTTAACATGTATCTATACATTTTCGTAAGAAATCATTAGTATTTGAAAAAAAAACTCGCCCTGTATATTTATTCTAATTAATTTCGTACAACGTGCTATTGTTTTTTAATTTCTTAGGACCTTTGCAAAACTGTAAAATTTTATTATATATATATTTGGATGGATACTCATTTAAATGAGAACATTTCGAATTGAGTCGCCTGAAGTGAAATGCATAATTTTTACGACTAACGCAACGTAGCAATTACTGTAATTTTTTTACTATTATTTTCTTCGTTAACGGTTCTAGAGTCTCTTAATTATTTCTGGACCATTAGACGGAACCTAAGCATTCCGATAATAATAATTATTCCTGTGTAATAGGGCGGAAAAGGTACCGTTTTTAAACTACTAATTAATACATTTTATTGCTTTATTATTATATTATAAGAGACTCACATACATCGATATTCCATTCCTTTGAAGTTCGCCGGTGGCGTTTTTTTTTTTCTTCGCGCTAGGGTAATTGTCATGTACAATATTATTTATTTGGTGGTTTGGTGTTTGATTTTCATCATATAATAGACGATATTTTTGCAACGGTTGAATCGAATTTCGAAACTGTGTAAAATTAAAGACAAAGGAAATTGTAACTTTTGAGAGGTTCGACGATTATTTGTTTGTTTGTTTGTTTGCACAGGACACCGTTCAATTGTTAATTTCGCAACCGTTTCGACTTTGTATCTTGTGTAGCAATTTATTATGTTTGAAATTTTTGGCTTGTGATAATATTTTTGTCGTTGCAGCTCACGTCCACTATTGGTTTAATAGTTGTTACAATGTGCAACAAGATGATTTTTTGTTTATCGTTCTTAATAATTGATATACATACTTACATATTAAGTGAGTGTGCATTATGGTGATGGAAAAACCGTGGACAGAAACAGACCATGAAACGAGCACCGTATACTTACATAGATATCCCATTTTTTTGTCTTAATTTGCATGGTTATAGTACGTCTTAATCGTCGAGATTTTTGACAAAAGAACAGCTTTCTAATTGCGTAAATTGTTGTGTGGCAACAAACATACAGCATATGTACCTACTGCCTATATAGGTATGGAAAATTCGCAAGTTACTCTAAAAAAATAGAATCTTATCATTTTACTAATATTTCACTTCGCTTTTATAAAATCTAATCAGGTAATAGTAGGTGCCGTAAATTTTGTTGATATATTTAATTACCTACTTAGTTACTATTTCAGAATAATCATCGCTAGAGATGGAGATTTTCCGGAGAGAAGTTTTCTTTTTGCAAATTTTTAGCTAAATTATGTACAATAATTGTCCCCCAGGTCTTGATTAATTATGTTTAATTAAAAATGTTTGCGACCCATTTAACGACGGAACCGCCGGCGCCGCAATCTGCATCGGACCATTTACGCTCGTCCCAATTAACAGTCACCGGGTTTTTGGATTAGTTTTTTCTTTTTTCGTTTATTTATCGCTAGAAGTTCGCCGCGCCGGCGTGAAACTGTTACCGAGTATTTCGTCGTTTTCGGCAGCCGCTAACGACGCTTTTGAGCGAGTGTTGTTAAAGGATTAAAACAAAAAATAAAAAAAAATGCGAAGGAAGTCAAAAAAACGAGGGCGTAACCCCGGTAATCCCTGCTCCCATCCACCTGGAGACCCGCATTTCCACCTTTTTCGCATGGGATTCTAAGTCTTTTTCGCTTGCTTTTCTAACGCTTGATGATGCTGCTGGCTAGGTTAGCTATTCGTTCTTTTAAAAATTCAAAATGTGATAGGCCAGCCCAGCCCGCCCAGCTTGTAGAGAGAGTTGTTTTGTATGTCTAAGAACCGCCGAAAAGAAGCAGAAGAAAAAGGATAGAAGTGCAGCAGCAGCAACCTTTGACTCGTGTCTTTCCTGTGCGTCTCGACTTTGATCTTTAAGGGCTCGGCCCGGGGTGGTTTTAAAAAGGGATGAGGCCAGTGGTAGACATGCGGGATCAAAAACCTCCAGTGCCACAGTACTAGTAGGTACCTAGTTTAACTAAAGTTTTGAGTGAAATTTCAAATTAAATTATTCGTCTGTTTCGGTTCATTTTTTTTTTCTATTGCCACTGGACTGGCTTAAGAGAGCGAGATAGATAGGAAAGGGGTACGAGAGGGGCGGAGAGGAGGGTTTGGTTGTGGTATGTCGTAATTCGGTTGACGTGATGAAAAATGATGGCCTAGGTTTCTTCGGAATAGCCAAGTATTATTTTCTCTCAATTGTCATCCGCCTACCACATAATGAAGACAGATTGACTAGAGTTTCAATTACCATCTAATTTGTGCCGACTCTGTTTCCACTGAATTTTATCATTAATATAACATACTTACTTATATATATTTTTTTTCTCTCTCTCTCTCTCTCTCTCTCTTGTCTACTGTAGGTGTTATTTCTCGCATTTCGTTAAATTTGCTTGTTTGGTGACAATGTCTAATAAATAAAAAATTAACGTGTGAGAGCATTGCTACTCTCGAATTCTCCAAATGCCCGAAATAAATGGGTTGCAACAATTACAGTCTTGAAATTGTAGGAACCCTCCTTTTTCTATTTGATTGTGTCATAATAAAAGAGACAGAAATCGAAATAAAAAGAGGCAGAGGAAGACTTATATTAGATTACCTACTGTACACAAATAGTTAGGAGGGATAGTTGGCTCATGATAGGAAGGAGTGGAGGTTCGTGCCCAACAAATCTTTGCACTGACAAAAGTGCTTTTAAGATATTTGCCACTCAAACATTTTTTATAGACAAAAAGGAACAGTAGTTGTTGGTTTTTTTTTATATCTAGCTACAAGCTAATTATGCGTGTTGTTGTGGTGTAATATTTGCGATAAAAATGTTGTTGCGAGAAAGGTGCACCGGTATTACAACCTATCATATTGTGTTATATATGGCCTAATGAGAAATTAATAGAAGCTGTTGTTATACTGTAAATAAACAATGTTCGTAAGCGCAGTCTTGACTAATGCGATGATTGATGATTGTCTCAAGTCGACCACGGTGTAGGTACGTACATATAAAAATTCAACGAGAATCAATCTACTCTACCACCGTCTGTGAGAAGCAAGTGAACACTTTTATTAAAACAAAACACCAAAAAATGACACTCCGTAACTAATCTACAGCAATTTAAAACTAGAGAAGTAGTTTTTATAGTTTTTTTGTAAGTACCGAACATAATCATAGAATAGGTACAGTCAGTGTGTACCAAATTTGTAGACTTGAAAAATGATTATAATCCATTTTCCCCTCTTTTCAAGGGAAATTTTATGTATTTTCAGTAAGGCTAATTTACGTACCTTCAGTATATTGTTTAAACATTTTAAATTTAAATAGTTACCATGCTCTATTTTTTTATAAATTTTTGCCATATTTTTTGTCTAATATTGTACATCTCTTTTTATTTAATAACACAGGAAAGGAGCGTACTTATATGTTTTATAATGTACAATTTTTGTTACGCTAGGGATAATTTATGCGCGTCCAAATTCAAATTTCTGAATGTTATTGAAAATTTATTACATAAATCCATAGATGGTATATGAAAATTTTACGTTACAAGTGAAAATATTGATTACGAACGTATTCCGTTAAACTATTTCCTGATCGATCCCAGTATCATACATTAGCGCTCGAATATTTCATTAATCCCATCATTTTATTGTTCATACGAGACCCGTATGTCTTTTCACCTTTTATTGAACTTGACCCAACCCATGACAGCTGGATTGATAAAAAACAATAGAATCGTCCGCAGTGTGTAGTCGGCGTGTAAAATAAGAAGATGTGTCGCGCGATAGTCCGGGTTTTGTTTTATTCTGTTGTTTAAACAAATGAATTCTAGTGCAACGTTTGCAACAGAAATTAGTGAAAATGTTAGACATAAACAGTAGACATTTGATTGTGTTCGGAGAGCAAAAGAATATTTGTGAATTTGTTGAATATGGCAATGGGAAAATACAGAGGTATAATAGACGATTGTAAATTAATTAAAACCTACAGAAAAAGAAATAGATGTTTATTATACAGCTGACATTATTTTCTTGTATTTCTGGTTGTGATTGTCTTTTCTTGTAATTATTGTATATAAATATAAATATGTTTTATGATTTTTATTGGAAATCGATGAAAAAATGCAAATATAAGTCTAACGATTTTTCTATGTTTGTAATTGTGTTCAAAACCGTCAAAGTACCTACTTACTTTCTTGTACTTATTTGAAATTGTGATTCAATTGTTATAAACATCGTGTTGTTTGTACATATAACAAATAAGGCACATTAGGGATTTTGTAAACGTTTTATTTTTTAAGTACTTTTACGTTTTAGCTACAGTTTCGTGATTTATTTATATAAATAATATTTTTGTTTTTGTTACAGGATGAAGTAGCAAAATACAAAGATGGTCCGCCGGGAGGCGTGACAGGAATCAAATCTTCTCCTGAAGTCACGAAATGGGACTCATCCCGAGATTTTTGCCACTTTTGGCAATATTAACGCATTATAAAATCTACTGCGAACAGGGTGAGTGGTAACTGACAATCTGATTTAAAAGTTTTAATTGCCTCCATAATTGTTATTTAATAGGACAAAAATTCAACTTTATTTTTAAACGAAAGGGCTGTAAAAAGGTGTTTTTTATATTGTTCAAAGATTAATTTAAAAATAAAAATTAAATTGCTTTTTTCTCACGTAATCCAATAATAATAGGTAACTGTTTCGTTGTCTTCCTCTTGAAGATGTCACTTTTCGTGTGACGAAACGTTTACTATGAACTTTAAAAAAGTAGTTCGACTTTTTTGTTTGTACATTCTATTTGATAGATGACAGTTTTATGGTGGGTACTTATTCACAATTGGGTTTTAACTACAAATGACTTTTTAAATATTTCACTTCAGTTGTTTTGCTTGATACAAAGTAGTTTTTTCCTCTTGAAAATAACGACCACATGCGAAACAATTGAAGTGATTGTTTTACAATCGGAGAAACATTTTATTTTATTTAGACGTCAACTTTCTCGTATTTTTCAAGTTTTATACATATTTTAAACTAACCTTTTGTTTATGTTTTATCTATCTATAGAGTTAAAAGGTCTTCGCAATAAAACATCTGCCAGTCAATATGATGTCCTGTGATAGTCCTTCACGTTATCGCAGTTTATTTCGACAAACAAAACTATAAATCATTCGGTTTTGATAATTTTTTACTTAGCTATGCTATAACAACGATTATGATTACAATGTAACCATCATCTTCCACAAGAAAGGTTTTTATAAGATTGTTCGGCATTATCTTGGAATTTTTTCGTATTCGTTCGTCCGTCGATTACAAAAAACCACGTCGTTTGCAACATTGTCCTTGGACACTTTTTCTGCAACAAGAAACAGAAATTTACATAAATTTGCAGTTACACACGAAACCTTTATGCAAGCAATATACCACCTGAAAAAAACAATAATCGACTCGAAATTGATTATGTCGCTCTAATAAAGTTTTAATCTGTTGTTAATAAATGTTGATTGAATAACAATTAAAAATCTATCTGAAGCTTTTTAAAACTAAATGTAATAATATAATAAGTATTCATTTTGATTGCACTTCAGTAATTTTTTTTGTGAAATGCTTATTCCATTTCATGACTTTTAATAAGTTTTTCGTCTGGTATATGAATGTATCTATCCTATTTCTCAATTTTATAAAATAAGTTATTTATTTATAATTAATCCTTGAGCATTTCTAAAGAACAATACATCACTTTAAACAATCGCTGTTATATTGCAAAAACGTGTCATTAACAACAACTACAACAGGTAAACATACCAATCACTTCTTTTATTATTATTTTTATGAGTATTTTATTAAAATTGTTTTTCAATGCACTAACATATCCGAACTTTTTCAAAAGCCTTGCTTGTTTGCAGGTTAAATAATTGTGCAATAAATTCATTGGGTACCTACAGACAACAGTATTTGACAACTTTTGTTCTTGTAATTATTTTTTTTTTCTTTATTGTTAACTTTGACCTTCCTCTTTGACGTTTCCTCATTTTAGGTGTCACAGTCGGTAGTGTTATAGGTAATAACAACTGTTTTAAAGGTATAAGTATAGAAAACGACGCCCCGCCTACTTTTGTTAAGTGGCTTTTTTTAGTTCGTTGAAAAGTAAATAGGCGCATTGAAAATTTTATAAAAATACATCAGCAATTAAAAATCATTGGTAGATCTTTATCGACTTGTTGCTGATCGATTTAATTTTTACGCGCCTGCTTCCGCCTTGTCACCCCGACACACTTAAGCAGTAAGACACATTACTATTATTAATTAATAACAGTTGTTAGTGTTAGTAATTTTCATTATAATGTTACACTGGTGCAAATTATTATTAAAGGAAGTAGTACAGGTCGGTTTTATATATTAAGATACCAATTTATGTTGTTGCCTTGGCAAATAGAGTTAGAAAAGCCACCTTGATATTATTTGTTATTGCAATTGACTGGCTTTTTTTTTTGTTTTTGTTGTCTGTTGCAGTCAAAGAATTTGTCTCCTGTATTTCGTAACTTTTCTAGACTTTGAAATGTTTAATAAGTATTACTTGTCAATAATATCTATATTAAAATAGTTTTTACATAAGTAACCGGTGACACATGTGCTGTCTGTATGTAAACGATTTCATGAATGTAGAAAATGCTTTAAAGAATTTGCTTTTTGTTTTTGTTTTTATTTTAAACAATTGTAAAATTGTAACATTAGAATAAGCTGGTTCAAACGATGGTGTTTTTTTTATTGTTACAACAGTAATTACTGCGTTATTATTTTGTTTGCTGGACGTCATCGTGTTTGTCATTAATAACCGATCATCTTTTTTTAGGTCAGATGTTTTATTATGATGAAACAGTAGGGTCTTAGAAGTTAAGATAACTGTCCGCAGTGTCACATTGTAATTAATTGCTTATAAATCGAGTTTTAATGAGACTTACTAAAATCTATCTATTATTAGATTGAAGTTATAATTTCAAAAGAAAAACATTTTTTTTTATCTACTCAACCGATGAAAAATACTTTTATTATCGTTCGTTAGAAATTTGTGACATACATTGTTAAGATTACATTTGATCTAAAAGATTGTGTCTTCGTGACACTATTGGAAGACTTACACTCGGCCATCTTGGTCATCTCTAGACCACCAGTTTTCCTTGAATTCTTAAACGACCAATCCTCTAAAGAACAACGTTAATTCCACCGACATTAAACTTCCTTTAACGAAAGTAACAAATGCAGCGTCACATGGTACGAATTTTGTTGCCCATTAAAACAAAAAGAACATCCAACCATTTTAAGTTTGCAATTGCACTAGCTGGTAATAACATTCTTTACCTTTAATTTCGTTAATTTAGTTCCGATAGTGTGGAAATTCAGTTTCATTATTTACCTATCCAATTGAGCAATTTACCTTTGCCTAAATAAGAAATTATTTCTGCGGTCGCAAAAGACGGTTGATTCAATGATGTGATTGAAGTACCTATAGATACAACATACAACTTTGTCCGTTTCGGTATCCACCTTTTTCAACCAAAGAAAATTCTTATTTCTCAACTTGATTAATTAAACATTGGACATTGGACAATTATCAACTATCTGTGTCAAGAATATTCGCTTGGTTTATGGAAGGTCTTAATAACATACAGGGTGTCTCATAAAATTGTATTGAATGGGGCACCATAGCTGTATCAGCCGCCTACAATGAATTGCACAGCTTCAGAGTCAATTGTTACCAACTTTACAAGCGAATTTATCGGAAACGATACTGTTCATCGACGGGCAGAATGCAGAGTATGACAACAGCAATCGTAATAAATAAAATAAAAAATAATATTAATAGGCGACGTTACATGACGTGGAGAAAGACGTTTCGTTGACGGAAAGAATAAAGTTGTTTCACTTGTTCCGTTAAGTACATCCTGTACAACAATGTATTACATTACATATACGTCTAAACAATGTAATAAATGCAAAGTACACGTGTAAATATCGTAATTAACATAATTACATACGATATTGTAAAGGAACTCGGTTCCTTGAAAGATTTTGGAACATTTTTCTTCAATACTTGACTTTCATTGAGAATTAAAAGTTGAAACCAATATCAAGAAATTTTGTTTAGTACAAGTAAAAATAAGCGAGTCGTTTCTAACAATTGGAACAAAGAAACTGTGTTGATATTGTGTTTTGTTTTTAGTTGTTAAAAATTTAACAATTACGCATCGAATCTGGAAACTATAAAAGGAAATACTATCTACATGTATGTTATGTTACAAATTGAGTAGAGTAATGGAGTGATGAAGGTAAAATGCAAATTTGTTTGAATCACCGACAGGATTTTTAAGTAGGCTTTGTTAATTGGCTTGTAGTATTTTTCCTGTTACTTTTTTTTATTAAGTGAAAGAATTTCACATGGTAATCTTCGGCGAAACGTTGCGTATCCTGAACAACAAGATATTTTTACGGATTATACCTCCGCATGCTATGGACATTATATGCAAAATTTACGCGCCGTCTAAAAACATAAAGTTAATGCTTTTTTCGCTTGAGAAAACACTCACGTCTCTCTTTACATATCTACTATACACATGTATATACATGTATTGCTAATGTAATTGTTATTGTTCTTGTTCAGAGTGTACTCACAATTCGGCGCACAGGATGTTCAGCTTTTCGAATTCAGTAACAATCATCTTGAAGTTTGAAATTAACAATTCAATTTGTTTGCGGGTATTGTAAGCTTTCGTTATTGTTTTGTTATTTTGTTAGTTGGGAAATAGTCTTAATTACATGCGTAATAAGGTAGTATTGTTGTATTATATTAGTTTTAGATGCGTCATTTTTTTTTCGACTCGGTCTGTAGATTAGATTCACATGTCTTGTTGAGTTGTTCAGGGTTCAGGGGAAAAAACTTACCCTTAACGGTCCGATGGTGGTTGCAGGCATCCCGAATTTCCCGGAACCACAAGTCCTGAAATAAAAGTAAAGATAGGCACGAAAATCACCCGGCGGCCTCTAGAGATTTTTCAATAGGGGCTGATTTTAGGCGAGGAAAAGTGTCGAATTTATTTATGCAGCATTTCCCTTTGTTACATTAGCTTACCTTACCTTGAGGTACCCAGGCGCAGGCATGTATCCGCCGTGGGGTATTTTTATTAGGTGGTAAAATTTATTACTCCTTAAGATGAGCGTTATTTATTTTTCATTTGGGGATGAAATGGGAAACGGGGCAGAGAACGACACCACGGCACCATATCGATCGAGAAAGAATAGGTCAAAATTATGTTTCGTTTATATTACCTACTTGACTCCTATTCCTGTCTACCCCTCGAAAGGACCAAAAACATTTATGGGTATTTCTCTACAAAATGGACAACTGAATTATTTTTTAAATGAGGTATTTCATTTTACAGTTGAAAATGACTGAGGACAAGAACAGTTGAAGTCCTGAATACGTTACGTCTTTATTATTTTTCAAAATATTAGGCAAATATTTTTTTTACGCATTTTATATATAAAATGTATTGTTGGTCCGGAACAGCAGCGAATCTCCCGTTTTGCTGAGAATCACTCATATCCATTCCATGTAAATGATGAATTTTTCTTGTTATTATTTTTTTTATGTTTACGTTTATGCTGTCATATCCTATTTGAGTTTTCCTTTCGGTAGAGTAAATGGTGTTTGATGTAGCGTTTTATAAATAAATACCTGTAATAAAGCGTAACAAGATTTTGAAATGGCCCCGAGCCAAACATATTGAGCACATGTTCCATGTTCAGGCACCCACGTTTTTCTTTACTATAGGTACAAATATAAAACAATGATTTTGAGGAAGTTTGTCGTAATTAAGAAACTTGAACTTGCTAAACCCGCCAGGTTTAACGAACTATATTTATAAATAACTTAAATACCATAACTATAAATATTTGCATGGACGGATCTAGAATGATTATCCTTAGGGGGGTGTGCTCGTCCAATGAAAATTACTTTGAACTTATACCATCGATGGTGCGGTACAAGGGTTGTAAAAAGTAATTTATTTCAATGCTACTTTTGGCCTTTTTGAGAGGATTAAAATGTGAAAACAACCAAGGGGGTGGGTTCACTATTAAACTAATGATTGTAAATTATTATCCTCGCCATAGTAATAGGGTCCTTTTACCATCGAGAATTAAAAAATAAATTAATCGCAAGGAATATAAAATTTTTCGAACAATACATCGATGGTTAATTCAAAAGCTTTAGCACTTTACAGTATCGAAAAATCCTAGTCTCAAAACAACAAAACATGTTAAATTAGCGTCGTTCGAATGTTTAAATTGAGAGATATCAAAATCTCGATGCTCTATGGCAATTCAATTTATTTTCAGTATCAACATGTATCAAGTATGTCGGAAATGACATGTCTAATCTTGGCTTCCTGATACACGTTGACCTGTGTGTATTATATGTTCATTTTTAAAAGTTACATTAATAAATATAAAAGATCAATCATCAACGTGAATTCTTGATTACAGATTTAAAACAGTTAGCTTCATAATGTATTGTAATTACCCTTTTTTTGATTTTTTATTTCTCGCCACATAAGTTCTACATAAACTTATGCTACTACTAGGTAGCAGATTTTTCGAAAATTACTTTGAAATATTTCGATTTGAATATTTGTAGATATGTTATACCTAATAAATAAATAGCTTTTATTCAATACGTACGTAAAATTGTAAATTAATTTTTGCAACTTATAATTTGCTATTTCACACGTTTGAGTAACGGATTTTTGCTTTTCACGGGTTTCGAGAATGGTTGCGAAAAAAAATGTCACGATTTTTAAAGAACAACTAAACGTTTTAAAGTGAAAGGTCGTCGTATGCCCAAAAATTGCATTGCATGGTACCTACTGTAGAAGACGTGGTTTCCATTAATTAAAAAAAAAAAAGAAAAGAAAACCATATCTACTAATATTTTTTATCCAAAGTCGTGAGATTATTTAAACGGTTTTGTATAACAGTTACATAATTTGTAACTTAATTAGGTAAATAATTGCAGAATTCTATAGTTTTTTTTTTGAGTATGACACAGGTCAACGTGGATCAGGAAGCTTAGACCAGAGATGTCGTTTATTACGCCGATTCCGAATTTGGCTTCAGAATTGCCAAAAAATATTTAAATTTCAAAAGTCAAATTTGTAACATTTGGATTTTCGAGTTAAAATGTTTAAAGGGTACCTACTTGTTTCTAGGTTGTTTTGTCGTTTTATTTATTATTTAAGTGAAATAGGCCAACACTTGTATTCTCTTAGTTTTAACATGAAGATCTCTTAAAATCTTAACGTACTGTGATACATTTGGACGAACTACCCTTTTGTTTTTCTCCTTTTCAATCAATCCTTCATTTCGTCGACCTGTGTAATTTTTGGACGGGTTCAACTAGTAGACAAATTTCTTCTCAAATTTATGACAATTGCTTACATGGCAATGATTTCTTGTACACGTCTGTAAAACGAATGTATACCAGGTGCGGTACGATTGATGGTATAACACGTTATGACACCATGTCTATGGGGGAAACTAATGGCGTCAATGTGACGAGTTACACTCTGTAGTTCACATAATTTCCCGGTGCGAATGACGTTTATGTTTTTGGGTCCGTTAAGAGAAATATAAAGCGTTTACACTTACATAAATACCAATACACACACACACACACACACACACACACATATACATATACGGTTTGCACATGTTTATAAATTTATACATATATCCACATTGTACAACAAAAGTAAAGAATGTTCGGAATATAACAAAAATAATAAGACGAGTCTTAGTTTTGGAGAAGATAATTTTTCACTCGTATATATCTTAAAATTCCACACTTTGCGGAAACTGAAACCCAGAAAAGCAGAAACATATTAGAAAAACATACATTTGAATCCAATCGAAGATCTTAAATGATTCAATCAACTAGACGCCTGTAATAAAATGAACATCTTTCACAAGAAATTAGTAGTATGTAGAATCAGACTGGTCTATAGAGTGGATGCAACTTTATTATTTACACGTTTAATTAGGTAGTAAGAAAATATCGATTCATTAGCCTCTTCACTTCAACAATGTTTCATTTTATTCGTTTACTTAACCTGTCTAGCTTCTGTGTGTGAATTTTTTAAAAGTTCGCGTGAACTGTTGAACTACGAATTCGATTTTTGTAGCCCTTTCACCCCGCTTCCACCACCGTGTTTGTTGGTGGCGGTCTATAGCGTGACGAGTGTCGAGACCTTTATCACTGTTTTGACACCGTCGTTTGTTTTTTCCTTCATCCGGTAACGAATTTGTCAAGACTTAAACATACGAATCTAGTAACAAATAGGTATGTAGTAGGTGCAGTAACTTGAGGGTTCGGGATTGATAACTCACATAAAAATTTATTTTATTTCACGAACATACAGTTAGGATATTTTTAAAAGTTTCCATTTGGTTAAAATGGTTCAAAGAGTTTTTTTTTTCGTGTTCTTATTGATACGAAAATTTGTCGTAAAAATGATTTATAGATCGTGAGGGGCGGAAGTGACCGTTTGGGAAATTTCCGATATTGGGAAAGTTTTCGCCAAGTGCCCTTTGAACGAGCCCTTATTTCTGCAAGTTCTGACATAAAAGCCGCCGTTTCTATAAAATTGAAATCGAAAAGTAATTTGTCAGGAAAATTTTTAAAATTATTACTTTTATTTCATTTCAAATTTCATCTTACAAGTAGTTCACAACCGTCAGTGGTGTTCATTTGTTTACTTCAAACAATCGAATAGATATGAACAAATGAATAACGGTCGTCCATCTTTAATTTTTAATGGCAAAATAGCGAAAACAACACTTTTGAAGCCTTGTAACTAACAAACAGAAAAGAAACGTCTCATTCAGTAAGAGTTACGAATAAAAATTCACATTTGTTCATGTAATACAGAAAAATTATAAGAAAGTGAAAGCGTCGATAATAATGTCGTAAAGGTTTTTGTCACACAGTTGTTACATTTGTTTATTGGGTGGATTTGTTATTGTTTTTCGAAAAAGTTTTGCGGCTCTCAGAAGAATACCTTTTATATTCGGAGTGACAAAACAATTATTTATTTTTACTGTCTATTCAGGCGTTTCGTCAATCAAGAGAATGCTGTCTTACAAATAAATAAATTAATAAATAAATGAAAGGATTTGTGACTTCACCACTTTATATAAAATAACGATTTTTCAAAATACAATTTATCATAAAGTAATGTCTCAATTTACACTACAAATGTTTTTGTAGATTTTGAACTGGTCTTTATAATGCAAAACTAGATAATTGATTAATCAATGATATAATTCTTCAGTCAAATCCCTTGTCCATTAAAGTTTTTACGTTTCCTCATAGAAATATTTACCTTTCCATTTCTTAATTCAAAACCTTTTAGGGGCTATAACGGCAGGGTAACTTAATGGAATGATGAAATGGTTCTGTTCTTTTACAATGTGGAGATTTATACCAAGTGACTTTATATTATTCATGAATAGAAATCTCAAAGTAACTAACAAGGAAATGTTAGGTACTCAGATCGCAACTTTATTTAAATTTAACCCAGATATTTTCTTATATATAATAGTAATAATAATACATGTACGTAGTTCCTTTTCCTATAATAATAGTAGGTAGGTAGTGCCTGATGGTTCTTTACATTCGATACTGTTCAGTATTTATTGCGAGAGATCCGTTGGATTTTAATGAGAAAAAAACGGAACTCTGACGTTGTTCTCACTCCGTACAATACCTTTCTATGTAATTTAGATGAAATAATTAGATTTAGTAATTCGTCTCGAATTGAATCGATGACCCATTTCTGGTCGACATTTTTCGTTTTTATCGTCGAAGTCATTCATTATTAACCTAACCAGTCCGGTACACAAAAGAAAGAAATAACATCAGAAGGTGATGATGGATACAGCCTACATACTCTGGGGCTCTACTCAATTCCCGTATAAATAATCTAATTGAAATAACAAGTACAACTTTTGAAAATTCCTCAAAACCGTAAGTTTTATTATACTATGTAAATATACAGAAGTTCTTAAATATTATGTACATTGTTAACGAATACAAAAGCAGGCGTCAGTGGTTGGCGTTTTCGAACTAAGACCAGAGATGTCGTTTCTTATTGTAAGTACGTAAACAGTTATCAACACATCTGTTCAATGCCAATCAGGTTATTGCGTAGTAATAGTAGTAGTAGTAGTATATTGAACGGGTACAGCAAGTGAATTATCTTTTATATGCACCGTATAAAGTATGTTTTTCGCTCGATTCTGCAACTGTTTGAGGAGAAAGAAAAGTTGACAAGTCAAATGCCAATGAGGTTATTACGTAGTAACAGTCGTAGTAATTGTAGTATATTGAACGGGTACAACAAGTGAATTATCTTTTATATGCATCGTATAAAGTGTATTTTTCGCTTGATTCTGCAACTGTTTGAGGAGAAAGAAAAGTTCACAAGTCAAAGTAGTTAGATGTGCGGATATACAGTAGATATATATTATAGGTGAGGCTGATAGGTCCCTTACGGACTAAGGGGCGATGTGTGGTAAAGAAAGAGGATTTCCCAAGGGTTTGCCCGATCGATACTAAGCAGTCGAGGGAAATTGCTAACACGTAAAACGGCGACGAACCAGAACTAACAAAAATAACGCGCTGCCAAAGAAGAAAATCAAACACAATCAGTCGAACGAAAACAGTACGAATCTATTATACATACATACATACATACATATATGTAATGTCTTTTGTTTCCTGTTTTCGTACTCTAAAATAGTCGAAATACGAAACAAAATCGTTGTATTTCGTTTGTAATCGGCTGTAGATTGACAATATCGACCAGTATTTTTGATAGATTAATAAATAATAAGGTCGTTTCATCAAAAGGTATTGCTACATTACATATGTTACGATTGCCATTGCGTTCTGCGATCGGAGATTTTTTTCAATATTTTACAGTAATGAATTCCCAGTAGAAGTAAGCGTCGAAACGTCTTGAAAGCATAAGTTCACCGGCAGGAGAAAAATCGTCAGCGAAACAGAAGCCGATAAGTAACATATTATATTGGAAGTTGGTGACAGAAATAGTTTCTTTAATGCCTCTCAATTAACACGTCGTAAAAGCAGACTTGTGTTTATTTAACTTTTGTTAAAGGGAACTCGGGAACTGTTAGCAATGACACTTGGCTCTTTGAAACGTGAAAACCAATACTCTCAAGCATATGTCCTCAATTACCATGTAGGTAAATGTAATACCAAATGCATATTATGTATTTATTTATTTATTTGTTTATTTATTTATTTATGTATTGTGTGTTTGGAATTCGTACAATTTCACAAGAGAATTTCAATTTTTTAATTCATCTACTACCCACTTATTTAAACAATCGTTTTGATTCACTTGTTTCATTTAAAACAATCGCAGAGTGCTGTCAAGAATTTAATTACTTTAATCGATTGTTTTGTTTGTTGGCGAGTAAAAAAGTATGCGAATGAAGTTATCTGGCGCCATAAATCAGCACATTACACCAATGGTATATGTGCCTTATTGCGAAGTAAATTAAAAGATAATGTTGATTGTTGCAGAATTGTTTCTTAATTTCCACTCACCACGTAGCGTAGCGTACCTACGTTAATTCAGACTAATTTTTACAAGACGTTTTATTATATCTTCACTGGATTGATTTGATTGCATTACAAACACATTCATTGTTATACCCATTCCTGATTTAGCTTAGTTAATAACAATATTTCATGACGAAGACGTTGCGAATCAATCACCCTGTGTTGAATTTTAAAAGTAAGTCAAGTCAGCCTTTTCCAATTTGCCAGTTTCCATGGTCTGTTTTGCTCTACTGATTTATTTAATTGTAACGTTAAAGAAGAAAACTGAAAAAAGATGTTGAAGATGTACAAAGAAACAAGCGCTTCTTCTATTACTTCTGTGAGAACCAGAACCATCGACTTCTTCTATTAAACTAAACTGAAGCAAAATCTTATGCAGTAAATTGCATACTGAAGTACTAATTGCTACTCCTCTCAGGCATCAAGTGGAAGCAGAAATAATGATAATATCGAGTTTTTTTTAATAATCAGAGTCGAGCTACCGCTATTACACAGATATACCATACCTTACAGTGTAAGTACACTTAGGAGACGTTTGACAGTCTTTTTTCTTTTTGATTCTTTTTTGTTTCGCTATTATATTGTTGGCCGATTTTTGTCTTCCGTTTGTCTTTTGCCTGAATCTATTTAGACCTTAAAACCAAACCGTTTCTTTCATTCTGGTTCTTCACGGCCTTCCATGAAACCGCGTGTGGTAAAATCCGCTGTCTCTTTCCACGTCATTAGCGGACCATCTTCTGGCAGCCTCCTTATCGAAACATGACTTTACTTTTTCGATTGGTACCTACCACCACACCAACTGATCGCCCGGCAGTCCACGATGATAATTAAGAAGTCAGCTCAGGATTAGCTCGTATCTTCGCATTACCCTACACGACACACACCAAACTTCAATACATACACATAAGTAAATATATAGATACGTACATTTTTTTTTTAGTGGGTACCATTGCGGCCAGTTGAAATTGACGGACGCGTTTGAGAAATATTGTTGTTTACTGATTTTTCTTTTAATGTTACCACTAAAGCCGAATGGCTCACTTTTCATCGGTTGGATGATACCTTTATTTAGAATCGCCATGTACATGTTACATGTTTGATTTGATGGGGTCTGGCGACGATCTTTAACTCTGTAACCAGTCCGTGGGTAACCCGATAATGTAGTTGACCAGCGCCGGTACGGTACGTGTGGAGTCTTGATGAATGTGTAAATATAATTTGGAGGAATGGGCCCAAACAATCACAATGGAATTGATTGACATGAATATTACGCTTGTCATACATAGGCACACGTATAAAAACTCTGCCCGTTAATTAATTAACCAACGGAATGGGCAGGTGTCAATTTTGTCTGAATACAAGTTTTGTTGTTGTTGTTGTTGTTTTGTCAGAAAATTTTCGCCAGTCGAAACAAAAACAAAAATAAAACAAAGAAGAAACGCATCTCAAACCAGCCCGGTCGTCCTAAAAGTATAAATTAAGTAATACGTAATTAACTTTTGCAAATGGGAAATTGTTTGTGTTGCTTTTTTTGTGTGTGTGTGTGTCATTTATTGTGTAATTAGTGCGATAAGAATCGTACGGCTGCATTTTACAAGGTACAAGACAATTAACCCACTTCTGCAACTTATGACCACTTAAAAAGTACACGAATTTATCATTACTTTCGTTTACTTTCGCTTAAATTACCCTGAGCACTTTAGATCTTTGTAAATGTCACAAATTTCTAGTACGCCACATCGCTAATGCTTCTGAATGTTTTGATAACAGCACAAAACTGCAATTCTGACGACCTGTCACGTAATTGACGCGGTAACAGAAAAGAGCACGTAATTAAAAAGTTTTATTCCCGTTAAACCCAACATGGAGTCTATTATTCGATTTGATAGGCGAAAAAGGGGCTGAAGATTGACGTTGATGAGTAATTTGTTCGAAAACGGACAGAATTTCGAACAGGCCAAGAATAAAGTAAATAATTACGTGGCTGGTGGCTGGTGGCTGTTCCCCCTGACGTCGTACGTAAATAAAACTACGAAATTTTGGACATGTTTGGTCAGGTGAAGATGTAGACGTGTGGAAATTATCGGGGAACGAGGGGGTGATTCTTGTTCTCCCTCAGTTCGTCAAAGTCACCGAGACTTGGGGGCTTCCACATTTCTGCTACAGCTCCGGCATATTGAGTTCCAACGACGTGACTTGGGATCGAAATGTTAGGGGCAATTTAGAAAGTCACCCCGACCGCCTCCCCCCTCCCTCTCCGCCGGTCTTCCAACGCAAGATAGATCAGCTAAAAATCCTCAGATATCAGGTTTAATAATAATTACTTAAAAGTTTCGTCCAATGTTACATCTACTGGTAATTTTGCTGGTATCGTAAGATTCCAGAAGCATATTTTTTGTTACCTAGATAGATAGATAGCTAATATGTGATTGGGATTTGAGAAAATATAATCCCTCTTTCCGAAGTGATACGAGAAAATTAAGTGTAACCGTGGGATTCGGTGTATCTGAAGTTAGACGCTGAATATTTATGGTAGCTTTAGTGGTCCCATGGTGGCAGTGCAGTTTAGATGACTTCTATTGTTCGAGGCAGAACTACTATCATAAATCTTATATATGTAGTAGTACATATTCGAAATGAGTAATGCCACTTTATATTATATGGATAGCGGATTACATATATATATATATCATGCATAACAACGAAAAATGTAGACATTTTCATCGGTTTGATTATGTATCTGAAGTTTTTTATTTTTTATTTAAGGATGTATGTAGGATCTTTAATCGATAAAATAAAAGACCTCTCGAATGTGTTGATGGAAAAGAATATATTGAACAAAAAAAAGATTTAATGTATATATGACACTCGGAATTCGTACAATCCCCGAACTGATTTTGTGGTTCAACTTTTACAATAAATTGACTAATTTAGTAACTTCTTTTGTGCAACGTGGAGACACTCCAATCTCCCATGCACTTCGTCTTAATCTTCCCACTTCACGTCTAAATGATAGCAATAGAATACTCGATTATTCTCAGAACCCACCTTCGTATCGCGAATAAGATATACAAATGAATTAATTGAAATCCCACATGTATATAACGTCAAAAGACTGCTCTACATTACCACATTTTTGAGCTTAAAAAATCACAAATTGTACGAAATCGTAAATCTTTGGAGGAATATGGGCATTCACCACACTAACTTACGGTAAAATTAACATTAACATTAAATGTTAATGGTGACTTTAAAATGATTTTCTACTGTAAATGATCACTAAGGTGAATTGATTGTCGTTTTAATCGATGCAAAACAACAACTTGTTTTATTAATTTAGATAAATAATGAAAACATTCGATTTCTGTTTCATATGTTTATTATTTCGGTTGTCACGCTGTTTTTAAATAATAGAACTATTATAATATCAATAAGTAAGTAAAGTACTTAAATTAGAAAAAACATAGCTTAAATCCTATCTGTCTAAATAAACACAATTTAAGCTCACTCTTGGTTAATAACAAATGGAAAACAAGACATACTTCAAAAAAATGGATTATATCAAATTAACTGTAAATATTGCAATTCATTTTACATTGGTTAGACAGGGCGAGCCCTAAAAAACCGAATTGACGAACATGCCCAATACATATTAAAAAATTATAAATGCACAAGAATCGCAGAAAATTGTATAACAAATTTGAATTCCTTAGACACACAAAATTTTAAACTATTATGCCCTTTGGAAAATTTATCAATTAGCAGAGCTCGCTATCTGATCCAACCAATTGTAAATATAATTTCAAGCTTTAGTATTCACTTTGTAGCCTTTGAAAACGGTGTAAAAACCGAAACAATTGTCAGATCTTCCGATTGAATATATATGAAACAGAAACCAAGTGTTTTCTTAATTGATCTAAATTGATTAGTCGAAATGTGTTTGCAACGACTCCCATTTCTAAAGTTTGTTTTATACTATATATTGAGAATTCAGGGAAAATGTTTGAATTGATAAATGTTATGTTATATGCATGCTTAAACACCTACAACAAAATGGAAATAACAAGTTGAAAGTTGGAAAATATTATTCGTCAGACGTTTCGTTTGATATGTGATACATCTTGGCATTTTCAGATTATTCAAGTGATAGGTTGGTTATAGATATGCCTACGATAGAATGTATTCTATGTTAACATATATGTACATACCTGTATGTGTGTAAAGGAGATGGCGTGTTACATATTATGACACGTGATTCATTTCATTTGTTCCACAAATAATTTATCTCTTTCTGGCGGTATGTCCTGATTGTTGAAAAAATTCGAAAACGGAAACTGAACATAATTCCCGGTCTCGCTCGCCCCGTCACTTGACTGATTACCTTGTTTGTTAAAACGTCAAACAGTAAATGTTTCTTTAATCGATTTAACTTTATCATTCGGAATCTTACATTCCTCATATGTGAATGTGCGCCATTGATTATTTTTATTATTATAATCTCTAATTATCCAACCCTTTTTACAGCTCAGCTTTACTTTTTTACTTTAACTGTAACACCCGTAACGTACATTTATTTGGAAATAAACCCTTCTTTATATTGCAATTTTTATGGCCTCTTCCCTTAACGAGTATGTGTGTGTGTGTTTATTTATGTGTACGTGTTTAATCTTGTTTAATTTGGTCTTTTTTTTTGTTGCAGTTGTCCTTTTGGACACTACCAGCGAAGAAAAATTAGAATGGACTCGGTTTCCGTACGGACCGCAAGCAACGACGCCGGGTGTAAGTGAATTATACAATTCTATAATACCTCTTCTGTCTGTTTTTACTTTACTACTGGATATATACTTATATGTAGTTTTTTTTTTGTGTGCTAACCAGCCGACCCCTTTATCACCCTCCTCCGTTTCACAGCCCTCAAGGGCGACAACGAAAATTCATTAATCGAATTAACAGTAGGTCTTAAAGGGTTTCAATCATACGAAAAGTAAAAGTGAAGCCAGAACTTCACCACTTTTATTTTTATTCCACTAACTACACCCTAAGTAATACGTATTTACAATTTATTGGTTAATATTGTGTCGATTGTAATTTCGAACTCAGTTAGATAGGGGTTCTTCAATAAATAAGTACAAACAACGTAGTGAACGCCATCTGTTGTTATTTAATTACAATCAAGAACTTATTTTTTTGTTCTATTCTTTAATGCCTATCACGTACGCTAGTTAGCTAGTTAGCTAGTTAGATGTGACAAATCGACTACAACTTGGGTAGTGCCTAGGAGAAATACCTTTAAAAATTGATATCGATGACATTCTTAGTTCCAAAGAAACTGTTACTCTCTTGCCTTTGTCACTAACTAACAATAAGATCCATGGTGCCCCATTTTTGATGAATTGTGAGGCTTATTAAGCTAGCACAGCCATTGTAGTGCACCAAGTAATTAATGTCGTAATAAATTAGAGTGTATTTATCACGAATTTATTACCTGAAAAAAATAATAATGGTGTAATTTTTATATATGATTGGGTTGGGTCTGCCGATGCTTGGTTGAAATTTATTATCACTTATAAAATGCAAAATAAAACACTGGTTGTAAATTTTAACAGTTTTTTAATAATAACTTTAACAATTATTTCGCCAAACTTTAGCTTCATCATAAGTTTTATGGCAACTTATAAGTTCCTTAAATGCTAATTGTAATGTCGTGATAGTGAGCAAAAGGGACTCACTTAATTTTATCTGTGCATTCATTAGTATATTACTATTTTTTAATTTGTTGATTTCCAATACTTATGGAAATGATGTACATGTAGTGTTCGTCATATTTGTGGTATGTTTTTTAATGACCTTTTATGTTCATATATTCTGGTTTTAAATTTTTTACTATTTTTATCTATAGGTATATCTATAAAAAACTTCTAATGTTTGGCGAAACAATTGTAAAGTTATCATTAAGAGTCTGTTTTATTTTCGCAAAGAGAAAACCATTTGTTGCAATTATCGTTTGTTTTTGAATTGGGTGTGTCAGCTTGACTATCAAGCCAGCATACCACCCTATTAATTATTAATTTAAAAAATGTGAATATTTGCACATTAGACTACGTAACAAATTGTAACAAATAGTTTTCTATCGATATCGTGGAATAAATATCGTTTTTGAATAGGGTGTGCTAGCTTGACTATGATTATTATGCGATATTAATTACTTGCTGTGCTAATACACCTGGAATTGTGGAAATGCATATCATTAATAACTTTATAAAGTTTAAATATTTATCGCCAGACGATTTTTTCCATTTCGACACGACACTGGCAAATAGAATAGATAGATAGTAAAGTTAATCTTTTCTTTGACGATGAATTAAATTTAATTCATGAGCCAGCAGGTCTTAGTGAAAACCTTATTAAAACCGACCGCTTGTATCTATCTAATCGTAAAAAGAAGCCGTCGTCGTTCCTTGCTCGCTCTAACGAAATTAATTTCGTCGTTTTTCTTTTCCCTAGCAAGTCAGTAGTGGAAATGTAAATTCCGAGTGCAGGGCAGGGCAGGGCAGGGGATGGATGACTGTTGCGAGGTGGATAAATGTGGAGAGGAGACAGCTTAAGGCACAGTTTTAATAAATCCCTTCTTTAACAAGGTGCAGTACAGTATAAACCCACCTATCTACCTACTACCCCTCGTCGTGTCTTAATCCGGTCCTTTTTGTCTTTCAAATCTTTTGAGCCAAAATTTCATTCGACTGCCGCCGATTTTCCAATTAAACGAATTACACTCACGACGACGACGAAAAAATTTATATTAGATGCATTTTATGAATATTTTTCCGAACCACCCAGAATGGATAATGATAAAAAAAATCTAATTCAAATATCTCAAGTTTTTTAACGTCCCATCGTATCCATATTGCAGAAGTTCGGAAAAATATTCATAAAATCTAAACCGTCTAAGATAGAGTACCTATTGCGGTTTAGAGTGATTCCTCATAACTGTGTTAACTGTAACTTTTTCCTGACATTCTGTACTGTGCTGTGAGCCCTGGTCTCTCACGTCTAATCAGTCGGTAAAGTTATTCCGACTAACAAAGATATTTTCTTTTTTGAAAATGTCTCATTTTTATTATGTACGACATAAGTCCACAACATCACTGACTTGCATTTTTGTGTGCATCGAAAATGCATTTTCCTAAAAATAACTGGAAATTTTATACATACCTATAAGTGTACATTCAATCAATCATTCATCAAATTTCGAAAGATCGAATGGGTACTTTGTTCACAAAGCCGGTCGTGAGTCAATTTACTTACTTTACGTGAGAATACAAATATTTGAATATCGTCACATCTGGAACATCATTTAAAAATACCACAAATTGGTAATTAGTTCATGTCAAACGCTAATAATTTGTTTTATTTTATTTCCCGTTTGATGTTTGCTTTTTACACTCGCTTAAAAATAACGTTTGTTTGTTATTACTACTTACGTATAGTAGTTATAAAACAGAAACAAAAGATAAAGATATGCAATGTGCAATGTGTACGGTTCTCGGTTGTTTATATTTCTAGAAAACAACCCTTAAATTGTGAAATGCCAACGCAGCACCGCGTTCGTGTGGGTAGTAAATCCTCGACAATTAATTTACCCCTAATGGAGTTGTTCGCCACCAATACGAGAGGATGGCAAGCCCATTTCTGCTTTTTTAATTCTTGTTTAGTGTTCCGTATAAACTTTATGACGGCCTCTGGTATCTTAATTCGAGCACATTTAATTTGAGAACGGCGGAATCTCGTTACTATAAATTTGCCTCAAAATACTTTTAATCGTCCTTCTGTAACAATATGAAGGGCAGCGCAGTGAAGTATTATACAAAAATATAGTATAAATATAAATATAAATATGGAATCAACAGAAACAACTACTCCGAGGGCTAATACCCCTACTGGCATTGAAGTTGTTTCTATTGATTCCGATATATTCTTAGACGAAGATATAACATATCCAAAAAAGAAGGAATTAAAATCCTTATTCGTCTAAATATTAAGATCAAAGATCTCAAATTTTGAACGCGTCCTACCAAGTAGACACAACGAACTGAAAGCCATATTAGCCCTCGGAGTAGTTGTTTCTGTTGATTCCAAATTTATATTTATAAAATAGCCTGTAAAGGTATTTCTGCCAACGCCCACCTGATGAGACCTGATAGGTCGAAACCGGTCGTGAGATATGGCTTTCAGTTCGTTGTGTCTACTTGGTAGGACGCGTTCAAAATTTGAGATCTTTGATCTTAATATTTAGACGAATAAGGATTTTAATTCCTTCTTTTTTGTTATGCACTATAGACAAAAGCAAAAAGCAAGGGCGGTAAAGGGGGTGGGGGGGGAGGGTCGTTTTTGTGTCTGCCACTTTTGGTGGACATTGTAATTTCATTGTTTGGCAATTAGAAAGTATTTAGCGTGTACATTTGTCATTTTTGTCAGTATACACAAGGCGCGCTAAGTTATAAATGACAGAACTGTGGAACATAAAAGTCAAAATGAGATTATGTTTACAAGAAGGGGCACCGGATTGTTTACAGTAACGCATCGTCGGAGCAGGCTTTGCTGTTGCTGCTGCTGGTGCCGACAACGAGGCAAAAATAAAGCTCGTTTCAAAGATTTATGTGAACATTCGGAATTATGAAATTAACACGGAAAATTCAAAGCGCCCTGATTTACAACGTAGTTAAGGTCGAAAACGTCTGCGATAAATATACAATGTAGGGATATGTGTGTATTTGTACAACTAATTTTGCTAATCTATCTATCTACTGCTTTTTATTTGGTTAGTAAATAGTTTTAGTTGGCTATTGTTTTTTCTTTCATTTTTTTTTTTTTGAGGAAATTCTATCTATTTGTTGTAATAAATGCCGAGGAAGACATTAGCCCTCTGTGTGTGCTACCCTCTACCTATAGTCAAATCAAATAGCACCCCTGTTCATGAAAATCATAAAATCATTGTTCTGAGTGGGAGGGCAGTATGTATGTATGTATGTATGTATGTACTTGGGTACATAATATCTATAGACCTCAATTGTTTCCATTATCTTTTCCAATTATTACTCCGATAAGTATAAATACATGTAAGTTACACGATAACAAGACACCTCTATTTTGTTGTTGATAATATTAAAAATCATTGTTGTTATTTTCATTTCGTAAACATTTGCATTCCTGTTAATGTTTTATTTAATGAATGCAATTCGTTATCAATAACGTGCACTGTATACAAGTCAGGTCGTGTAGGTATAATCGCAATACGTTTTATATGAAAGTACCATACGTATGTATTTCAATCAGATATTCTTTTAATTTATTTCTCTTTACTTCTTAGAATAGACAATTGTAAATTTATAATTACAGTACCTACATGTATTTATTTTAGAACGGTTCAAAATTTAAATTTATTTTCTTTTTACTCCTTCTAAGATAAGATAAAATTAAGTTAGTTTTTGTTTCAATTAATGGTAGGTGCCCATACTGTACCTGTACATGAATTTTTCTGGGAAGTGTAGTGTCCCTATGCTTTCGTTCCTCAAACTATTGATTGATTATATAGTTTGTACCTAATAGGTATGTAATATTTCATTAGTTTGATCTGTTAAACTCTGAGACTTCCTGATAACTGCGTATTCGATTAAGAGAGAAAAAAACAAATCTGTCAATGGGACAGGTGGGGCAGCTAGCCAACTCTATATGCAAATGAACATTTTAATTAGGTACATATCTAACAAATTCCGTCTAATGCTAAATTGCACTGGATCGCGCATTTTTCCTTTCTTTTTATCACTTTTATTACAGAGAAAATCGCAGGTGCAGTTTGCGTTCTCTCTCCAAAAAGATAACTGCGAAAATTTTAATCCCATGTGTTAGATATCTAAATGCCTATGCATGTGTAAAGTGATTAATGTTATAATATGTGTATATACCCTATACGATTATTGACTCATTTTCTCTCACATACACACATATTCATATATCCTTAACGGGTTTAATTAACTAACATTCGTCCAAAAAAAAAAAAGCAAAACACGCTCACGTTTGCCTGTATCCGCAAGATTATACTGACCACCGTTAGATAATTATTTAACTGAAATATATTTAAGTAAACGCATGTCGAAGTGTAGTCGATATTTAACAAACTTGTTGAAAGAAGAGGCGAAATTAAAATTGTTTTAGGAAATTATTGTGGCTAATTAATAAGAATCAGATAAAAGTACAAATAAACAACTTTTAAATAGGGAACCCCAAAAACAAATACTTACAAACCCTCCCCGCATTTGGCATCTAGTAGCTACGTGCAGGGTTCTCTTTGAAAAAGATTGTTCAAAACAAACGTTATTTTGTAGCTCGCTTGTTCATAAAATGTTATTTCTATCTTCCGTCAGATGTTTGTTACTTCACAGGAAAACAACGATGCCGTTAGCTAATTCGCTAACAAAGAATATAAAAGAGTGCACAAATTGGCTTAACATCATTCCTTTAATTAGAAGCAATCACTGTTCTCTCACTCGCTAAACATTTAGTACGGTATTCGTTTTTTGCTTCTACTTTAAGCGTCTTGTTACAAAACACTCGTAGCGACGACAGTGTTTTGTTTTGTTTTTTTTTTCTTTTTTTTTTTTCTTTCGTTATAACTAAATTTGTTTTCGTTACTCTTTCTTTTGTTCGAGATTGCACATCAACAGGTTATAATAATAAGTTAGTTTGTTTTACCAGTTAATAAGTGTTGCAAAATAATCTCGCCGAATAGGAGAGAGAGAGAGAGAGAGAGAGAGAGAGAGAGAGGTTACTCGATTTACCATGGCAGGGGACATCATCGAAACGGTGTGTCGTAGGCGCGCCCTTTGTCTCCTCCAACCCTTAACGTCATAAACTTCGTAAATAACAACGGGGCTGACGGTATATTAGTAGTATTATCATTATTGTGTGCTGCTCGAAAGCCATTTGGGAGTCTCCAAGCCAAAACTTAACAACTTAATAATACGCCTCGTAAAAACAGATTTGGTAGTTCGAATCTCGACTAGTTATGTTTGAATTTAAGAACATGGGCTTTCGCGGCTGGAATTCATAATAGAATTCAGATTCGGGTTAAAGGACCGTGGTCTAAATGAAGAATAAAGTCCAGACGTTACGTCGGCAACTTCAGTGGTACTTCGAGGTATTTATAACCTTCTTCCATGTTGTCACCATGGTACCACTGATGATGTCAGCCGCAGTTGCCGACGAAACGTCTGAACAATTTATAATTAAAATACACAAAAAATATATATATACAACAAACATTTAGTGAATAAATGCTATTATACTGAAGGACTTACAATTAAATGACAACACAAACAAATATAAATAACAATAATAACGATGCTGAAACTTACATATAGCAGAAGACAGACTGGACAGTGTTCATATAAGGTTTTTAGAGTACCTATTTATAGTACAGGTTAGTGAATAAATATAATGACAATGGAAGAATTATAGAAGTTTTATTTATTCGTTAAAGTAGTGAGGGTAAGGGTGAAGGGAAGAGTTTATAGAAATTCGTAGAATTGAAAGTACTTACAAAACTTTAGACAGGTGTGAATTTCTAAGTAGCGTAAACAATAGGCATGCTTAAGAAATGAAGTTGAAATATTATAAAGGGATTGTCCGAAATAGATGTAATAAAATTATTTATACACTGAGGAAGAATAGATATAAGGAGGTTTAGGTAGAAGATACAAAAGAATTAGAATATTAGGTTTGAAAAGATATTTACTCAGTAAGATAACACAAACAATTGATATATTGGCGTAGGTACACAATAAAATGATAACAGGAATCTATATAAAAATATACATCACTAAGTAATTGTATTGAATTAGCGGATACTTGACGGAAGTCCAACATATTGAAATAAATACACAGTTTCGCCAACACTGTGGCTTCTTCAGAAGTTTTATAAACCCCTCGCCACTATTAAATCTTTTCCGTCATTCTAATGAAGATGCACCACCCTATTTAACATATAGACATCTACTCTTAGGTAGTTTTAAATAAATTTTGTACTTCTGAAGAAGCCACAGTGTTGACGAAACACGTGTCAAGTTTATTTATTAAAATGTGGAAGTTATCAACTGTGTATTTATTTCAATACAACACTAAGCACTACTATTTAGAGAACGTTTAGATTTAGATCGTCCTCGTCAATAATTTGGGCAAATAGATGGGGTACCTACACCTACCTACCTTTGTACAGTTTTTTACAGCAGTAAATATCAGTACATTTAAATTAATTATTTTCTAAATGGGATATCATAATAATCGCGCTCTAACAATGGATTCGTTTAAACAAAACTGGCCTATGATCGTCAGGTCCAGCCCACGCGTATAAATTCAATGGAACAATGGCCTTATCCGCTGCGCTGGTCCATTTCACGTTTCATATCTTCATTGTTGTACAAGTGGGTACAAAGATAAATAAATGGATTCAGATGTCCATTAGCACCTCCTTCGGTCAGTCGTTATGCTGTTAGATTCCTTAATTATCCATTGTGAAAGAAACTTATCATCGACCACTGACGCTGGCACTCGAATATTCGATAAGTTCACTTTTCACTAAGGTTACAAGTAAGTGTCTGTGCCTGTACCAAAACGATTATGTGGTTTTTGTTGGTCAAAATTACTACTTGATGAACAGTGGATTTATTTTAAATAGTTACCAACAAGATACCGTCATTTCGTTTTTTTCTTTTTCTCGAGTCTAGACCAGTTACCAGTTACCCGTTTCTCCCTAATACGTCGTTAAATTGTTAAAACGATTAAGAAAATTGTTCAGTAGTAACGTTTCGGAGATATTTCGTTTGTTTGTCTAATCGTAAGCGGTTTTTAAATGCCTTACAGCTAAAAAATAGTAGCAGAAGAAATTATTTTTAAATCGTTCTCGATCAGATGTTTCATCTTCAAGCAATTTAAATGTAATTTGTTAATACAGGTAATGTTTTCGATAAAACCATAAAATAACATTTAAATTCAATTCGTGTACGTGTGTATGTATGTTAGGAAACAATTGGTTATCGCGGTGACCTAAAATTAGTTTCATATCTAAATTTATTTTTGATTGTACGTAATTAAAATCGGTGCTGTTCCATATATTTTCATCGATGATAGTTAATTGTAGTGGATTCATTAGAAGTATGTGCGTGCTTAGCGCAATAATTATCAACATCATATCGATTGAAAATGTCAAAACGGTTTGAAAAGAGATCATCAACATACCTATATGTTGTATGCGACATAATAATTTGTTTTCTTCATTGTATAAATTCTACTGTCAAACTATTTACCTATTTATTATTGGATATATGTGTTAACAAATAAATAATGATGTATGTATTCGATTATCATCATCGGATTTTCGTGGTTAAGAGACTACCCAGACCTACGTACATGACATTGTAATTGAAATTTTATCGGCTTAAATAAATTGAAAATTGTGGTTTCTG